>CM021101.1:32970961-33376996 GCA_007115665.2 Sequoiadendron giganteum
ACCATGAGACAACCCTTCACATTTAAACATGGACATTCAAATAACTGAAACCCAACACTGTGTTTTCCAAATCACTTTTTTTTTTCCAATTGATTTTGTCAATCATGCGAAAGTTAAGCACAACAATGGAATGTGTGATTTGGAAGACAAACATAGTGTATTGTAGCATTCCATATTGCAAAACCCTGGGTTTTAAGAAGCAAGCAACCCACCATGACACAACCCCCTACATTTAAACAAGGAGATTCAAATAACTGGAACCCAACACCGTGTTTTCGATTCATAACTATTTTGTGGAGTTTTCTTATCAATCGATTGAAATTTATACACAACAATGGAATGTGTGATTTGGAAGATAGTCATACTGTATTGTAACATTCCATATTGAGACAAGGAAAGATAAAAATAACAAACTAATTTGACAAGATGATTTCTTTTAGAATTCACAAATTTAGCAAATATAACATCAACACTATTCAACTCAACAAATATCATATTGAAGAACGATCGTAGAAGCAAAAAGACATTTGTGATCAAGAAAATATTAACAAACTAAAGGATTCAATCCTACTTCCTTTTTTCTCAATACAAAATATGGGTTCAAAGGCTCCATGGTTGTGTAACAAAATTGTCTGAAAATAGAAAATGCCCTTCTCCCCCCAAAAAGTCTCTTTCTTTCCTTTTTTTTTTCTCCAATAATTGTTCGCAATCCTCATTAAAAATGATGAAGGTTGCAATAATTCATTAATAAATGGACACTGTTTCCATTACACCCTATGAATTCGGTCACTATTCATAATTACAAAATTTCCATGCATGTAAATTAAAGATTCATTTTTTGTCAATAGAAACCAAGTTCGGTAAACAACCGAAGGAGCCGGACCTCGTAAAATCTCCGCAAGCATTTCATTAAGCAAATTATTAAATTCGGCTCACTCTTCCTCTCTATCTAAGATAGTGATCACCCTCCAATATTCAGCGTCGCTGGAATTTTCCTTCCATGCAAGCAAACGTAGCTTAGAAACAATGTCGAGTTGTTCCTCCTCGAGCCACATTAAATTAGGCTAAATGATACCGTTCTGCAACTTCACCAGGAAGCACCATGTCGAAGAAAAACCTGGGATCAAAATTCTACCACCTTCACAAAAACGTGGGTGTTAAGAAGCAAGCAACTGACCATAACAAAACCATTTACATTTCAAATGGATGATTAAAATAACTGAAACCCAACACTTTGTTTCCCATTTAGAATTCTTTTTCGCACCTTTTTTTTTCAATGTTGCGAAATTTAAACACAACAATGGAATGTGTGATTTGGAAGACATTCAAGTAACATTCCATGTTGAAAACCCATGGGTGTTAAGAAGCAAGCAACCCACCATGAGACAACCCATTAAATTTAAACAAGGAGATTCAAATAACTGATACCCAGCACTGTGTTTCCCATTAAGAATAATTTTGTACAGTTTTTGTTATTGAAACCCAGCACTACATTTCCCATTAAGAATTATTTTTTGTAGTTTCCTTTTTCAATGGTGCGAAATTTAAACACAACAATGTAATGTGTGATTCTGAAGATATTCAAGCAACTGAAATACTCCACATTTTGTTTCCCAAATTTCAAACACAAAGAACTTGTAAAACCCTCTACATTAAAACAAGGAGATTCAAATAAATGAAAACCAACACTGTGTTTCCCATTCAGAATAATTTTGTATAGTTTTTTTATTGAAACCCAACACTGCATTTCCCATTCAGAATTTTTTTTGCGGTTTCTTTTTTCAATGGTGCAAAATTTAAACACAACAATGGAATATGTGATTTTGAAGACATTCGAGCAACTGAAATACTCCACATTCTGTTTCCCAAATTTCAAACACAAAGAACTTGTAAAACCCTCTACATTAAAACAAGGAGATTCAAATAAATGAAACCCAACACTGTGTTTCCCAATAAGAATAATTTTGTACATTTTTTTTGTTGAAACCTAACACTGCGTTTTCCATTCAAAATTATTTTTTGTAGTTTCTTTTTTCAATGGTGCAAAATTTAAACACAACAATGGAATGTGTGATTTTGAAGACATTCGAGCAACTGAAATAATCCACATTTTGTTTCCCAAATTTCAAACACAAAGAACTTGTAAAACCCTCTACATTAAAATAAGGAGATTCAAATAAATGAAACCTAGCACTGTGTTTCCCATTCAGAATAATTTTGTATAGTTTTTCTATTGAAACCTAGCACTGCATTTCGCACTCAGAATTATTTTTTGCAGTTTCTTTTCTCAATGGTGTAAAATTTAAACACAACAATGGAATGTGTGATTTTGAAGACATTTGAGCAACTGAAATACTCCACATTTTGTTTCCAAAATTTCAAACACAAAGAACTTGTAAAACCCTCTACATTAAAACAAGGAGATTCAAATAAATGAAACCCAACACTATGTTTCCCATTCAGAATAATTTTGTATAGTTTTTTTATTAAAACCCAGCACTACATTTCCCATTCAGAATTATTTTTTGCAGTTTCTTTTTTCAATGGTGCGAAATTTAAACACGACAATGGAATGTGTGATTTTGAAGACATTCGAACAACTGAAATACTCCACATTTTGTTTCCCAAATTTCAAAAACAAAGAACTTGTAAAACCCTCTACATTAAAACAAGGAGATTCAAATAAATGAAACCCAGCACTGTGTTTCCCATTTAGAATAATTTTGTATAGTTTTTTATTGAAACCCAGCACTGCATTTCCCATTCAGAATTATTTTTTGCAGTTTCTTTTTTCAATGGTGTGAAATTTAAACACAACAATGGAATGTGTGATTTTGAAGACATTCAAGCAACTAAATACTCCACATTTTGTTTCCCAAATTTCAAATGCAAAAAACTTGTTGAACCCTCTACTTCCTAAAAAATTACCCCTCACCTCGATTTCGTGTGTATTCTCCTCCAAATCCTCCATGTGCACTCCGTACTTCAGCTAATTTGGTTGATATTCTCCTCGAATTCGTCCACGTGCTCTCAGACCTTCAACTTTCCTTTTCAACATGTAGACAGGAAACAAAACAAATAGTATTTTTTCCTTGCTTTCTCCAAACAGAAAAGGCCCACACCGTTCCCTTCCACTTTTCCTGTGCCACACAAAATAAACTTGCCGACGAAGCTAACCCTCCTGCTTTTTCGCCTGGCAACAGGTAGGAAAACGCACCTAACGGCACTGTTAACTCTTACCCGACAATGTCGTTACCCCTCACCTCGATTTCATGTGTATTCTCCTCCATATCCTCCACGTGCACTCCAAACTTCAACTAATTTGGTCTGTATCCTCCTCAAATTCATCCACGTGCTCTCACACCTTCAACTTTCCTTTTCAACGTGCAAACAGGAAACAAAAAAAATAGTATTTTTGCCTTGCTTTCTCCAAACAAAAAAGGCCCACGTCATTCCCTTCCACTTTTCCCATGCCACACAAAAGAAACTTGCTAACGAAGCTAACCCGCCCACTTTTTCGCCTGGCAATGAGCGAGAAAACGCACCTGATGACACCATTAACTCTTGCCTGACCGTAGCTCAGACGTTTCATCCCCTCCGCCTTTTTCAGGCATTTGGTGGGCCCTACACTACGACGTCTTGTCATGTTATGTATGTATCCATGTATGTTCATGTGTATTTTTTTCATGCATTTTTAGATGTACATAAGTGAATTTTGTCTAGCAATTAGCCGACTCCTTTTAGAGCTAAATAAGAATAGTTGAATTTATTAATCTTTTACTAAAAGGTCTTAAACTCTCTTGGGCCCCATAGGACACATGTCATTATTTCACATGATCTTTATGGTTCACTAACATTTTTCTTGTATTCTACCATTCTCCTCACGAGCTCGTGAAATACCTTTACAACATTGACATGTACAGGTCCTCATGTCTTAAATCAAATTATAAGCTGAATTTTTTATGCTAATGTCTTAAATCCTCCAGTGAAGCCCTCCTTCTATCATTCATTAGCTACCCCATTTTTCCTAGTGGCTTTAAGTTGTTTTTAAGGCACATGCATTTGAAGAGCCTTTAATATTGTGCAAAAGCCTTGCATGTGGGGCCCTTTTTTTTTTAAAGTATTAGTCCCCATGAACTAGCGAAATCCCTTTGTTTCAAGCAAAGAGTGTGCATATAATCATTTTGCACAAGAAAGATCCTTCGTTGATTGTTGTTTAGCCAAGCTATCTTTCCCTTGACTTCCCGAAATTGTGCCATGTGTACAAGCTTGCTCATTACTAATGTTTTGTGAAGAGATACACTATTGGGAGGGCCTAAAATTCTTTTTCTCTATTTTGATGAAGCCCCAAAATGATGACACATGTCTTAGAGCCATTCAAAGAAAAATTTATTTCTCTTTTTACAAAAAGATTTTGAATCCTCACAATCACCATCAAACTTTGAGATCAACAATCCACATTCAAAAGAAAAAAATGGCTATTATTGGTCATGTGCTCAAGTATGTGGTGATATTAATGGAGGATTTGATCTATATCTACCAAATCCTCGAGGGTAATCACTTAATTATACCATTTTTCATTAGCTAGAACACAAAGAGATCTCGTCAGAGTGAGTTGAAGATTTCTAAGAAAACAAGGGTGTTCACAATAAAATTAGGGCTTCCAATCAATGGAAAATATGTAATTAAGTTTGACCATGTCTATACAATTCAAAGCATAAACGAGTTTTGGTCATTTAGTTTCAAGTATATAAAAGGGATTTTAAGGATTTAAAAGGGTACACATTGACGAATTTTACAAAAATCTTCTTCAAAGAGTAAAATTCAAAACCCTGGTTTAAAAATCATGGTTGGAAGCTAAGAGATCTAAGATGGATGATGGGTCTAGAATTTTAGTTTACATGGTTTTTGACAAGAATGAAAATTGCAGAAACCCTATTACCCTTGTTCATTAGTTGTGGACATTCAAAGTAGAGATGTGAATAAACCTTATGATTATGTTGACTATATTACAAAATAAATTTACATCCTTGAGCTTACTCAAAAATTACAATAGCATAGTGCATTTTAAATGGTATTCACTATTATGTCAATTGTTGAGGAATTTTATGTCATGAAAGTGCTTGATAACTTGGGCCAACTAGTGGATTGGAGATTGTCTAGTGAGGTAAGGAGGTTCTTGAGACCCAAGGACCTAATTTCAAAGAAGGGAGTCAATCACAATTGGTGTGATTGGTTCTTCTACTCAAATGCCACAATAATTAGAATATTTGGGTCCCTAGTAGCACCTCATGTGCTACCCAAAAGTGTCCTAGACAAAATTTCCTTTTTGGAAATAAAATGGAAATTAAATGAGGTTGATAAGAATTATTTTTAAAATAATAAACATGCCCTCCTTCCTTCTATAGTGGTATTTTTATACTTTTTAATGACATCAAGGGAAGGCATGGAGTTTCTATATGGAAATTTATTGCCTTACACGATGAAGGTGGACAAAATAAGGTATGATCGAGAGAGGTTATTCATGATCAAAGAACCATTTTCAAGTTGGTACCTTACCCACATGATTTTGATAATGTAGAAGATTTAATTAGAAACTACTCCGCAGAGAAGGAGGTTGCACAAAGGAAGGCTTTGTGGGTTAAAATTTAAATAACATAAAATAAAAACATGTAGGTAGATCCATCTTTTGAAGGATCATTTTTGTACGTCAAAGATGATCTATTCAAGATGATTACTATGTTGGGTAATGTAAATTAATTGTTGATAAACATTCCAACTCCCTCATCAAGCACTCCTAGTCCTTCCACTTCTAGAGGGGATATATAGCCTAGCCCTCAACAGGGCACTCCATTACAACAAATTGACCCTTCATCTGAACCATTGGTTGATTATCCTTTGGGCCCAAATGAGGCATATTATGATACAATTATAATGCAACGAATGCATTCTCCTCCTAGATTCATAATTGAGAGACCCACTAATGATAGGTTAGTCTTCTACTTTGAAACAGGTGGGCAGGTTGTGGATGATATGAGAGCTCAAACCTATAGGGAATTTATACAAGATGATCAATTCATCATATTTTTGTTTTTTAAATACCCAAACTAATATTTCATATAATCTATGGAGTTTCCATTTATAATGGTTAATTATATGGATGAATTGGCCAACAAATAGGTGAAAATTTGCTAAACTTTCCATCTACAATTTGGGCTCTACAAAACCTGAGAGGGTGATCCCTATAATGTGTTTTTAGATACTCTTGTGTCAATTATCCCACACATTATAAATTAATAGATATATTACCATAAGTGTTGCTTGTTAGATGAAAAAATTTAAACATATGGCTGACATTTATAGAATTTGGCAATCTAAAGCATGAGAGTATGATAGAACATCACTCAAACATACATTTTGAATAGAAATTAAAGATTTAATTTGATTTTTAATGTATTTGTTGTGAAAGACTAGGAATATGTAACATATACATAACTTATGGTGATCAATGTCTTATCCTAGGGTATGGAGTCTCAAACCATGAAATTGAAAACATATAACAACATTTTATCTATCATAAAAAAGCTATTTAATGATGCATTGCACCATTACTTACTCAAAAATCTAAGCCAATAATACTTAAATGATCCATGCATACATTCACATAAACCTTTATTTATGTTAAATCAAATTTAACTCATTATTTGAACAAGTGCATTAACAGTAAATAAACATTCAAAGGAAAGACAATGAAGATTAATTGAATGATCTTTGATTCATTTCATTCATAATTCATGCAAAGTATACAATGGAGAATATTGGATTTGGAAATATGTCATTTTTATACTAGAAATGATAGTATTGCTATACAACATTAACAATCAAAATAATCAAAACTTCAAAACCTAGAAAAGACTTAGAAAAAATAGTATCTACGCTCTATATTAAAATAGCTCTTCAAAATCAATAAAAAATAACCCGTTTAAATGGCCTTGAATTCCCTTTTATAAAATAAGGTAGCAACAAGCTTTGGTCCATTACACATGTTACATTTTCATTTGACATACAATTACATTTAAAAATTGCAAGAGTAACTGTGAGCCCATGGAGAGAATATTTTGAGTGCAAGACAAATACAAAATTTGTTACATCAATGATGCTTTCCCAAAATATTTGAAATAGTTAATTTATGTCTTTTTCACTTCCTTTCTTCATTCTTCTCATTTTAGACTTGGGAAAGATAAGCTGGTGGGCGAATACAAAATCCTAGTGTACAAGATGACCAAATAACCTTGAAGACTATTGAATATGCCAAATAGACCAAAATTGTTTCCACATAATTATTGGAGAAGACTATAAATTGGAAATGTTATTATACTTATTGTCCCAAGTAGTATAGTCCTCTTATATAGGCCATTGAAGGCCATGAATTCATCCAACTTTGTCCTATAAGGACCATACTTTGTCATTATTTGATTGGAATCCTTGTAAAACTCCTCCAAGAATGTGCTAGTGATTGACAACTTATTCATACTATCATTTAACATAGTTATTTTAACATCTCCCTCTTCACAAATTAGGGTGGCCTCTGCAGCAATAAAAACATCTATATGATCACTCTCATCAAATTTCTTGAGAAATGACTTGATCCTCTTTTCCAATGGATCCACTAATCCTTAATATTCAATAATTTCTTTCATTACTTTTTAAGTTGGAGCAATTTTTAGTGGTTTATTATGATCATGTGTGGATCCTATAACCATACTTTTTAATCCACCCAACCTTGGAATCCATGTTTGCATCAATGGAATAGCAATTGATCTATCCCTTTCAAACATATTAATTGAATTGAACTTTATAGAATAATTAGAGTGAATACTTCTCACTCTTTTTGTTTCCTTCGCTAAACAATGTTCCAAGACATTAGTAACAATAAAAACATTGTTTTCATTTTATAATTCAAATAATTTTGCATACTCCTCTAGTTGTTGAATCAACTCTTCTTTACTTCTTTTATTTGAGGAGGTGCAGTTGATGTGCTTGGACCCAAATATGCAAGTGATACATTTTCTTCATTATACACCACCATTTCTAGAGAAGGTGGAGGGGGTGACTGTACAAGAGGAGATGAATGGATAGGAGGAGGTGGTGGAGAGGATGGAACATCTTGCTATATTTGTGGCACTAGTTTCCCTACCTATATTTCTTGCAACTATTGTTGTAGCATCTCATCCTATAATTCCATCTCTCTTATTCTCTTCTCATCCTTGTCGTAAGAAATTACCAGGTCATTGTACTTCTTTCTTTAGCTTCATATTTCCCATATAAGGACTCAATAGTGGCCCTAGTGAATTGTACCACATTCACTGCCATTATGGGTGCTTCAACTATTGGAGTTTCAAAAACTCTTTGTATGATTAGTCCTCCTCTCAAATATAAATAAGGCTCTACAACCTTAGGATTGTTAGTGTTTGGGGCTAGTGCCTAGTTTGCTAATGTTTGCCAATTAGGGTTGAAGGCTGACCCCTAAAGTGCACATACCACCTCATCATATAGTTCAAAAACCCTTGAGCCTTGCCTTCAGACTGTATCAAATGCTATGGCTGATGCCATATCCCATTCTAGCAATAACAACATCCACTTTTTCTCACAAGTTCTCTACCTTTACCAGGTGTCATCTCCTTTCATTTTTCCCTCATTTCAGCAAGGACTTTATTGGTAATAACCTCCCTACGAAATCCAAGATAATTAATCATTCCTAGTTGCACCTTTTCATCATATTCATCTCTCCTTACCCTCCACACAAATTATTCAAAAAAAATTGACTTTACAAATGAATCATCATTCATGAATTCATTGCAAGCCTTCTCCCTAACACCATCATCATTATCAATTCTTGTTGGAAAAGCCTTACTTAACCTAAGTTTTTGCATTGGAAAATTCACCTCCTTTGGGGTGATGGCATGTTTTGCATGACTTCATTTTTAGTCAAAAAAATCTCCTCATCTAAATAAGGGAGTAATCTACCAACCCTTCTGATTCATCTTTTCTCCTCCTTAGAGAGGTCTCTCTTGGAGGTGAATCCAATTTAATAAAATTTTGAGCAAGAAATGGAGGTGAAATTTTAGGTGGAGAAGATGACATTTAATATATTGGGGAGGGTGCTCTAGACTCCTATGAATGAGTAGGAGTAGCAATAGTGTGTTCTTTTCTCACAACCTCCTTTTGTTTCTTCTTGAGAAAATATACAATTTTTGCAGTGGTTGATAGGTTGGTCTTTCCTCAACCATATGATACTTTCCTTTGTTAGCCACTTCCTTTTTCTCTTTTAGGTGTCCAACAACCTTATCAAAAATTTGTAATATTGCCTTTTCTCTCAAAATGTCACCACTGATATCCACATAAGTTCCTTTGAATTTAGGATCTTTCTCCTTCTTTACCTACTCTAATTTGGTGAATGCCAACCATTTCAACTTTTTGTCCTCTACCTTTACCAAATCAAATACATTCTTGATTATATCTTTAGGGAAGAAAAATTTGTGCCAAAACTTCCCACTTCTAATCTGTGTTTTCAATGTTGGCATAAATTCTTCAAGATCATGGTTCCTTGCTTGACAGTTTTTCATTCCATAAGGTGTAATCATTTTGATGATGTCCTTCTATCCATCCTTATGTTGCAAGATGGTGTGTCCCTTGGTCTTCCTTTTCCAACATGACGCTTGGTTTTGTGGCATGGCTTAATCGCCTCCTATGGATCTTACATAAATCTAGTGATTGTATTGGGCATTGACAGGTCAAATCTTTTGGTGCAATGGAAACCACCAATGTAATGATTGGTATCAGAGTTGAGGTCATAGGTCCAAACCCCTCACTTGTGCTAGGGGTAATTTTTGCAAGATGGTGTGTCCCTTAGTCTTCCTTATCCAAAATGATGCTTGGGTTTGTGGCATGGCTTAATTGCCTCTTATGGATCTTACATAAATTTGGCAGTTGTATCAAGCATTGGCATGTCGATCTTTTGGTGAAAAGATAACCACCAAAGTAATAGCTTAATCATGATAAAATAAAACAATGTAGTGTAATCAAGGAAAAGGGTCTCATTTTTCATTCCTACTAGGTTTTCATTCCTACTAGGTGTGAGCCTTCAACATTCCCTAGTTGACACATAACCTCCAAAAATCCAAGCCTTAATGGCACACTCCTTGGGAACACATGTGGATAAAAATGTGTGCCATATACTCCGATGATGGTGCAATTTGGATAAGGGATGATATGATCCCAATTGTGATCAATATTTATTCTAGCCTCCTCTCCTTGGGCCTCTAAAAATTATGCAGTTGTGTTGAAATACTTGTTGAATTCCTTAATAGAAACCCTCTCAACTTCTCACTAAACAAATTCATAAAAGTAACAAAGCTGGAATTCGCATCATGTATATACAGGTGGTGTTTTCATGTTTAGATAGGGAGGAATTCATTATTTTCATCTCTCATATTTAGTGTCGTGTCCTTTCCAAAATACCCAGCTCCCTTGAATAGAAAAATATGCATCACCAAGGAGTACCACTAAAACCTTACCCCTATTTCACCATTCTTTAAGTCCATTAGTGCAATCTAAATCTCATTGGATAAGTAGGTGTGAAATTCATATAGTTTATTTACCAATACATGTTGAATGTTTGTTTCCATGTACATAAAGGCCACATGCATCCTCTTGGGAGGGTCAAACCCTATAATTTGGCACAAAGTGTAATAGGAGCTCTCATAGTAATAATCAAACATATTTGATGGGGAGTTCTCTTGATCAACTAATGATAGCCTTATCTTGCTCCTCCCCTTTCATCCTCCAATGAAACTAGGCATAGTTGTGACCCTAAAAGTTGATTCATTGTTCTCATATTCCTCCTTTAGGGAATTGAGGTTAATTGGCTCCTTTGCATCTAAGTTTAAGTTGAAAACCTCAATGATCCCCTCATAGGTGAGGTCAATCATTTTGACAATAGTATATGACCTCACAACCCAGATATTGGGGTCATAATTTGAAGTTATAGCTTTCAAAAGGTCAATGTCAAGGTAAAAATTTGAAACAACAAGCTTTCCCATATCAAGTCTCCAACCATTACATGTAGGGACCTTAGAAAATCTCTTCTCAAACCAATTTTGAACAAATCCCATCCAGTAATTGGAACCTCAACATCCTTGGTGGTATGTTGTCTGTCTACAAAACCCTTGTCTATTCCAAGGCCTTGAAATAAAATCTTGATCTTCATTTTGTTCATTTTTGTGCTAAAATCCTTCAATTGATCTAATATATCATCATGAAGGCCTCTCCTAGGGGTAGAACCAGAAGACTCAGCCTTTGGGAGTGTCATTCTCAGGATTTTAACAACCTAAGGATTTCTAAGGTTTCAATTTAGTGTTTCTAGTAAGGTGGTTTAGGTGTCCTAAAAAGCACATGTAAACTAAGGTGAATTTGAAGTAGTTTGATGATAATTCAATAAATTTTAAACCTTAAAAGAAACCTAAATTGTAGTTTTTAGCTCAAAAAAGGAGAATGCACACAAATTCTCTTGAAATTGGGTATAAAGGATGAAATTTTTACTTCATGGTGCTTGAATAGTTGGAAACCCTAATTCTAGATGTAAGGAAGCTCGTACTACATAGGAACAATCTTCAATTCTCTATATGATACTTTGGTAACTCAAAATTACTTTAAATCCTACTTTTATAGTGAAAATGTTCATTAATTCGATAGAAAAAACATCAATTCCACCATTACTGCTCGCTCGTGTGAACCAGAATGGCTCCATCGACCCATTTTCATAATTTTAAAACATGGTCATCAATCTTGTGATGATTTGGATCATCGATCAACACAGATCAAGTAAAATGAGTTTGAAAATCATGAGTCAATTTTTTTACATCAGACCAATGAGAACACACCATGTGGAGAAGTGGTACATCATCACCCTGCGCTCGACCATCCTCTATAATCCTTTAGAAGTGATACATGTCATTTTCCCACTATCATGCATGAGTTTATTGGGACACAAATCAAGGGTTGCAGGCTAGTGGGGAATGACTTAGATTTAACCTATACACTCCAACATGTGCACCTTTTAACCTCCTAGGATTATGCCCACATTAAAAAAAAAATAGTACATGTCTTAAATCTTAGCAAGATAGATGGTCAGTATTATAAAATCTTGGCAACCTTTAAGCTATAAAGAATTAGGCCCCTTTAGTAGCACACTCTTTAAAAATCCCTAAGTTCACCTAAAAAATTGGTGAAATATTTCATCTATTATATAGTTCTTTTAATGGCTAGGATTGTGCCATGTGTTAGTCACCCACTATCCCAAGGGCACCTCAAATCAGCTTAAAAACCTGATGTGGGATGGTGGGGAACAACCTAGATTAGTTCAACATCTTTAATCTCAACTATTGATTTGAAGCAACCACCATTGTTGTCTTTTAAAATGATTGCAAGTCCTACCAAAGAAACAAGACATGTGGCACATGCCCACTATGCTGCAAGGTGTTTTCCTTGAATATTTAAATAGTTGTGGGATGATGGGTAACCAATCAGCGTTAAGTGGTGGGGCCAAGATGAGTCTTAAGAAAATTTTACTGCACATGCTTTAATTTTATAACTTAAAGTGGGGCCATCCCTAAGAATTTTGACTTAGATATTTTTATTAAATATTTCAATCCCATGTCTAAAGTGAAAAAATAAAACATTTAAACTATTGGCCCACTCAAACTTAGGACTTTAAATATTTCAAAACAAATGTGACCATTTTTTTCCTAAGACAAAGGGGTTGGTTCACCAATGACATTAACAGCTCAATTCATAATGTAAATGCCTAGGAATGGGAAAATAGAGGTCAACAATGAATTATATTAAAAACGTAAAGGTCTATACATTATTAGGATTTTTGGAGGGTTTTAGCCCTAAAGGCGAACCCTAGTAGATGGAAAACAAAAACCTGACCCTCAGAAGACCAATGGATGACAATTTTTTTGAAATGTAACCATGGAGCCACTAAATTTTTTAAAATTCCTATCACATCACAACCAAAGAGTTTAAATATTTTGTCATAAAAAACAAGGGAGAGGAACTGCAACAAAGGGTTTCAAATAGGATCCTATTAGAGAAAGAGAGGAAAGTAATAATTGAATTTTTTTAGGAGAATGTTAAGAAAGAGATGGATTATATGGCCCTCAGAGAGGAAAGGAACTAGTAAGAAATTTAGGATGCCTGAGATGGTACATGTCATTTGTGTAAGGCCCTAATAATCCTTAATAATCTTGGTGATAGACACACAATTTAGAGGCAGTTCGTAACTCAACAATATACTAAACCCTTGTAAAGGCTCAATTTAATTATCAACCAGGGCTAATGTAATCTTGTGATGATACTAGAACTATATGTGCATCCAAATATTGTATACTACCTATATCATCTAGTATCAATGTTTGATACATATGAAAAAGGAAATAAATTATAAACCAAAAAACAAGAAAAAGGACTAAATCTGGAATTATTGCTATGGGTACTTACAACTTAAGACTATGACTAGTTGACTCTTAAAACCTGAAATTTTTAATTAATTAACACTGTTAACTTTGACTCACTCCAGAGGATAATGCATAAATAAAAAAAACCATGAATTATAAGACAAGATCTCATTCACAATCTCATTCACATATAGGAAATGAAGAATCTGATTAAGATGACTATAATAATAAAAGCATCTAATATAACAACAAAAAATAAAGTGGAGAATAGTTACCTTGAGTAACCCTTGCTCAAGTTACCATATCCATAGATTAAACTCAACTATAAACTCCTTGAATTAATTGAACATAACAATAAAATGAAGCATCTTCATTGTAGATAACTAGATTTCACAATCTGACAATAATCTTCAGAGATATCTTATTCATGAAAGCATAATAGGAAACTAATATAGTGTTATCTATTTAATGAAAAAAATATCTCTCTCTGAACATATCCACATGTTATATCTACTCAACACAAAGCCAAATATATAGGTTCAAGGGAGGTTTATTAGAATGAGGTCTCAAAACAAAAAACTAAATCCAAATTAATACTCCCCTATGGAAAAGAGAGTGGAAAATTCTATATAATTGAAATTGTAACTAAAAATATGGAAGAATATGATTAGGACTAGAACTATGTTTCTAACAACATAGAAAAGACCTGTACTATGGGAATAATCATGTTGGCTTCCCAATAATTGTAGATTCCTTCCTTCAACTATCTTATTAAATGGTTTGGTGATTCACAATCATCCTCATTAATGAGCATTTCCATTTCTTTAACTATTGCATTCCTATTGTTTTGGAATTTCCCCTGCATCTTTGTGTGAAATCCTTTGGCTGTGGGTTGCACTTTTTAGTTGTTATGGGTTACACTCTACTTATTTTGGCTTCTCGGCTGCAAGGATTTAATTCATATAACATATACACAATACTAATAGCCATAAATTAAACATAGATCCATACTACATTCCATACACACTCACACATTTAATCATACAATTTCCAACATATCATCATAATATTTCCATACATCAAAATCTAGTTCAAGTTTCTTGAAATACATAGAAAGATAGATACGTTTAGGAATGTATATGAAATGAGTATCTAGAAATATCTTAAATCATGAACTAAAAGGAAATAAAACTAGCTAATACTTGGTCTCATCATTTCCCCCCAACTAAGATATTGTTTATCCTCAAGCAACTAATTTAGGATCAGAGGTTGTATTGCAAGGTCATTTCCTTGAAATATGTAACCACATCCACTCATTTTCTGAGTTTCAAGTAGTATCCCCCATAAGTTGAAATTCTTTCCTATTTGAAATATTATACCTCTTCTTGTTTTGTATTCTTCTTTGATGTCCAATGTGGCACTGGATAAAGGAGCATCAGTGGATGAAAGGTAAGAGGTACCCATGTGAGTCCCTTATCTCTGGAAATATCTATACAACTATGGGATCTCTTAAGCATGGCTACAAAGTTATATAAAGAGTGTGTTACCTTATTTTGTAATTTAGGATTCAATTCTTCCCACCTTCCTTACACAAAATTAAAAGTGTGATGGATGAGACCTACAACTAGTTGTTGCATCTTGGCATAATAATTCTCTCTAATATTTATAATTCTTCTTCTTGCACCCTTAAGCTTCAATAAAGTTTTCCATTCCTCTATGCTTGTATCAAGGTCCTTTGACTCTTTCCTGATCTGGAGAGAAATATATTTGTCTCTCTCAACATAGTATTGCATTATTTCACCCCTTTGCCCCTCGTTCCTAAGGTAAGACGCTACTGCTCTAACTTGTATATCTCCCACAAACATCTATCTTTAAGAAATTTTTACTGCACATGCTTTAAGTTTATAACTTAAAGAGGGGCCATCCCTAAGCATTTTTACTTATATATTTTTATAAAATATTTCAATCCCATGTCTAAAGTGCAAAAATAAAACACTTAAACTATTGGCCCGCTCAAACTTAGGAATTTAAATATTTCAAAACAAATGCAACCGATTTTTTCCTAGGACAAAGGGGTTGGTTCACCAATGAAATTAATGGATTAACTCATAATGTAAATGCCTGGGAATGGGAATACAAAGGTCAATGATGAATTAGAATAAAATTTTAAGGCCTATACATTATCAGGGTTTTAGCCCTAAAGGTGAACCCTAGCATATGGAAAACAAAACCCTAACCCTCAAAAGACTAGTGGATGACAGTTTTTTTGAAATGTAACCGTGGAGCCACTAATTTTTTTAAAAATCCTATCACATCACAACCAAAGAGTTTAAATATTTTGTCATAAAAAACAAGGGAGAGGAACTAAAACAAAGGGTTTCAAACAGGATCCTCTTAGAGAAAGAGAGGAAAGTAATAATTGAAGAGTTATAGGAGAATGCCAAGAAAGAGATTGAGGCTATGGCCCCTCAAAGAGGAAAGGAACTAGTAAGAAATTTAGGATTCCTTCTTCTACTGAGATGGTACATGTAATTTGTGTAAGGCCCTACTAATCCTGAATAAGCTTGGTGATAGACACACAATCTAGAGGTGGTTCCCAGCTGAATAGTAATACTAAACCCTTATAAAGACTCAATTTAATTATCAACCAGAGCTAATGTAAGCTTGTGGTGAGACTGACACTATATGTGTATCCAAAGATTCTATACTACCTATATCATCTAGTATAGGTGTTTGATACATATGAAAAAGGAAATAAATTGTAAATCGTAAAACAAGAAAAATGATTAAATCTGGAATTATTGCTATGGGTACTTACAGCTTAAGACTATGAATAGTTCACTATTAAAACCTGGACTTTGTAATTAACTTAACACTTCTAACTTTGACTCACTCTAGAGGATAATGCATAGATACAAATAAAACATGAATTATAAGACAAGATATCATTCACATATAGGAAATGAAGAATCTGATTAAGATGACTATAATAATAAAGGCATCTAATATAAAAACAAAAATTAAAGTGAAAAAATTAAATTGGAGACTAGTTACCTTGAGTGGCCCTTGATCAAGTTACTATATCTATAGAATAAACTCAAATATAAACTCCTTGAATTAACTGAACATAACGATAAAATGAAGCATCTTCATTGTAGATAACTAGATTTCACAATCTGACAATAATCTTTAAAGATATCTTATTCATGAAAGAATAATAGGAAACTAACAAAGTTCTATCTATGTAATGGAAAAACTATCTCTATCTGAACATATCCACACATTATATCTACTCAACCATTGATCCAACTATATAGGTTTGAGGGAGGTTTATTAGAATGAGGACTTAAAAACATAAAGCTAAATGAAAATTACCACTCTCCTATGAAATAGAGAGTGGAAAATTTCGTATAACTAAAAATGTAACTAAAAATATGGAAGTATGATAAGGATTGGAACTATATTTCTAACAACATAGCAGAGACATATAATGTGGGAACAATCATGTTGGCTTCCCAATAATTATAGACTCCTTATTCCTTCAACTATCCTATTAAATGGTCTGGTGATTCACAATCATCCTCATTAATGAGAATTTCCATTTCTTTAACTGTTGCATTCATATTGTTCTAGAATTTCCCCTACATCTTTGTTTGAAATCCTTTGGCTATGGGTTGCACTTCTTAGTTGTTATAGATTACATTGTACTTATTTTGGCTTCTCAACTGCAAGGATTTAAATGCATATAACATATACACAATACTAATAACCATAAATTAAACATAGATCCATACTACATTCCATACACACTCACACATTTAATCATACAATTACCAACATATCATAATCATATTTTCATACATCAAAACCTAGTTCAAGTTGAATGAAATGCATAAAAAGATAGATAAGTTTACAAATGTATATGAAATGAGTGTCTATAAATGTCTAAAATAATGAGCTAAAAGAAAGTAAAACTAGCTAATACTTGATCTCATCATTTCCCCCCAACTTAGATATTGCTTTTCCTCAAGCAATTAATTTAGGACCGAAGTTTGTATTACAAGGTTATTTCCTTGAAATTTCTAACTACATCCACTCATTTTCCTAGTTTCAAGTAGTATCCCCCATAATTTTAAAGTCTTTCCTATTTGAAATGTTCTATCTCTTCTTGTTTTGCATTCTTCTCTCTTGTCCAATGTGGCACTTGATAAAGGAGCATCGGTGGATGAAAGGTAAGAGGTGCCCATGTGAGTCCCTTGTCTCTGGAAATCTCTATACAACTATGGGATCTCTCAAGAATGGCTACAAAATATAAAGAGTGTGTAATTATATCACTTTAACCAACACTAATCCCTTTCTACCTATGTGCTCGAGTTTTCCAAATTTAGTTGTTCTACCCCTTCTTCTTTCCTACTAAGTTTGAATTGTAGCTTGTACAGTACGATTGTATACAAAATGGGGAAAAATAGAATGAAAAAATATTTGAAAAAAGTGTTTGGGTTTTTTAAATCAAGAAAATAAAAATGAAGAGTACTGCTTCCCTCCCCCCAAACTAAAGGTATTAAGTTTCCTCAATTAATTGCATTATAATTGACAAAGGGTGAAATGATGTATTAGAAATATTAAAAATAATATTAAAAATGATATGAAGCATGAAAAATCTAATATAAAGTAATTTCCATCTATGATAATTATGGAAAATTAATGTGTACCTATAGAAGTGTAGTGAACTAAAAATTAGCTTGTGTGATAGTGATTTGAACTACCCACAATGAGATTTAATGCATGTCCATCCATACTTGCAATTGGTGATAAATAATATAACTGCATGGTGCATGGTGAATGATGTTTTTGAAAGGTTATGGGATGTATAGTGATATGTAAAATAAATGACATAGCACATGAAAATAGAGAAAGTTGATATGAATGGTATGTGGGATGAGGTGGATGAAGTTTCATGTAGTGAAATCATAGTTTTGAGCCTACATGTATGAAAGAATAAAGTTTATATGAATGGATATGCAATTAATTCATTTGAAAATTTGAAAATTTTGATAGGAAAGTGTTATGGGTGCCTTCAACAACAAGTCCCTTTCTGAATTTTATTGCTTATAGGCATGAAGCTACAAGTCCCTACTACATCATGGACTACACTTTAAAATGATTATTGATTGTTTCCACCTGTGTTGTATGTGCATATGAAATTCGGTAGGAAATTATACCTAAGTGACCTCAGTAGGTGAGCTATGTATCTCATCTACTGATTCATGTGGAGAACCTATTGTATCTGTTGTTAAATCTTTGATTTCAAGTATACTTAATTTTGTTAGAATAACTCTCTAGTCCATATTGGTGTAATAAAGAAAGAATAAAAACATTCTTCGGTACTAGCTTCTTATAAATTTTTAATCGATATCCATTAACCAATAGTGAGAATCTGACTTCATCAATAGTCTGCAACTGTACTACACCATTTAGGAATACTTGTTATATCTCATAGGGACCTAACCATCTTGTTTGTAACTTTCTTTTATAGTCTTTGTACCTCAAGTCATATAGAAAAGCCTAATCACCCACTTTGAATTCCTTAATTTTATAAATTGATCATGCCATCTAATTTTCTATTTTTGAGCAACCTAAGTGTGGTGTATAGATTCTATTCTTATTTCATCTAATGCTTTCAAATTGTGTAATCTCTTTTTTTTTCTACTATTAAGTCTAGTCCCAGTGTTACTATTGTCCTCAATGTTTTGTATTCAAATTATATAGGAATTACTATTATTTTTCCATACACCAACTCATATGGTGTAAACCCTATTGTAGTCTTTCAAGTTGTCCTATAGGCCCATATTACCTCAGGCAACCTAGTTTCCCAATCCTTCCTATGAATTTGCACTATTTTGGTCAAAAAAAATCAATCTCCCTATTTGTTACTTCACCTGCTCATTGGCTTGAGGGTGGTAAGGTGTTGAATTCTTATGCCTGATCTCATATTCTTTCACAAATTTATTGATTATATCTAATGTAAAGTAGGGACCTTGATCTATGAAAATTTATCTTGATACTACATACTTGGTAAATATATCTTCATATAGAAATTTTTCCGCATTTCCATCTCTTGAAAATTGCAATTCTTTAACTTCTACCCACTTTATTATATAATCTATGTAGACTAATATATTCTCCTTGTTGTTTGATGTTGGTGATATTGGGACAATAAAGTCTAGCCCTCATTTATTAAATGGTGCTAGTGCTAACTATGGTTGCAAATGCATATCATATATTTTAGTTGGCTTGCCCATTCTCTGACACCTATAATAGCTCCTAGTATATTTTGTTGCATCCTTATGGAGAGTAGGTCGGTAATAGCCAGTGGTGAGAATATTGAGTGTATGCCTCTTTGCTACAAAGTGTCTCCCATAGGGTTCATCATGGAAAACTTTGAGGAAATCATATACCTCATCTTCTTTGATGCATCTTCTCATAATTTTATCTAGTCTTACGTAGAATAAATAACCAACTATCCAAGAGTAGGAGAAAATTTTGTGTACCAATTATCTCTTTTCTCTAGGGGAGAAATGAGGTGGTATTTTTCCTTCTACTAGATACTTGGAAATATCAAAAAACCAAGGTGTGTGTAGAGACAGAGAAAATAAATTCTCATCTAGAATAGAATCATCAACATCTTTTGCTAATTGATTTGGTAGTCTAGATAGAAAATATTCCATTATATTTTCTTTACTTGGCTTATCCACTATGGTGATCTCAAATTATTGAAGTAATAACAACCATATGACAAGCCTACAACCACTGGTTTATTCGTTAGATACCTTATTATTGTGTGATCAGTGTGGATGAATACCGGATACCCTGGGACATTCTAACCTTGTTGATTTCATAGACAACTACCAACATCTTTTCTTATGTTACTATGTAATTGAGTTCTACCCCTTGTAGGTTCTTGCTAATGTAATTATAATGGTATACTCTTTATTACCTTCCTTATGTCCAAGCACTACTCCTATAGAAAAATCAAAAGTATTTGTATGTATGTGGAAAGGAAAGGTCAAATTTGGTCCTCTCAAGATAGGTGCTTTGGTTAATACTATCTTGAGTGATTCAAAAGAGTGTTGAAAAGTAGTTTTTCACTCAAATTCTGCATCTTTTGTGAGTAAAACAAATAATGGGGTTGCAAGTTTACTAAAGTCCTATATGAATCTCCTATAGTACCCAACATGTCGTAGAAAACTCCTAACATCTTTTTGTTTTTGGGGCATAGGGAGTGTTGAGATTACTTCAATTTTATTGGGATACACTTGAATGTGATCCTTTGACATAAAATTTCCTAGCACAATCCCTTGGGTCATCATCATGAAACATTTCTCATGACTTAGGGATAAATTGTGTTCTTGACAAATTTTTAAGACCTTCTCTAGGCTATTAAGTGCTTCATTATATGTGTCTCCATAAGTTGTAAAATCATCCATATAGATTTGCATGGAGTCTTGTGTAAAATATGAGAATATACTTAGTATTTCCCTTTGGAAAGTGGTTGGACCATTACATAGCCCAAATGGAAGGATATAATAAGAATATGTGCCCCAAGGGCATGAGAAGGTTTTTTATTCAATGGTTATAACCATTGAATCCATCTAGAAAGGAGTACTTTTTACCTCCTAGGGAGTTAAGCACTTGATCAATGAATGGTAGTGGAAAGTGGTATTTTTTAGTGGTTGCATTTAATTCTCTATAATCCACACACACCCTCCACCTTCCTCCTTTATTTGGAGAAATTACTAGAGGTGAGACCCATTGACTATCAAAAATAGGATAAATGAAGCCTGCATCAAGTAATTTTTGTACCTCTATTTTGACTATCTCTTAGTGCATTGTTCATTTTCCTTTGGCGTTTCCTTATTGGTTTAAAAACATTATTAATGTATATCTTGTGCATACAAAAGGCTGGTTCAATCCCCTTCATGTCATGGTAATCCCATGCAAAGGTTGTTGTGTGTGCCTTCAATACAGTGGTAAGGGAAGTCTTTTGTGCAATAGTTATTTCACTGCTAACATTCAACATTTTACTTGGCATAATTTCCAAAGTCTTGTATGTTGTCTGAATGGATGAAAGTTCAAGTCCTAGGTAAAATAACAAACTGGTGTCACACTTTATAAAGGAATCAACCAACAACAAAAACAAATCTAAACTTTGACCACATAAAAGTGGTCTTTATGTTTTGAATTTCAAAATGATGTAAACTAATGAAATGTAGAACTTTTGATGAAGTTTATTCCTATAATTTTTCATTTAAAAAAAAAATTGTTTTCATTATGTTTTTATCAATTTAAGGATAGATTTTGGAATGCTGAAAATTATAAAAAAAGTGACTTCACAGGCCATCAAGAAACAAATTGAAAAAAAATCATTTATCCCTAATTTTTTTTCCTCAAATAGGTAACTTCAATATCTTGTGCATGGAAAAATTAAATTAAATTTTGATGTATTTTTTTCTCATAATAGCGTTTTAAAGTCAAACTTGTAATAATTTGACAGTTTTCATGGGCCATCAACTATTGTCTATTTTTTAATTAATTTCAAAAAACAAATTATACCCTTTTGAAGAAGACTCTCCTCTTGTGCCCCATATATTTAAAAAATAAATAATATGTTTTACTATTTTCTTTTAATTTCTAATCAACTTCTTTTTTAATTTTAACAACCTACTTGCATTATTTCAAAAATATAATATATTAAAACTAATCAAAATATTAAAAAATATATATATATTTGGATTCACCACTCCAAGCTCTACAAAAGGGTATTTTTTCTTTCTTTTTTTAAACATCATTCTGGCTGAAGAAATAGTTAGTTAAAGTTGAAAGTTTCGGAAAATTCCTAAAAAAGATGAGTTTGCTGCCAACTAGACATTTTCAACTGAAAGTGTTTCTAGAGAAAGGGTTTTGGCTGAAACCCTTTCTATAGAAACCCCACAAATAAAATAAGCCAATTTCAAAGTTGCAAAGGGAAACCATAGTTTTTTTGGTTTAAGCTAAAACCTATTTGGTCGAAACTTTTCCGACCGAAAGTGTGACATAGGTTTGTGCTTGTACCCTCCTACTATGTCTAGGTCACATTGTTGTGGTAGAAAAGTATGAAAAAGTTGGGATATTGACTCAAATGAACTGGTAGCGATAACATTATGTAGAGGATCTTGTAGACATGTTAGGAAATCATGTTGTTATAAGTCCCTACCACAATTATTATGTATGATGTGTGTTATTAAATCATTCTCATTTTGGTTGCTTAACAAAGGGTTGAATTCAATAGTCATGAGGGTTATCAAGGCGTATTGTATACACCTAAAAATGGTCACATTATAATAAGTCTGGTAATTAATTAAATACAAGTTATTTAATTAAATCTCTAATTCAATCTACATATGAATGAATTTAAATAATTTATTTATATTTGGTGCAAAACACCCTACTGTAAGTCTAAGTTGATAGCTAGGTGTGTCTTGTGTTCATTTATGCTTAATAAGGTCTAAAGGACCAGTCATAATGTAATTTGAAAAGGTTTTGAATCATTTAGTTGAATTTGTCAGTTTGATTCATAATGCAAAAGCCATGTGAAATCATGAGTTTTAAGGGATATGGGGAGGAGGGTCTTATTCCATGTTAAATAAGGTCTCAATGACCATTTTAAATGTATTGGAGGGCTTAATAGGTTAGTTAGGTGGTATTTGCAAAATCAAGTTGATCAAGTTGTAATGGGATAGTGATTAAGAGCAAAATTGGCAAAAAATTGTCATCTTAGACTCTAACAAAAGGTGGTTATGGTAGTTGGTCGGTTCAAGGGGTGGTTTGGATGTGATTACATGATATATTGTTGGAATATCTCGAAGAGAGGCTGTTGGAGAAGTTTGGAATGAGTTTCTAATAAGAAGTTTGCTGTTTTTTTGTGTTTTCCATTAAGAAATTGTTGATCCCGTGCATTGTACGACCTGTACGTATTGTTTTACACTACAAGCCTATTATGGTTGGATAGATAATTGAATAAACTTTCTTTTGGCGTTGGAATGGTGTGATTTCATTAAAAATTGAGTGAGATATCCTTGTTTTACTGCCGGGTGGTCTCAAATCCCATGTTTTTCCTGTTTTCCTGAACTTTGCAAGCATTGTACGGATCTGTACCACCACCATATGATCTGAGACTTATATCATCTTGTAGGGGAATGAAATATCTTTCATCTGAATCCAATTAGAGGTTCTAATATTGAGTTTTGAGAGAGATCTCTTCATTTTTCTGGGACTGCCTATTTCTAACTAATTTGAGGGTTTGATTGGTGTAAAAAATGATGTTCTAGTCATTCCACTTGCTGTCCAGCCCTGTAACTCGGTGGAATGACTTGTTTCATGGAATTTTAGATGTACCAATGGTTTGGGAGGCATAAAATACAAGTTGTATGGTTTTAGGGGGATGCCCTAGGGTGTTTTCATGAGTTTTCCAAGTGAAATTGAGGAACTAAAGTAAGGTTTTGGAAAAATATGATTGGAACTCTATATGTGATAGTGTTTTGAGTTTTTGCAGGTCATTTTATGAAGGTCTAATGTAGTGGAATGTTATGATAAGTCTTGGAACCCATATTTTCAATAAACCCTCATGAATTGTGCCTAAAACAAGGTTTTTCAAGTTTGGCATGTATTTGTCCGTACCAATGGAATATTTTTGTGATTTTGGAGGTTTGAAGGCATATGAATTGCTGCACCAAGGTTTCATGGTCCTATGATAGGTTTAAAGGCATGTGGCTTTGTAAAATAAAGCCCTAAATGTCAGGCATAATTGACCCCTCAGGTACACGCATCAATATTGTTCATTTTCTACATTCTTCTATCTTAATTAAATAAGTTTAGTTACTTATTTAATTTAATCACTTTTCCATTTCTTCTGAATTAATTAAATAAGTTTTACAATTTATTTAATTTAGTTGCTTTATTTTTTGAATAAAGTAAATATTCTTCTTTTCCAAAAATCATAAAATCACTCTTAAATCTTCTAAATATTCTTCTTTTTCCAAAATCATAAAATCATTCCAAATCTTCTAAAAATCCATCTCACTTATAATTAAATATTTTAATATTTAATTAGAATCTTCTTATCCACATTTCATGCATAGTTAAATATTTTTTTTTTAAAGTTTCCAAAAATCACATGTCACGTGAAATTAAATAATTTTATTATTTAATTGATGAATTATCTTCAACCACCAAACTAACTCATAACTAAAAATGATAAATGTCAAGTTGCCTTCATTTTTGAGTGAAAAGGTTTTGTGGGAAGAAAACATCTTCCTACTTTCTCTCTAGCCTCCATATTTTTCTTCAACTTCTCCATCTCTCACCGTTCATCTTACCAAACTGAATCTCAAATGTTGATCTTTGCCAACTAAGCTTTTGCCTCCAAAAATTTATAAATAAGACCTCTTGGATCTTTGAAAGAGAGAACTATTGGCATAATGTGACAACTATAGTCAAGCATTCAAGCAATCAAGCATCTTAGCATTATCATATCCATTAGTTGCATATCTACTATTTCATTTCACAATCATTTAGCATAAGAACTTATTTTCTTGCACTTTTTCATATTTACTAATTCTCTAGGTTGTCATTTTGCTAGGATTTTTCTTACACAATCTGAGAGCAAGTAGCTTTAAAACAAATGCTTGGAGATAGAGGATGATGAGATGGTTTTGAAGAATCTGTTTGGTTTGAAGTGTTTTACTCTTTTAGATTCTTTGATATAATGTTTCATTGGTTTGTTATTGAGGTTAATAGTTGACATTATTTCACACACACATTTTTGGCGCTCAATGTAGGGCTCTTGCCCCGTTTTTAATATTTTATTGTAGGTTTTCTGGTAGGTCACGAATGGAGATGAAAAATAGCGCATAAGACACCTATTTTAGCATATTTGAAGATTTTTTTGGCTCATATGATCAATTTTCCAGCACATATAGTTTTTCTTTTAGTGCATTTAACTTTTGTTTTAGCGCATATGATCAATTTTCCAATGCATACAATTTTTCTTTCAATGCATATAACTTTTTTTTAGCGCATATGACTAATTATGTAGTGCATATGATTGTTCCTACAACACATATATATGACCTTTGTTCTAGCGCATTTGTAATTGGTATAATTGTTGTATGGATCTTACGCGACCGCGACTAGTGGTTTTATTGTTGTATTTGGATTAAAATGAACCAATCCTAGGGTAGCCATTTAAATTAAAATAAACCAATCCTAAGGTAGTCATCATATATTTCTATCTCAGTTAAAATGAATAGCATGTCTTTTGTGAAGCAGTATCTTCACCTAGAATAAGCAATCACATTTGGGCTTTAAAATTAAATATTGTTTTATGTGATTGTATGGTGATAGGCCTATGTTCTCCCCTTTACTGGGTGATCAGAATACTAGACTCATATTTTTCATTTCATGCAATTTCTCACTTTATTAAATCCTTTTTAGAAGGCTTATCGTAGTGGGAAAAATTACTCACCCTACAGGAACGACCTAAGTGGGAACAACTAAAGCCAAGTTTTCCAACCCACTATAATCAAAAGCGAGTTATTGATGAAAATCCACTCAACAGTAGTGTGTATATGATAGTTATCCCCAAATCCTTTGTTCTAAAGGTAGGGAGAACTCTCGAGGGAGTTTATCATTGTTGCACCAAACAAAAACCCTTAATAAACACCTTAAGCATAGTTGTCAAAATTGTCAGTTTCCAAACATCCTAACATTCACAGTGTAAGGGGAGGGAAGAATCTACCCCCAAGATACTCACCATATAACTACCAAGGATCCCTAGCCATTGCATTCCACTTTGGTTAAGACCTGGAAAAGACAAAAATATGAGTGCCCTCTAGGGGGTGACAAGGTTGTGTGAGTCAACGTAGTTCTAAGATGTGGGTTGTGGTGTTAACGATGAGTGAGTCTCTTGAAGTGTCTTATTGTTCAAATACTAGTGAAAATAAAAAAGGATCATGCTTGATCCTTGAACATACACTAAATTTTGTAGATTCTAGGGAAAAAAACTATTTTACAACTAATTGCTATGTTTTCAAAACATTAATTCAGATAAGATCATCCCAAAAACACAAGAATTTGAAAAATAAAACAATGAGATTTTACTTATCATTTTTATGTTAAGGGATTGGAAATCAACAACATTTGTCAAGAAATCCCTTACCAAAAGAATCAAGAAACCAAAGAAGCAACTTAGGTACAAGAAAAGTTTGAAAAGTAGATGCTTCTTGCACCAAAGTAGGAAGGTCTTGCTTAACTATCGAACTTTCATCCATAAATATCATGACTTTAATAGAGGATATACTGATGATTTTTCTTTAGAGCCTTTATATTCGCAAGCTTATTATCAATGAAGAGCTCTTTCACAAAGGCACAATCATAGTTAACCCATTCATCATTCTTACATTCCATAACTGACAATACAATATTCCAACCATCCAAATCAGTTGTTATAATAAGAACAAAACTTGGAAATATTAGGATTTTTGCAAAAACCATCATTTTTCAAACTAATATCAAAACATCTTAAAGTGCATCAATTTCAAATCAATTTCCTATTTTCACTTTAACTTCCATAACAAGATCTATCATCCTTCATCTAGGAAAATAAAACTAGAAATTAGAAATTCCTTAGTCTTAACAAAAAGATCCATCATCCTATTTGGCTAAGGCATCAATTATCCAACAAATTGCACTCCCATTTGTGATCGAAGTTTAGTAAAAAATTTGATACAAACATATGCATGTTTCCACAAGGTCCTGAAAACAAAGAGAAGAAGATGAAAGAGAGAACCCACTTTGCAACATGGGTGATAGTGAAGAAAATCGTTTTCATAGGCTTTGTACACATGGAAATAGTTCAAATGATGAAATAACCGGTGAAATTATTAAATAAGCTAAACAAGATCCACATTTTCGCATAGCTATGGACAAGATCTTAGAGAGAAATAAAGAAAGATACTTTCTTTTATTGGAAAACCAAGGTGCCAAATTTCCCTCTAACTATGATATGGAGAACATCAATCTTACCCAACAAATAATAGCACTACAAGGGAAAATCAAGGAAATACAAGGAGGCACAACTAAGAAGTATGCTTTGGAAGATATTTTTCCATACCATTTTGATAGACATCTCAACATGATCCCATTTCCAAAATATTGTGAAATTCCAAAATTTGATAGATACAATGGAAAAATAGATCCTATCGACCATGTGAGAGAATTTAGAAACAGGAGCCTTGAATTTACACACGAGGACACATACTTGATGAGATTGTTCCCATGAATTTTGGGTGGGAAATCCATCGAATGGCTTTCTAAAATCACTCCACCCATTAAGGCATTTGAGGATTTGATCAAAAAAATTATATCCCAATACTTCTACAACATTCAAGATCAAATAACTATACTTGACCTATGCAGAGAAAAGAAAAAGATTGGAGAACCCTTCATAACATTCCTACAAAGATGGAGAAGATTATTTGCACGATATTCTCGTCTAGTTCCTGAAATGGACAAGATGGATATCTTTATTGGCAGTCTTAATCAAGAAATGAGTTATATGATCAATCTTCATTGTCCTCCACATTTTGATAAGTTTATTGAGAATGCGATCACTATTGAAGGAGACTTAGTCAAGAGAGGAGTGATAAAACTTGAAAAAGATTGTCCAAAATCGTTCAATCATGACAACAACAATGACAAATGGAGATTTTGGACTAGAAAGAAGAATGTTGTCAATGATGGTGTGGTAGATGCAAATAATGTGACAACTAAACCATCCATCTTCAATCTATCAAGTACCCCACGCAATAACACCAATCAAGAAGATTCAACCAATTAGGGCAATAACAACACCAATCAAGGAACCAACTCCAAACAAGGAAATTTGACCAATCAAAACAATAGCAATAATTGTGGTAACTTCAACAATAATCTCGACAACACTCAAAATGAAAATCCACCCAAGTCACCTTTTTTAAAAATTGATGGAGTTTCACTCCTTTGGGCCAATCTCTTGAGTCAGCTTTCAAAGATCTTATGGATAAAAATGCCATGACTTTACCACCTCAAAGAGATTATGAGCCATGATTCAAACAACCATTGTGGAATGAGTCATATTATTGTGACTACCATAGATGCAAGGGACATAGGATAAATAATTGTCAAGGATTGAAACATTTAGTCCAAGATTTGATAGAAAATGGCACAATAACAATTGAGGGACATCATACCAATGAAGATCATCAAGTATTTAAGGACCCTCTTCCAAACTATAAGAAAGGAGAATCTTCAAATGACAAAGGAAAAATTGTAAACCATGTCAAGGATACAATAATCAACCACATTTATATGGATGACCAGCAGGTTAATGTTATCAAGGTCAAGGAAAAGCAGGAATGTCAAAAATTTAATGCAACAATGAGGGGTCAAGCTAAATTTATCTTAAAATGGAGCTCATCCAAGAAAACTTTCCCTCCTCCAAGTCAATATAATTTAGTCGATCAATTGCAGAAAACATCGGCCCAAATCTCTATCTTAGAGCTTCTCAAGATATCCCCAACACATAAAGACATTTTAGAGAAGGCTCTCATCGACACAACCATATCCACTGATTTGGATATTAAAAAGTTTCAATCCATGGTGGGACACTTGTCCTCACCCACTTGCCTATCATTTTTTGAAAAAGACAATGCCTCCATGCCTCATCTACATAACTCCTCGCTTTATCAAGAAGTCATGATCCATAAAACTCGAATTAGGCGTGTCTTAATAGATGGAGGAGCCAACTTGAATATTTTTACTTTAAAGTTGGTTTGTGCCTTAGGATTTTCTGAAGATTTTATTGATCCACAAAGGAAGATAACAGTTAAAGCATATGATGATGAAGAGCGAGCTTCCAAGGGTCTTATCATGTTGCTTATCAGAGTGGGGCCTGTTCTGAAAAATACTTTCTACCAATTTTTGGTTCGAGACCTTTCTTACAACATACT
Source organism: Sequoiadendron giganteum (assembly GCA_007115665.2). NCBI lineage: Eukaryota > Viridiplantae > Streptophyta > Pinopsida > Cupressales > Cupressaceae > Sequoiadendron > Sequoiadendron giganteum. Next base: position 33,000,567 of record CM021101.1, read on the forward strand.
TTTGGGTCATCCTTGGATCCATGAGATGCAGACAGTACCATCAACATACCATCAATGTCTCAAATTTACCTATGATAGATAGGAGATAACTATACCAAAAAATCATAATAGAAACCAATTTTTTTCTAATCTCAAAGCCACCCAGGACACTTTTATACCACATAATAGAGAGGCTCTTGTTGTTCCCCCTTCAAATCATAATTTCCAATCAAAAGATTTGATAAATAAATTTGGCACAAAATTGCAATTGAAGGATAAAGGGGTGGGAGAATATTCACTATGTCGCTCTAACTTACCTATCTCTCCAAGATCATATGGCCAACCCATAATATCCAAAAAAAAGTTACAACAACATCCACATGAGGATCACAATATTTAGTACCCATCACCATGTTTCAAAAATTTTTTATCAAAGATAATACTCAAGAAGATGAAGTGAAATATGGATACATTCTCAAATGGCTATATACGTATGAAGATGAATTTTTTCTACATATCAAATTTCCTATAGAACAATATGGTAAAGGCTATACTATAATGCAAAGGATGGGCTATGAAGGAACATGTCCCCTAGGTAAAATAAAGGAAGGAATTGTAGAGCCCATTCAGCCTACAATAACACATCCAAAGGATAAAACAAGATTTGGGAATAGTGAAGATACAAAAAAAGCATCTTTAAAGAAAACCCATGAAGAAGCAGCTTTAAAGAAATCCCGTGAAGAAATAACTTTAACAATTCTCAGATTACAAGATAACTCTGATACTGATTCAAATGAATATGAATGGGATACAATTTATGATGATTAATTTTTGAGAGATAAAAAGGTTGATGTCATATAAAAATATACACCCATACTTACACAAGGAGAAAGTTCAAGGACTCAACCACTTGAATATGAGCTTCAATCTAACCATGACTTGAGTGAGGATGATTCAGTCAAAATGAGATTGATAATCGACAGGAGGATACCATCATAGACCTTCCCTATAGCAAGAATGATAACCATGTCTATGTCATGACCTTAATAGCCCTTGACCTCACTCAACCAGATGATCCTTTGCCTTTAATACATCCTGAGCTTATTGACTGGGATCAAACTGAACCTATTAATATCCCTATATTCCATGATGATGAGGCCATTGTAAATTTCCTCTACTCTTCCAATCCAGAAACAGGTTCCACCAGCGAATCTCATGATCAGGTTTTCAATCAAGAGAGTTCCAAGTTTCTTATCTACAAAATCAATAATATAAAAGATCGATCTAACGGTGAAAAAAAAAATGGCAATGTTAGATCATGAAAAAGGAAAATGAAAGAGCATATCTGATGGTAAAAACATTTCGAAGGAATTGAAGGATGAGAAACTTGACACTCCCTCAGAACACTATGAAAAGAGATCTTCTATTTTGATTGAGCCAAAAGAAGAAATCATCATAGACATTGTAGAACAACCAAAGATCCTACAACTTGTTGCTTCATTAATGAAGGAAGAGATACCAAAGTTCATAGATTTCTTGAAATCCAATCAAAACAAATTTTATTGGTCATATGCGGATATGCCTAGACTAGATCCTAATCTCATCATGCATCATTTTTCTATAATGCCAAGGGAAAAACCAATAAAGTAAAAACTTAGAAAGATGCATCCACATGTCACATTGTTGGTTAAAGAAGAATTGTAGAAACTATTGGATGTAGGGTTCATTCAGTCCATTAACTATGCAAAATGGATCTCTAACATTGTACTAGTATCAAAATTGGATGGGCATATCAAAATTTGTATAGATTTTTGGGATCTGAATAAAGCATGTCTGTAAGATGATTTTCCTCTACCTAGCATTGACATAATTGTGGACCTGACAGCTGGACATGCCATGCATTTACTTATGGATGGATTCTTGGGATATAATCAGATCAAGATCACACTTGAGGATCAAGACAAGGCTGCTTTCACATGTCCCTGGAGTACCTATTGTTGGAATGTGATGCCATTTGGACTAAAAAATGCAGGCGCAACCTATCAATGAGCTATGACCACTATTTTTCATGACATGATGCACACTTTCATGGAAGATTATGTGGATGATTTTTTAGTAAAATATTACAAAAGAGAGGGACATTTGGAAATCCTATCTAAAATATTTTTGAGAATGGAGAAATTCAATGTTAGACTCAATCCAAAGAAGTGTGTCTTTGGGGTCAAATCTGGAAAGCTTTTAGGATACATTGTTTTAGAAAAGCGAATAAAGGTAGATCCATTGAAATTCCAAGCCATCATTGAGATGTCGCCACCTATAAATATCAGTCAACTTCGACCCTTGCAAGGAAAATTATAAGCTATCAGGATTTTTATTGCACAACTAGTAGATAAGAGTTTTCCTTTTATGCATCTCTTGCACAAAAATGTTCCTTTCAAATGGGAAGAAAATTTTGAAGTGATCTTCAATGAAATCAAGCAATATTTGTATAAGTCCACCAATCTTGGTTCCACTAGTACTAGAGGAGCCACTCATACTTTATATTTTGGCCAGAGAGGTATCCTTGGGAGAATTGTTGGCACAAGAGGATAAAGCAGGAAAAAAATGAGTTGTATATTACATTAGTAGGACCTTGACAAGTCATGAGCTCAACTACACTTTTATTGAAAAGGCTTATTTAGCATTAGTCTTTTCCTCCCAAAAGTTGTGGCACTATATGTTAGCCCACATAGTTAAACTTGTGGCCAAGATTGATCCATTAAAGTACCTCTTGAACAAAGCTACCTTAACAAGTAGGCTAGCCAAATGGGTAATGATCTTGAGTGATTTTGATATCCACTATGTAGATTGAAAATCCATCAAATAACAATTCATAGTAGATCAGTTGGCTAACGCACCCTTACAAGTAGATCATATGATGCACATTGAATTTCCTAATGCATTTTTTTTCAAAACAACAACAAAATAGTCATGGACGCTATATTTTGATGGATCCTATACACAACATGGAGCGGGGGTAGGAATTATATTTTTCACACCTCAGGGTCATACTATTCCACAATCCTATCAGTTAATATTTCCTTGCACCAATAACATAGTTGAATATGAAGCATTGATTACTAGAATGAGAGTAGCATTGTAATGGAGGATCACAGAGTTGCAAGTCTATGGTGATTTAGAACTTGTCGTTAACCAAATCAATGATGATTTTCAAACCAAGGATGAAAAGATGATACCTTATAAGAGCATGGTTGATGATCTTAAGATATATATTTTTTAAATCAAGTTCACATAGATTCTGAGTATTGACAATAAAGCTACAAATGCCATGGCTATAATTGCTTCGCTACTACAACTATCAAAAAATTAAATTCGATATGAATTCCTAGTGGAACAATTGTTTACCCCTACATATGATAATCTCGAGACCCAAATTATCTATCATATGGTTGGATTTGATTCCCCTTTATATGGAAAGATCTATACCTACTTGAAAGATAATATCTTACCCCTAGATTTATCCTAGAATCAAAAGAGAAACTTTATATGTCAATAATCTCGATATGCCTTAATCACTGACACCCTTTACCGATGTGGTATTGATGGTACACTTCTTATATTTCTTGAATGTGACAAATCCGAAAAAGCCTTATAAGAATTTCATGGATTTATTTATGGAACTCATTCAAGTGTATTGAACTTAGCTAAGAAACTTGTCAGAATGGGTTATTATTGGCCAACTATGGAAATTGAATATTTTACCTTTGTAAAGAAATGTCCCAAATGTCAGATCCATGGGAACCTTATACATGCACCTATGCAAGAGTTGCAACCTTTCATTACAACATGGTTTTTTTCTCAGTGGGGACTTGATCTTGTTGGAAAAATTCATCCTTCATCCAATGGACATAATTTTATAATCACGGCTATGTAATATTTTACCAAGTGGATTGAATTTGTCCCTTTAAAAATAGTAACCAACAAGAAAATTTCATCCTTTATCTTGAATTAAATCATATGTCAATGTGATATTACTAGCTTCATCATCACTGATAATGGGAGACCTTTTAAGAATTAGGATGTCGAAGAAATTTGGGCAAGATTCCATATCCAACACAAATTCTCTACACCCTATTATCCATAAGGAAATGGCCAAGCAGAGGCTTCAAATAAAACAATCCTAGAGATCCTGAAGAAGACAGTTAATGATGTCGGTTGTGATTAGCATGTTCAATTGAATCCAACTATGTGGGCCTATAGAACTAGTATTCTCACACCAATAGGAGCCACCCCATATGCCTTGGTGTATGGAGCTGAAGATATCTTGCCATTAGAATTTGAAATACCCTCCCTCAGAGTCTCACTGAAGGGACTCATAACTGATGAAGACTACAGAGTTTCTTGAATGCAAGAACTAGAACTACTAGATGAGAGATGACAATGTGCAATTGATCACTTAAAGGGTTATCAACAACTCATGTCTTGTAGCTACAATCACATATTCAAACCATGAAAATTTCAAGTGGGTGACTTGGTCCTAAAGGAAAACCCCTGCAATCAACAAGATAGGAGAAGAAAGGAAATTCTGAACCAAATTGTCTTGGTCCATTTGTCATTGTTGAAGTATATGGTTCTGGAGCTTATCAACTATCTACACCTAAAGGGAACTTGTTTGAAGAATCAATCAATAGCTTTCATCTTAAGAAGTTCTATGTTTGAACAAAAAAATGGCATAAAAGTCCTAAAAAATACAAAAATAGCATAAAAAGTCATGAAAAATACAAAAATAGCATAAAAAGTCTTGAAAAAATCCATAAAAATTAGAAAAAGACTTGAAAAAATCCATACAAATCAGAAAATTCCTTGGAAAAATGGTCACCTTGATGAAAACTTGGCAAATAGGCATCCTGGTGACAACAAAAAAAAATCATAATAACAAATCTGAAAATCTGAAAAATGTGCAATAAAAACAAATGGTGAAAACCTAACAATCATACACGATTTGTGAACAATTTGGCTCTTCCATCTCTTATTTCATGTCCTCCATCATATCAACATAACCATCCTATCAACATCATAGAGGCAATCATTTTTCATCATGGTTTGGTGAACATTGTATATATATATAACAATCGATTTTGTCTAAACTGGGAGCAACATACAGAATCAACGAGAACAACTGAATTTTTATATATCACAATAGTAAAAGGGTAGTACAAAAAACACATCAAACAAAAACCAAAACATCGTGACAAGACAAAATTTTTGAATCAATCATACATGATCAAAACACTTATCAAAAAACATAACATTAGGTTTTCAAATCAAAATGGATGATCTAATCTAAATAATGGTTGAAATACTTTAAGCAAAGGTTGAATTGTTGTTTTATGGATTTTTGTTATCATGCCTCTAGAGCAACTCAATGATGTCCTAGACTAGAGAAGCAAGGAAGGAGTATAGTTTTTCTTTTTTTTCTATTTGTGTGTTGATCATTATTACTGTGCACATTTTTCATGGGACATGCTCTACAATGTATCATTGATGAAATTTCAGAACTTGTATAGGAAAAGGGTTAACTTGTATCTATTTATTCAAGAAATACTCATGTCATCTCAGTTCAATTCTACCTAGATGCTTGTATTACCTTGCTATATCAAAAATCATGAAATTTGTACTCAAGTCGTCATCGGTGCGAATATCCCCTTTGATGTTTGTACTAACTTCCAACATTTGAAAAGTTCAATGATGATAAACAAGCATAAAATAGCTCTTAGAATGACAATTTTGCATTGCATAGTTAATATAGATTGCATTCATGTTAGTTCTGAATCTGCATTATAGATTTTCCAATGTTAGCAAAACATCAAAGACAACATATCTCTCCAACAAAGGATTGAGTACATTTGACATTACAAAAAAAGCATCATTCATTCACTTAAGTTACATTATAATTTTCATATCATTCATTCACTTAAGGTGCATTATAATTTTCATATCATTCATTCACTTAAGATTACATTTTCATATCATTCACTCAAAATCGCATTCTCATTTTTCATATCATTTAAAGTGTGTTATCATTTTTTTTGTTGCATTTTAATATCATCCATACATTTAGGGACCTAATAATTTTCCATCACATTATCATTTTCACATCATGTATACATCCATTTATAAAGAGTTTAGAAAGCATTATCACATCATATCATCATCATACATCCATGCATTAGATTATATATGTAAGCATCAAAAAAATACAAAAATATACATAGCATCGCATATCATTTACATCCATCTCATATAGCATTAAAACATCATTCAATAACTATTCATACTATCACATGACATAATCATTACATAACATATCGTAGTAGAAATTAAATGCATACATCATAGGCATCCATCATATAAACATCAATCATACACACATCCATCATAAATGCATCCATCATAGAGAAACATATAGACAATGTATAGATCAAGAATATTCGCTGCATCTCACAATATAAAAAATCAATGTCCAATGTACAAGGATATCGAAACAAAGAGAGATACAAAATCATAAGGTGGGATGAAATATCATAAAAGTGTATACATCGACATCATAAAAAATGATACATCATCATGGTAAAAATACATCAAGGCACTAACTTTCTATTGCTACCCCTTGATGTTGTCGGTCTCACACTACCTACTCCTCCTGCACGAGATGTACCTACCCCTAGGGATCCACCTGGTCACCCTCCTAGGGATGGTTGTATAAAACCTCTGCTCATACTCTGGGAATGACTCCTAGAGTGGCTCCTTGACTTGTTGGCTATGTAAGGAACTCGATGCTCGAGAGGTATTGCTTCCTCATATCTCAGTCTATAGTACTGAACCTCCCAAGCTAGTTCCGGTGTCTCAGCCAATATATCTCTCATGGATGTACCCTCTGGAGCACTCAAAACCCTCTCTGCAACAACCGTAGCATTCTGACATTGTTTCCTAGCATTATCTCTCTCGATAGTAGCGTAGGTAACCTATACCTATAACTGCAATATCAAATCCTGAGCCTATGCTATCTAACCTTGTATACTTTATACTATGGACTTCAAGGAGGCTATTTGGCTCTCATATGAGGGTCCTGTCTTATTAGGCCCAAAACCTTTAATGGAGCATCTCCTCTATGGTCTCCTCATCACTACCAGGGCAGCCCTATCCTCTCCACCTCTATCTCCCTCATCATCATCATCAACACCATCATTATCATCACTCTCCTCCTCACTCCCACTCTCCTCCATCTCCTCTCTCCTCCGCCTCTACCTGGGTCTCTGTGCTCTACCCCCATCTAATGGTACAATAGGCTCCTCAGGACTTGATAGCCATGGTATTGGATGTGTTGTAACATACTATGTGTAGTCTGTAGTCATCCCCCCATCCAAAATATTTGCTCTATAATCCCACATTTGTGCCCCTAAAGCAAGGAACTTTGCAACGACTGCACCAAATGAAATCTGGGGTCCCCACACTAAAGTCTCCTACTGGTGATGAGCATAAATAATAGAACCCTGAGGCGTCCCCTGTATCTAATCATTCTGTCTAAGCACCTGACCCAATAGAAATATCTTGGTGATATATGGGGTGCGACTGATTAGGTATCGAGAAATAAAGATATAAGGCATCTCCCTGGCATCCTTCGGCCACTGCTCACAATCTAAGTATGGACACCATGTAATTTTATCCAGATCATCCAGTACTCTCTTCCAATAATCTAATTTTCCTATCCTCACCTAGACAACAATACCTAGATATGAAAAAATATATGGTCGTCCGACTGGATGTTGTCTATCATCCATAGGCCATGTAACTGCTATATGTTCCCATGCCCAAACCTAGAGCAGAGAATATCCAACAATCATGCTCCTCCCTCCATAGTACACTATTTGATGTAGCTCATGGTATAAATGGGAAAGGAAGCATGATCCCCAAGCATATCATGTACCTTGTATGAGCATGCTCTCGAGAACTTGACCCCATCCAACTACCAGTCGCTTCGACTTATGGTTGGGACATAATAAACCACCAATGAATCCTTATAGTACACAAGTCAATGGCACGTACGTCTCAACCATCTCATCCCATGGAATCTTGTATCTGATCATGTGGTCATCTACAAAAACTCTACTTAAAGAATTAGTGGGCCCCTACTCTTTGGTATCATATGTCATGATCTCTCCCATCACTGGAATCTGAAGAATCTGATTGACATCCTCAAGAGTAATCATCATCTCCCCTATAGCTAAGTGGAAGGTGTTTGTATCACTATGCAACCTCTTGACAAGCATAGTCAACAAACCCCTGTTGAGCCTCATCTTTGGCATCTCCAGCAATAAATCAACCCACACGTATCAATGAAATATTTGTCTACTTGAACAAGAAGTAGAATCAAGCTCTAGGTCTTCAAGAATTTCTCCCACACTTGAAGAATCCCTAATCTCTCCTATCAATTCAAAAAATAAAAAATTAGCATTTGTGATCTATTGTGCAGTTTCTTGCACACATGCCCCATTGAAAGTAGGGAACCCTTTTTGCCTGGTCTTTTGGCTCTTGTCTATGGACCTACCTTTTGAGCTTGTCTTTGAAAATCTTGAGATTTTGGTCTTTGGTGTTGTGGTCCTTTGGTCATGGGATTTGGTTACTTTGCACTGCTCCTAAATGCTTGTCATATTTGTAAAGTGCCCCTATTCTGAGTTAGTGGTTATGGAGTCTCGCAGATGTTCTCTGGAGGTGGGTTCCTTTCCCTTTGTTTGTCCTTGGTGTTTTGTCTAGGTCTTAGGAGTTGTTCTTTTCCTCCTAAGACTTGGTTTCCTTTGCTTGGAGGGTTTTGGCGTAGGATGGGACTAAACTCTAAACTTTTAGAAGGTTAATGGTTCAGTTTCCATTCCCATTCTAGTTTTGGTTCTGCTTCTTATGTCCTTTTTTTCTTTGTTGTCCAGCCTTTGGGTTGGTTCTTCCACTTAGGTCTGCTTTGGTCTTCCTTTTTCTTTGTTGTTTTCGTTTCATCGAAGGTGGAATCAAGATGGGAACTAAAATTGAAACCTTCACAAATTTCATGTTTCTGTTCTCGTTCCAATTCCAGCTCCGCTTCCTATGTCCTTGTTTTCTTCATTGTTCAGACTTTGGGTTGGTTCTTCCCCTTAGGTCTACTTTGGTCTTCCTTTTTCTTTGTTGTTTTCCTTTTGTTGAAGGTGGAATCGAGATGGGAACTAAACTTGGAACCTTTGAAAAGTTCATGTTCTAGTTGCATTTCGAGTTCCGGCTTCGCTTCCTATGTCCTTGTTTTCTTCGGTGTTCAGCCTTTGGGTTGGTTTCCTCCCTTGGGTTTTCTTTGGTTCCCCTTTTTTTCCTTCACTTCCTTTCATTTGACAGAACTGGAAGTCAGGTGGGAACTGAGCTCAGTACTTTAAAAAAGGTCTCATATGGTTTTGGTTTTTCCTCCTCCTGTATTGTTTTTGCTTTTGTTTTGTTTTGGTTCCGCTTCCGCCTAGGCTTGCACATAGTTTCCTTGCCTTGGGGATTCTGTTGGATTAACTTGAATTTTGATGCTATATAAATATTAATTTTGGCCCTTTTGAATGCAGGCTATATTGGGTAGGTTTTTTCTATCAAGGCCGAAGGAAGGATGGGTGTACTTTGAAGATATTGCGAGATCTACGGGATACAACTAGGTACACTATGTAGTCGCAGGCAGGTAAAATTCATTTGTACATGAAAGGTTTGTTTATTGGCCATTCATCCAAGGTGCATGTGACATGGAAGATTTAAAATAGTTTGACTCGATCAGAGTCATTCATGGTGCCCAACTCAATTGTTGATGGATGGCTCACATTCAAACTCACATTTCGCGCACATTACTACTCTTTTGTTTTGAGCGGGTGAGGCATTAATGGGAGACGTGAACCACACAATTTATTCTGTCTGAATTGGGATTTTTAGAGATCCCAGGTTGATTTGAGGAAGGTGCCTAATGCATTCAATGGAGGGTGGGGATTTATTGCCATTTTTCTAGGTCGGTATGGTTGGTGGCCAACCTTCATTGTAACCCTAGCTCATGCTAGCACAAGAAAAAATCTCTATAAGTATGGCATGTCGCCTCATTTGTAAAGGGTTATATTTTTTTAGATAGTTAGTTAATTTTTTATAATTAGATAGAAGACAAACTAGAAGATTAAAGTGGGAGGTTAGAGTTAGGAGTTAGTCATATTTTATGCAAGTGTTGTAACAAAATATCAGAATTGTTGTTATTACTAGTGATTCAATGCAAGTGAAGACATTGTATTATTATTGGTGCCTTATTTCGATTGATTAATCTTGTGTATTTCTTATTCTATCTTTAAAATTTCTTGGAAATGTTTGAATGCATTTTATATTTAGTTAAATGTTTCGATACTGCTTGTGATTTAGAGCTTGGAGTGTAGTAGCAATCTCTACTTCATACTTTGGGCAACTTCTTGATTGTGGGTTTTTTGCACAAGGTCAACCTATACCTAATATTTGTATGCTTAGCTCAATTGTGGGAATTTATCTAGTTTGATTGAATGAATGCCCACGATCTGAAAACTCCTTAATTCCTTAGAAGATTGCACTGTTCCTATGAGATTGCACATATAGCCTGGGTTGATAAAAATTAGTTTTTGAGGGATTGGTCCATTCCAAGAATTTCATCATTAGTATTGTTGATCCTAAGAGTAGTATTAATCTTAGGATTTATGAAACCCTTTATCTTTTGTTATTTCTTTGATCTTTGGTTAAACTAGGAATTCGAGTATCATTATATTGCACAAAAATCTAATAAGTTTAGAGTCTCCAGTACTTGTTGTGTAAGGTCCCTTTGTGATTACCAACATTTTCACATTTATCACTGAGTTTTTTTGTTGCAAGTCATGACCTAACACTTGAGAGACCTTGGGGTTATTTTTTTTTCAATAGAGATTGACCTTTCAAGAGAGATAATATACTATATGTATTTTGTCTGAGTTTTTGTTGTGCAGAAAACACCATCAACAGGATTAGCGTTAGAAGGAGGGATGAATAAGCAAGTTGGATCATTTTCTAAATGCCCTTTCTCTTGAGAGACTCAAAAGGAGAACCAAATCTACACCGGGAGAAGGAGAATAGTTTCAATAACTACCACCTCCAACTAGGTCAAGAAGGACTAGAGGAAGGGAGGATTCACCATCCACCTCATCATTTCCACCATCCTCCTCATCTTCAAATGATTTTGAGACTGGTTCTATTCAACAACCCCAACCAGTCACCAACTAGTCATTGCCACCCCCACCTCTGCCAATGGCTTTCTTGGAAAATAACCCATCACCTCTATCCTTCAACAACTACAATGTTATGCCCAAGATACCTGAGCATTTTTTCTCTACGTTTCACACAAATGACCCTAATAGAACAGTAGAGGAGCATATTAAGATTTTTCAGACTTGTCTAAGAGATAGAGGGATTAATCATGAGGATGTTTCCTGTAGGATTTTCCCTTATTCTCTGGGAGAGGAGGCCTTTTACTGGTACAATCATTTACCTATTGCATCCATTCATAATTGGACTAAAATTGAGGCTACATTTTTGCAAAAGTTTAAAATCCCTATCAGTGCCAATGAACTCTACATGTAGTTTACCAAGGTTAAGAGAGAATTTAATGAGCCTATAGGGTCATTCAACAATAGATTCCATCGTGCATACACTATACTGTAAGCACCTTATGTTGTAGATGATGCCACTACCTTAGAAGTATATTTTGAAGCCCTTGATAGTCTTACATCCACCTTCCTTAAGTGGAGAACTAATCCCCCAATTACCTTGTTCATTGCATATACAGAGGCTATTAAGGTCAGTACAGATCTTAGAAAACACTTGTCAAAACCCCTGCCATCTATGGGACCAACTGCTCATCCTAGGCAAGTCCAAGCTCTTAACCAAGCACTAATTAATCACACTCCCATAATGAATCCCATCATGTGGTTGCATTTGGTTCCACACCCAGGTCATCCGATAATTCAGGCTCATCCAATACCTAGTTATCCCGAGAAAAATGCTAAGCAACCCCTTCATCCACACTCATAGCTTGGTTTCCCTACATATTTATAGAACTTGGAAGTTTTGAATCATTCTGTGGATCCTGAAGGAGTCAGGATACCCCCCAAATAATACAAATTTAGTGCCTTACAATAGTCCTGATAAGGAGAGGTTAGATGAGCTAACCGAGAAAGTGAAGAAATTGAATATGGAGGTAACCCACTTGAGGAACCAAAACATCCAACTCCAAGTTGTTAAGAGGAGCATGCAATCAAATTAAAATAGGGAGAACCGAGATGTTTCTTGAGGTCAAAACTTTGACATAGGGTAACATTGTGATAAAAATCATAATTTTGAAAGAGGACAACAAGGTGGAAAAGGGTTTTAAAGGAGACAACCACCTAGGAAAAATAGGCCATGGAACACTGGACCTAATAATGGAGGAGTTTTGACTCCATTGGATAAACCTTCCAATCAAGAAAAACCTTTGAGTGGAGTATATCTAGATGAAGCAACTTTGTTAGGGTGGTGCAAGCTTCATAAGATAAGTCAACACTCTGAGCTAGATTGTCTTGAATTTCAAACTACGGCTTCCATCTTTCAGTATGAATTTGAAAACAACTCCACCGGTCAGGAATTGGTACCCTCAAATCCTTATGATTCCCTAGTTTTGGTATTGAATTATGCTCCTTTCCTGCGGGATGAAGGGAATTAACCAAAAGAGAAGTCAAGTGGCCAAAATGAGGAGACTGAACAAGTACTGAATGAAGATGAAATTTATCAGTTTTTTAATGAAGGAACTGAGAATGATAATGGTCCCTTGGATGAGGAATAAACTGGTGTTGAAGTGGTACAGATGTTTCAAAAACCTACAAGAAAGTATGATTTGAAGAATAGGTCTGATAGGGATCCGCTAGCTGGGGTTCCATTTACTACATCTATTCTTCCAAACAATTTTACTACTCCACTAGACCCACATGCCAGTAATAATGCATCTTACCCCCATGTGTCAACACAATAATTTGCAAGAGGAGGATAACCTGAGGTGTCAAGAGGGATCAGCGTTGACTCAACAAAAGATAATAAAATTGGTAATTCTAAAGAGACCCATGTTGACATGAATGTGGAACAATCAGGAGAATATGTGATTGAGGAACTCAGGAAAGTAAAGGTGAGTCTTTCTACTTTTGAGTTCTTAAGGGTTTCCTGAAATCAGAAATATAGTCCTAGGGTCTTTTAATTCAAGTCAAGAACCACAAGGAGTAGTAGTCAATGAGGCAGTTGGCAGGCCTCCTAGTTCACAGGAACCTAAAGGCTTAATTCAAGCACCACTTGGAGATAGAGGGAAAGAAAAATACAGGAATCAGGTTGCACAACTTGACACTTAGTTGATATTGTTCCAAGGAAAAATGGAAACCCTCCCTTCATAATTTCTATTCGTATCTTTGGGAAGAATGTGGACAATTTTCTTCTAGACTCAAGAGCATCTACAAATGTTATGCCTTTTTATGTCTGTAGAGCACTAGGTATTACTCCTAAAGCCTCTTATAAGAAGTTCACCCAATTGGACAAGATAGAGGTGAATATAGCGGGAGAACTGAACATGATTCACATGCAAGTTGCTTATGATCCTAGAGTGCAACAAGTACTTAATATTCAGGTGGAAAATATTCCTGACTCTTATGGTTTGATCTTGGGTCAAAATTTCACTAAGGCACTAAATGAATACACATTCATAGATCATTATCACATGTGGCTCCCCTAGAAAGGAGTCCCAAATCAAATCAGAATTGAAAGAGAACCCAAAATGAAGTATGGGATTATTGAATATCAAAATACTTCAAATGAGGTATTGGTGTCAAAAGTCAACATGGGGAACTATATCTGGGCTGACCCTATTTTGGATAAAGAGGAATTCTTTATGTTGCAAATATTCTCTGATGAATCCACATTAGAAGCCAATAGTTCTGAAGTACTGCCTGAACAAGAAAAGGAACTTGATGATCAAAAGGATAGATAGCTCAACTTGCTGGATAATTTCTACAAGTTTATCTTGAAATGCTTAGAGGATCAGATCCATCTGGGCATAAATATGGATTTTAAGGAATTATTGCTCCCTAATTTGTGTAGAGTTCACAATGCCCCTCACTTCAAGCTGGAATGTTGCATGTAGCAAAGTGCGGTGGAGCAGATACAAAGATGCATTAATCCAACCCTAGTTGTCAGGCTGGATGTACAAAGTATTCGAAATGATCAAAAAGGAAAGAGCCTGAGGCCTCTTGAAGAGCCTCCAGGCAACAACAAGGATAAGGGTAGTTTGAGGAAATTAGAAGCTAAAGGTTGTTGGACATTAAGATTTGTTGGATCCAAATCAAAGCAAGGTGCTAGAGATTTGAGTTGATAAGTCCTAAAGGTAAGACTTATTTTGCTTCTCATAGGATCTAGTTCCAATGCACTAATAATTTATTTGAGTATGAGGCTTTGGTCCATGGTTTATTAATGACATTAAGAAATAAAGTTAGGATCTTGCAAGTGTTTGGAGATTCTGAGTTGGTAGTTAAACAAATAAGGAAATAATACTCATGCCATGAGAGAAGAATGACCAAATATAGGCACAAATTAGGAGATATCATTGAAGGATTTTATGCTTTCAACATTCAATTGATTCCTTGAAATAAGAATCAAACCGCAGATTCTTTGTCCCAAGCAACTAGTACATTGCAACCTTTATTGCTTTCAGGTTTGAAGAAGCTCACTGTAGATCTTACTCCAGTACCCTCAGTGCCTAACAACATAACCAATTTCTAGGTGTTTGAGAATGAAAAACCTATTCTTGATTTCATCACTAGTTGTTATGTGTTTGCTTCTCAGGTGATTGATGAGGTAAAACCTCAAGAGGCTGAAATAGACCTATAAGGGGTCATTAACCTGAAAACTAATACCATCCCAAGAGGTATGGTGAAATTGGAGAGAATATTTTATTTGGATAAGATAAAATTTCAAGAACAGTAGGTGAAAAGGGAGTCTCTCAGTAGTCAATGTGAAACATACAATATGGGGACCTAAGATGGTGTAAGAAATGTTTTTATAGGCAAAGTGTGCACTCCAGAGGAAAGGAGGGGAATTATTGATGCATTACACACATATCAAGAGGTGATAGCTTGGAGTTATGAGGACTTAAATACATATGAAACTTCAATCATTACACACATCATTCCCTTGAATTCGAATTTCAGACCATTCAAGCAAAGACAAAGGCCAATTAATGCTCTATTGGAACCTAGCATTCAGAAAGATGTGCAAAAGCTACTTTTAGAATGAATAATATTCTTACTAATACATTCAACATGGGTTGCAAACTTGGATCTAGTAAGGAAAAAAATGGAGAAATCAGATTGTGTGTTGATTTCAGGAATCTCAAAAGAGCATCGAAAAAAGACAACTATCTAGTTCCTTCCCTAGATGAAGTGCTTCAAATTGTCAATGGATCTTAGATGATGTCTTTTCTGGATGGGTACTCTGGATACAACCAGGTTATGGTACAATATGAGGATAGGCACAAAACTAACTTTACTACAAAATGGCTAACTTTTGCCTATAGAAGAATTCCCTTTGGGTTAATCAATGTTGGAGCTACATTCCAAAGAGAAATGGATATTTCTTTCAAGGAAATTATTGGTAAGTGCATAATTACCTACATGGATGATTTGATAGTTTTTTCTAAGAGGAGAGATGATCATGTAGAAGATTTATGCAAATAATTCCAAAGGTGCAGAGAGTTTGGCATCTCACTTAATCCAAAGAAATGCATCTTTGGAGTCACTGAGGGATAATTGTTAGGACATGTCATTTCAGAACAGGTTATTTCCATTGATCTAGAGAAAGTGGAGGCTATACTAAAGATTCAACCTCCTACAAACAAAAAGGAAATGAAGTCATTCTTTGGGAAAATTAACTTTGTCAAAAAGTTTATCACTGGATTTGTAGAGATAGTGAAGCCCTTGAATGCTATGCTGAAACAAGAAGCAAAATTTGAATGGAGCGTAGAAGCTAAGGAGACATTTGCAGAAATCAAGAGAGCCATTGTTGAGGCTCCAGTGTTGGTAAGTCTAGATTATGCCAAGCCTTTTTACATATACTCATTTTCTTTTGATTTCTCCCGTGATGGAATGTTAACTCAAAATTCTGATCAAAGTGATGAACATCCCATAGCTTTTATGAGTGCTCCTTTAAAGGATGTAGAATTGAGATACCCTAATGTGGAAAAGTGAGCCTTTTCTCTAGTCCGAACTGTACCAGATAGAAAACATCCTTAGGAACCTCCCCTTATCACTTAGTATATGTTTTGGAACCTGTGTTTCCCATCCAACTAAAGATCCCTACTTTTCAATTTATTAATGAATATTATGATGGAGAGGATAAATGTGAAGCCCACCTAGTTGAACTGTTACACCTTTAAGAGAGAAGGGATGAAGCCCTAGAAAAATTTTCCAAACATCAAGGTGTAGTGAAGAAATGGAAAATTTGACAGACTTTAGCTCGACCATTATTAGATTGCAAAGATTCTGGGAGATAATTATTTTCGTTTGAAAACTCTCACTGGAGAAAATATCCCACTTCATGTCAATGGGCAGTATTTGATGCAATATTTCTAGTCCTGATCTGTTTACATATTTTTCCTTGTACATAGGTAGATTAGGTTTCCTTTCTATTTTTCTATTTTCTTCTTTGGTTATATTAGGGTTTCTTTTGTTAGAGTAGGTCTGCTTTGGTTGGTTCTGCTTTCTGTTCTACTCTTTCTCTGCGTTTTCTTGCTTTCTTTTGGTCTTGTTGCATCTGTATAGTTGGTTTCTTGCTTAGGGTTGTTCCGAGGATTTATTTTACAAACTTTAATCATCTTTTTAGATTCAACTAGTGGAATTCCTTCATCTATGTTGCATACGCTTGGAATTGGGGTCACTTGATTAAGTCAAATTCTAGAATGTATTTGGGTCTCATACTTTCACACAAATCTTAAAGATCCTAGGGTCACATATGGTCTTTATGAAGTCTGACTGGGTGAAACATGTCATATTCTACTCCAAAACCACTATGGTTCTCATCCCTGAGTGTGGGCTTCATTGCTTGTAAGGTGAAAGGGAAAGTTTAAAGATCTTAAAGAGAATATCAAAAAAACAAAGGGAGAGAAAATGTTGAAATTCAAAGCAATGTTCACTTTATCAGGGGTATCCTAATATCTCTACTAGGTTTATGGACTCCTAGCTAGCAGTAGAGCTATGCTAGGGAGAATCACAGTGATAACCTCCTTGGGGCTATGGATGCCTAACTGGTAGCGAGGCTCTATCCAGGTTGCTTTTGGAGTTGGGATTCTTATGTAGCCCTATCAGATTAAGTTTGGTCCCTATTGCAACTAAGGAAAGAGAAATGAATGCATACACAAACACTTTGACCCTGGTACATGAAAGGTTTGATTTTTTGTGATTTTTGGAACCTTGTTCATAGGGTGACCTAATGCTTGGATGGAAATCATACATTATGGGTTCTTGATTCTAGTTTTTCATTAAAATGCTCTAGAGCATTTCCCTAGTAGAGTCACCATTTGTTATGTAGTTTTTTACATAGACGCTTCACTAAAAGTAGGGACCCCTTTTTCCCTGGTCTTTTGGCTCTTATCTGTGGCTCTACCTTTTGAGCTTGTCTTTTAAACTCTTGAGATTTTGGTCTTTGGTGTCATGGTCCTGTTGGGTCTCAAAAATGTAGGTTTGAACCACGAGAGGTTTACAAGCTCTCACAACGTTTTTGGCTGACTAACAAGGCCAACCAATATAGTTGAACCTTCTTCTTTTCAGGCTCTACAAAACCTAGGCGGGTGCACCTATGTGTATGTGGCAGATTTAAGATGTATTTCCTGGTGAAACAATCTATCCTTAATGGCAAAGGGAAGTGGACAGATAAAATTACTACAACCAATCCTACTCCTACTACAAAAATAAAAGGTTTTTGAATAATTTTTTTGAGATGAATTTGTATCTCCGAGTTGTGGCAGATCAGTGCCTTCTATCCACATGGGAAATGGAGTCAAAATGATATGTGTTTCCTCTTATTGGCTTAACTCTAGTTGTTAGGCACTCTAAAAATTCTATGGCTAGCATAAAAAATTACTAAGTTTATGACTTGCATAAACAGTGCTAGAATATTTCTCTATCAGGTTCTTCTTTAACTATCCAAAAAAAATCTTAAGACCACTGTGATTTATTAAGAGAATTTAATTTTGGCTTGCAGATACCAATTAATGAAATCACACAAAATGGAATATATTTTGATAAATCAGGGAATATGCTGATTTAAATGATTGAAATACCTCAAGTTGGAGACAACCAAAATAAAGAATATAAATTTTATACACCACAATAACTGAACACTAGATAGGAAAATCATAAATTGAAAATATTTATCTCCATTGATTTTGCTTCTAGAAAATTTTGTACATTATTTCCGTCCCAGTCCCTTCTTGAGAAAAAATCTGACTCCTACAGTCTAACTATCCCTTCTCTTTTCTTTTTTCACTACATTTTATACAACAATATTTGAAGAGTCGTGACC
The DNA here is from genome assembly GCA_007115665.2 of Sequoiadendron giganteum. Classification (NCBI taxonomy): domain Eukaryota; kingdom Viridiplantae; phylum Streptophyta; class Pinopsida; order Cupressales; family Cupressaceae; genus Sequoiadendron; species Sequoiadendron giganteum. The sequence continues at coordinate 33,019,218 of CM021101.1, forward strand.
CTTCATTTACCCATTACAACTATATGTATTTTTATCACAAAGATTAAAATATTTAGTTATATTGCCTCTTGGAAAATTAAATATTTTTTACAATAGTTCTGCCTTTTATTTTTCACTTTATAGATTTTATATTTCTCTCACCTCTATTTAATTTATTCCCCCTGGCTTTCTTTTATTTACCATTGTATAGCGGGCTTTCACCTTTCCTCCTATGATAATGCGGTGACTGGCCCCATATTGACTGTCATGGCTACCTTTGTTGCTTACCGCTCTACCAGGGTCTTTGTATTAGCTATCAACGGTACCACGGTAACCGTTAGCCACCTCCCTCAACAATCTACCGTAGGCACCACGGTCTTCATTTGAATTGTGTGGGGTATAGCGGTAACCGCTTACCATTTCCTCCACCGCTTCCTCCACTATTACCGCATTACCATGGTCTATATTCAAACCTTCCACAGTATTATGGTATATGTCTTCGCTGCTACTCTCAGTGTTGATTCACCATTTATTGTGGTCACCATGGTCTCAGACTTGACTGTCGATGGTACTGAGGTGACAGTCTATAACTGCAACCGTTATACCTTGAGCCCCTTTGTGGGAGGCCGTGGTAAAGAAGTAAAGACCTATAGAATGAAAATCAAGGGAGCGATAAGGGTATAAGTTATTTTTGACCCTTTTCAATGGCGATAAAGGTCTTTAAATATCATGGGTGGGAAAATAAACTTTTTTAAAAGAGGATAGTGAAAATTAAGGGTATAAATAAATTAAAAACCATAGGATTTTGATGGGAAATATTAGATTCAGACAGGAAAACCTTAGGGATTTTGAGTAAAAATTAGGGTTCTAATAGTGGCTCCTGTTGGGGATAAGTGGTTTTGCAAATCACTACAAGAATCTAGAATATCTTTGGTAGAGCAAAGCAAGCAAAGCCATGAAAAATGAAGGCAATGGCAGGTGGAGGGGATGAATAGATGAATAATATGAAAGATGGAGAAAATGGAGAAAATGGAGAATGGAAACCCTACACTTCTGTACATGGAAAGAAAACAAATTTTCAAAAAGAGATTTTCTAAGAGTGTCCATGTACTGGAAAACCCAGACCTACTTAAACTAGTGTGCATAAGAAAGAATGTTTAAAGAGGTTTGTTAGGAATTGTCCATGCACTGGCAATCCTTAATCCTCTGTACCTGCCATGGTTCAAAAATTAAACCATAAAAGATGGCTCCAGGCCACCTAAAAAGAAAAACCTACCCTTTCCTTTGTCATAGACCTTATTTTTTTTAGAGCTCGTCAGGTTTCTTTTAAAATTGTCCATTCCACATGCCCTGCAACATATACTTCCATTGAAAACATTCGAGAAATCTTTGCATTCAACCTGATTCACACTCATTCGACCACTCTGCATTTCATCATTCTCATTATCATATGAAAAATATTTATTATCTTCAACATACAGAGTGTATCCACATTCAACAAAACATTCATGGGAATGCTCACTGTCATATGTTGTTGAATGTGCCTGCACTTGCACTGGGACCTGAAAATCTGAATACTCTTTATGGCAACCAAAAAATTCAATCTCTTCTGAAACAATCAAATCACTTTCCATTTCTTTCCTATCACTAGTTGACATTGATGCACACATTTTATCCATATAGTCATGCCCATACATACATGGATCAACAAGAGATGAACACTCATCATCAATAACATGCAAACCAGTATCTTCTTCTTGCAGGCAAAAATTATTCAAGTCACGTACCTCCTCTTGGAGAGACATGGATTCTTGTTCAGTTTCAATGATTTACTCATCACTATGAGAGATACACATGGGGTAATATGAAATATTACTTTCACTCTCAAAACAAATGTAGGTTGGAGCCAAAATTTTGGAATCATCTTCATGTGCACATCTCTGGTATTCAAGAGCCAATAAATCTGAAACTTGCTCACTATTGAGTGAACAAGTCTCTGCTTCCATATCTTCAACCATGTCTCCAACCTATTCTTGATCTTTATAGTAACTACAATAGTCATCCTATTGAAGATCAACATCCACTATTTCATCTTCACAATTTGACTCACAATCTGTTATGCAAGAGAAACTCTCCACATCTTCATTGTCGAACAACATGATATCTTCTTCTATTTCAACTTCTGAAGCACTGTTGGTGGTATCCACATATGATGTGTCTCCAACAATATTATTAATGCTGCAATCATCTTCTAAATCTAAAAATTTGTCATTAGGAATCTCAATTGCACACTTATCCTCCATTGGCTGCATTATTTGATCATTCATGATATCATTATTAGATTCATTGTTGACAGTGTCCATACACCTCATCCCAATCATGGAATCAATAAATTCACTCACTACTTCAAAGGCTTGTTGTTTTGATGACTCTAGCCAATAAACTGATTCAGGCTCTGATGCTCTTAGAAATTGTGCAACAAGAAGGGGCTTTGTAGGCCTACAATGAGGAGGTAATCACATATAGATATCTATCATCCTGTTGTATAAAGATCTCTTAGATTCTCCCTTATATCTCCTTATATAAAAAAATGAATGAAAGGGGGAAATTCCACATTCTGACTCTATGATGGAGTCTTGGCTTTGAGTATGTACATCATCATGTTCTTTCTCCTCAAACTGTTGATTTTGACATGTATTTTCAAGAGATTTTATGTTTTTTTTCATTGATTGATCAATTCTACTGCTGATATGATTGCCATCATACTCATACATCTCCTTATCTTTGATGTCAATCAACACATCTACTTGGTCAAAAGTGATTGGTTTTACTGACCCATGCAAATGAATTGAATCAGGCCAACATACTTTCATGAACTATTGAATACACATGGATGTGTTGGGCCTATGATTAATAGGTATTTGCACATAGATATGTGCCATTTTGTTGAAGAGAGAGTGTCCAGATTCCCTTTTGTGTCTCTTTATGCCATAAAACATTTTAAAAATACTTTTGCTTATCTTTTGAAGATGGATAGCAGGTTCCACATCATTTGCAAATTGATGATAACAAATATAAGTTCGACTGAGTGTGCAAGGTATCGAGATTGGTGGGTTGGGAAAACAAGGCCTTTTATACTAAGAAGACATCCCATTTTGTTTAGAAATTGTACTGCTCCAAATATTCTTCATCAAGTTCTTTATCAGAGTCGCCACTCACTTTCTTAAAAGTGAGAAAATGAAACTATTTTAATTCACCCAATAGAGTCACTTTCATTAAAATTATTAACTATAAATCTCTCTTCAATGACTTCTATCTCCTTTCTTCTTCTACTATTTTGAAAAAATATTGCTGCTTCTCAACACCCATACATTATTTATCAAATTAAAACAGAGTCGCCACCTAATTTTCCAAAATTAGGAAAAATGAAATGGATTGCTTTTGGTGTACCCCAACGAAATCTCCAAAAAAAAGTGTAACTTTGTGAACTGTATAAATGGAAAGCCTGAAAATCTTCCTGAGTAATTCCCCAGCAGAGTCGCCAAACTATTGTGTGTATGACTTGGATGGGGAGCTGCAAACTACACAATTATGATTCTCTAATTGGAGACCAATTTTGCAACTATGTTGACTCTATAAATGGAAAGGCTGGAACCAAATAGTCTGATGGTTTTCCCCAACGGATTCACCAATTTTTTGGGTCTCAAAAATGCATATTTGAACCATGAGAGGTTTCCAAGCTCTCACAATGTTTTTGGACAACTAAAAAGGCCAACCAATATAGTTGAACCTTCTTCTCTTTAGGCTCTGCAAAACCTAGGCGGGTGCACCTATGAGTATGTTGCAGATTTAAGATGTATTTCCTGGTGAAACAATCTATCCACAATAGAAAAGGGAAGTGGATAGATAAAATTACTACAACTAATCCTACTCCTACTGAACAAATAAAAGGTTTTTGAATAAATTGTTTGATATGAATTTGTATCTCTAGGTTGTGGCAGATTAGTGCCTTCTATCCACATGGGAAATGGAGTCAAAATGATATGTGTTTCCTCTTATTGGCTTAACTCTAGTTGTTAGGCACTCTAAAAATTCTATGGCTAGCATAAAAATTTACTAAGTCTATGACTTGCATAAACAATGCTGGAATATTTCTCTATCAGGTTCTTCTTTAACTATCCGAAATAAATATTAAGACCACTATGATTTATTAAGAGAATTTAATTATGGCTTGTAGATACCAATTGATGAAATCACACAAAATGGAATATATTTTGATAAATCAGGGAATATGCTTGATATGTTGATTTAAATGATTGAAAGACCTCAAGTTGGAGACAACCAAAATAAAGAATATAAATTTTATACACCACAACAACTGAACACTAGATAGGAAAATCAAAAATAAAAAATATTTATCTCCATTGATTTTGCTTCAAGAAAATTTTGTACATTATTTCCATCCCAGTCCCTTATCGGGAAAAAATCTGACTCTATTGTGCACTTCTTGCACACATGCCCCATTGAATGTGGGGACCCTCTTTCTTCGCTCTTGGTGTTTTGACCCCTTTCTTGTTGGGGGTTTTATTTTTGCTTGCTTGGGTTTGTGCCTTAACGATCATTTTTCCAATTGAAGTGGCATTCTTTTGAGTTGTATTGAAAATTTGAAGTTTTGGCTTTATCTCGGGTTTTTCACTATTTTCGGGAAAATCCGCCTGAACCGGATTCTCCCGATTCCTTCTTTTTGTCCGAAATCGACCTTTTGCACTACTTTTGAGAAAGTCCGTACATCTCAGATTTCCTTGAAATCCATGGTAGTGTTGAATCTCCGAAAACTCTTTGTGGCTGCGGCTGTGTTGTCGGATGCATTAATGGCATTTGTACGACGTTTTGGGGCTTTGGTATATCGATATTTTGAGAAGTGATTGATCATTTTGAGTTATGCATCTACTATCATTTGAGCTTGTGTGTTAAGGTTCTTGGGGTTTTGCTAGGTATCTAGATCCTCTAGGTTATTTGAGTTGTACGTTTGCTTTTGAAGTGCATGGGTTGTATCCAGTCTACATCAAGTGATTATTTATCGGTTTCCTTCATCATAACCTTTGCGCTTCCATGGTATGTATATGCACCCTGTTTTCTATTGGTTTCGATTAATTTTCACCATTTTGCTTGGGAGTCTTTCTTGGTTTTCTGGTCCTTCTGGGTGCGCATCATCATTGTGCATTTTGGGGTTTTATCTAGTGCACCAGTTCATTTTTGATTGATCAAATGTTTATGCTTGGTCTGGTGTTGGTTCTTGTTTGGGCTTTGGTTTGTTGTGGCTTTAAGCTTTCTATTTTGGTGAATCACCGAGTCATCTGTGCTTTCATGGCAGACATTTAGGGTTGCCAACCTAGGGCATGGCCATTTGTTCTCGAAATTGCTGAGAAGTGGGTCATTAGTTCACGTTTTATTCATTAAGGTCCTAGGTCGGGTTGGTTTCAGATTTATGGCTTAGATCCAGAGTGATTTGAATTGTTTTGATAAAAGTAGTCGAGATATAGATAGGTTCGGGTTTTTGAGATCTTCGCGGATTTTCGCCTCCCTCGGATTTTCTCGATTGCTCTATCTCTTCTTCTTTTGTCATCTTCCTACCAGAGTTTATTTGGCTTCGTCAAAATCCGTTCCATTCAGATTTTCCCGAGGTCCGCGGTTGGGTCATTTTACCGATGATGAGCTTTGATATTGTTATATCTAGCTTCGCCAAAATCCGTTCCATTCGTATTTTCCCGAACAAGTCGTATCCCTTCATTTTCCCCGAGTTAGTTAGGACTGTTGTTGATTTCGCCAGAATCTGTCTCTAGCGGATTCTTCTAGATGTTTTTGGGAGATGTTAAATTTGATGGTTACGGATTGTGGGTTTCTTGGTAATACATTTGATTAACTTAAGGAGCGCTAAGTATTCTTAATGCTTTTCCTTAACCGAGTTGGTGATCTAAATGATATTTTGGGATTTAGTTTGTTTGGTTCACTGGAATCTACCTAGCCTGGATTTTCTCGAAAATCCTTCCCAGTGCAGATTTCGTGAGGGGGGCTAAATCTCGAACTTTGAGATAATGATCCTTTGCACTTATTGCTTCTGATGGATCTAATTTTATGTTATCTTTATGTGTTTGTAGGTGGGACCAGGACAGAATGTTGCTGGTCGAGGTAAGGGAAAGGCAACTAACCTTGGTGCAGAGGCATCTGCCATCTCAGATGCAGAAAAGGTTAAGATAGATATGAGGAGTAGAGTTCCTGAGAGTAGGTTGACTTCAATTTGGTTAGGAATTACAGACACAAACATTGGCATGTGGGATTCTTCCTCTTCTAAGGGTTTCTGAACCTTGGGAATGGTTTGAAATCCTGCTCATGAGATAGAGGGCCTTGAAGAAGGTCAATAAACATGCAAAACAAATTGAGGATGCTTTGACTGATGTGTATGACAAATGCATTGCATTCTTCGAAGTCGTGATTGGAAGGAAGAAGTTTGCTCTGAAGCATCTCAGTTTGGAGTAGCTTAGGGAATGGTGGAGAGATGTATATTCTCTAGTCAGTGAAGGGTCAGTTATTGAACATTAGCTGGATGATGCAGCAACATACATTGCAGTCATTGATAGATATTTGACCAATAAGGCTGATTGGGATGGTACGATTGGACAAGCAAGGGAAAATATCAAGATTCTTGAGAGAAGGATTAGTGTTTTGCCTATGCCACTAGTTGCTGAGCTGGATAGGGTCTTGTTGGCCATACATGCTGAAAAGGATAAAACTAAAGATAAAGATGTGGAGTGATTATATAGGGTTACATTGATATTTGTGCTTCCCATTAATTTACATGTATTGGGCTCCCCCCTTTTGACACTTTGGTGGTTTTGGATGAAATTGGTGCTATGGCACATTTCATATAGTCGAATTATTCTTGTGGGCTGACCTATTTTAGGTTATGTTTTATTGTAAAATTATAATTTGGGCCGACCTATCCTATTGATTCTCTATAAAAGTGGGCATGTTGCCTCATTTGAATAGTAGACAGAAAATTAGAAAATAGAGATAGAAGGATAGGTAGATCAAGAGAATAGTTAAGTGGTATCCGAGCAAGTTAGGGTTTATTTTTCAAAGCAAATGTTGTAGTAGAAGAATTGGAATTGTTGCTATCTTGGATGATATAATATAAGAGAGATATTGTGTTTGGTATCTATCTTTTGGAATCTCATCTAGCATGGTTCTTGTTATTCTATCTTTCAAATTGCTTACTGTTTATGGTAGATGATTTGATAATGCTTAGGGTTTCATGTTTGGAATGTTGTAGTGATCTCTAGTCCATAATTTTTGCAGTTAGCTAATTGTTAGCTACTTTGTAAAGTTAGCCTGGACTTATATTTGTGCTTAGTTCAATTGTGAAAGTTATTCATCTCAATTGCTGTAAGGTTGACTAAGTGAATGTTCATGATTTGAAAATCTTTCAATACCTTAGAAGATTGCACTATTTCTGTGGAGTTGCAGATTCGTCTGGGTTAAGCAGAAAATAGTTTATGAGAGATTGTTCCATCTTGAGAATCCTATCCTTTGGCATTTTCAATCTTAGTATTAAAAGTAGTTTTAGGATTATCTCTGGAACTCTTTATCTTTTGTTATTTCTTTATTATCTGATTTATATCAAGTTTGAGAGTATCAATTTATTGCTTATATCTAATAAGTTGGAAATCTAGTTCTGCTCGTAGTAAGGTCCCCTTGTGATTACCAGCATTTTCACATTATCTCTGAGTTGTTTCACTACATTGTCAAGACCTGACATTAGAGACCTTGGGGTTATCTCTTTTCCATAGAGATTTACCTTTCAAGAGAGATAGGATATTATATTCTGTCTGAGTTGTTGCTATGCAGAAAACACCATCAACAAACTCCTACAATATAACTACCCCTTCTCTTTTCTTTTTTCAATACATTTTATACAACAATATTTGAAGATTCATGACCCTTCATTTATCCATTACAACTATATGTATTTTATCACATAGATTAAAATATTTAATTATATTTCCTCTCAGAAGATTAAATATTTTTTATAATAGTTTTTCCTTTTATTTTTCACTTTATAGCTTTTATATTTCTCTCACATCTATTTACTTTGTTCCCCATGGCTTTCTTTTATTTACCATTGTACCATGGGCTTTAACCTTTCCTCCTGTGGTAACGTGGTGACCTACCCCATATTGACTATTAGGGCTACCTTTCTTGCTTATCGTTCTATCACGGTCTTTGTATTCACTATCAGCAGTACCGCAGTAACCATTAGCCACCTCCCTTGATAGTCTACCATAGGCACCATGGTCTTCGTTTGCATTGTGATGGTATAGCGGTAATAGATTACTGTCTCCTCCGTCACTTCCTCCACTGTTATCGTGTTACTACGGTCTGCATTCAGACCTTCCACGGTATCACAGTATATGTCTTCGCCACTACTCTCACTGTTGAATCACCATTTACCATGGTCACTACGGTCTCAAACTTGACCGTCGGTGGTACTGAGGTGGCAGTCTATAACTGTCACTGCTATACCGTGATCCCCTTTGTGGGAGGCTACGGTAAAGCAGTAAAGACCTATAGAATGAAAATCAAGGGAGCGGTAAGGGTATAAGTCATTTTTGACCCTTTTAAATGGAAATAAAGATCTTTTAACATCATGGGTGGGTAAAATAACTTTTTTATAAGAGGATAGTAAAAATGAAAGGTATAAATAAATAAAAAAGCATAGGATTTTGATGGAAAATATTAGATTCAGACGGGAAAACCTTAGGGTTTTTGAGTGAAAATTAGGGTTCTAACAGGTCCTTTGGTCATGGGATTTGGTTACTTTGCATTGTCCCTAAATGCTTGTCCTATTTTTAAAGTTCCCCTATTATGAGTCAGTGGTTATGGAGTCTCGTGGATGTTCTCTCTAGAGGTGGGTTCCCTTTCCCTTTGTTTGTCCTTGGTGTTTTGTCCCGGTCTTAGGAGTTGTTCTTGTCCTCCTAAGAATTTTTTTCCTTTGCTTGGCGGGTTTGGGCGTGAGATGGGACTGAACTCTAAACTTTTACAAGGTTCATGGTTCAATTTTCATTCCCATTCTGGTTTCGGCTCTATATCCAGTGTCCTTGTTTTCTTCTTTGTTTGACCTTTAGGTTGGTTCTTCCCCTTAGTTCTTCTTTAGTCTTCCTTTTTCTTCATTTTTTTCCATTTGTTGGAGGTAGAATCGGGATGGTAACTAAGCTTAGAACCTTCGCAAGGTTCATGTTTCAGTTTTGGTTTTTATTTCAGCTCCACTTTCTATGTCCTTGTTTTCTTTGTTGTTTGGCCTTTGGCTTGGTTCTTCCCCTTAGGTCTACTTTGGTCTTCCTTTTTCTTCATTTTTTACTTTTTGTTGGAGGCGGAAACGGGATGGGAACTAAACTTGGAAACATTGTAAAGTTCATGTTTCAGTTCCAGTTCCAATTTCGGCTCTGCTTCCTACATCCTTGTTTTCGTCATTGTTCGGCCTTTAGGTTGGTTCTTCCCCTTAGGTCTGCTTTGGTCTTCCTTTTTCTTTGTTGTTTTCCTTTCGTCGGAGGTGGAATCGAGATGTGAATTAAACTTGGAACCTTTACAAATTTCATGTTTTGGTTTCGGTTTCAGTTCCAACTCCACTTCTTTTGTCCTTGTTTTCTTCGTTGTTCGGCCTTTGGGTTGGTTCTTCCCCTTAGGTCTACTTTGGGCTTCCTTTTTATTCATTGTTTTCCTTTCATCGAAGGTAGAATCGGGATGGAAACTAAACTTGGAACCTTCGCAAAGTTCATTTTTTGGTTCCAGTTTTGGTTCCAGCTTTGCTTCTTGTGTCCTTGTTTTCTTTGTTGTTCGGCCTTTGGGTTGGTTTCCTCCCTTGGGTTTTCTTTGGTTCCCCTTTTTTTCCTTCACTTCCTTTCCTTCATTGGAACCAAAACTAGGGTGGGAACCGAGCTCGGTACTTTGAAAAAGGTCTCATTTGGTTTTAGTTCCGCCTCCACCTATTTTGGTTCTCCCTCCACCTATTTTGTTTCTACCTCTACCTGTTTTGGTTCCACCTCCACCTATTTTGTTTCCGATTCTATTTTGTTTTAGTTCCACTTCCCCCTGGGCTTGCACGTGTTTTCCTTGCCCTCATAATTTATTTGGATTGAAGTGTATTTTTATGCTATAATGAATATTAATTATGGCCCTTTTGAATGTAGGTTTGATTGGGCAGATTGTTGCTATCAGGGCTGAAGGAAGGATGGGCGTAATTTGAAGATATTGTGAGATCTGCGGGATACAACCAAGTACACTTTGTGATCATAGGTAGGCAAAACCCATTCGTACATGAAAGGTTTGTTCATTTTCCATTCATCCAAGGTGGAAATGACATGGAAGATTTAAATTGGTTTGACTCGATCAGAGTCGTTCATGGTGCCCAACTCGGCTATTGAGTGATGGCTCACATTCAAACTCACATTCCATGCACGTTACCACTCTTTTATTTCATGCGGGTGAGGCATTAATGGTGAGCGTGACCCACATGGTTTATTCTATCTGAATTGGGATTTGCAGAGATCCCAGGTCAATCTAAGGAAGGTGCCTCATGCATTCAATGCATGGCGGTGATTTATTGCGGGTTGTCTGGGCCGGTATGGTTGGTGGCTGACATTCGTTGTAACCCTAGCTTGGGCTAGCACAAGATGAAATATCTATAATTATGGCATGTCATCTCATTTGTAAAGGGTTATTTTTTTAGAGAGCTAGTTATTTTTTTAGAATTGGATAGAAGACATACTAGAAGATTATAGTAGGAGGTTAGAGTTAGGAGTTAGTCATATTTTACACAAGTGTTGTAATCAAATATCAGAATTGTTGCTATTACTGGTGATTCAATGCAAGTGAAGACATTATGTTATTATTGATGCCTTCTTTGGATTGATTAATCTTGCATGGTTCTTATTCTATCTTTAAAATTGATTTGAAATGTCTGAATTCATTTTAGATTTAGAGTTAAATGATTGAATAGTGCTTGTGATTTAGAGCTTGGAGTGTAGTATCAATCTTTGGTTCATACTTTGGGCAACTTCTTGTTTGTGGGTTTGTTGCACAAGGTCAACCTATACCCGATATTTGTGTCCTTAGTTCAATTGTGGGAATTTATCCAGTTTCATGGAATGAATGCCCATGATCTAAAAATCATTAATTCCTTAGAAGATTGAAGATTGCACTATTCTTGTGAGATTGTAGGTATAGCCTGGGTTGATCAGAAATTAGTTTTTGAGGGATTGGTCTTTTCCAAGCATTTCATCAGTATTATTGTTGATCCTAGGAGTAGTATTAATCTTAGGATTTCTAAAACCCTTTATCTTTTGTTATTTCTTTGATCTTTGGTTGAACTATGAATTCGAGTATCATTATATTGCACAAAAATATGATAAGTTTAGAGTCTCTCATACTTGTTGTGTAAGGTTTCTTTATGATTACCAGCATTTTCACATTTATCACTGAGTTATTTTGTTGCAAGTCATGACCTGACACCCGAGAGACCTTGGGGTTATCTCTTTTTCAATAGAGATTGACCTTTCAAGAGAGATAGGATACTATATATATTTTGTCTAAGTTGTTGTTGTGCAGAAAGAACCATCAACATGATCAAATAAATCACTCAATCAAATCAAATCCATCAAATAAAATCAATCAATCCAATCAATCATGAAAGAAAATTCATCAATCTTAGTATTTGTTTCTCATCAATCATGAGGACAAATTTATCAATCTTGCTATTTGTTTCTCATCAATCATGCAGACAAATTTATAAATCTTACTATTTATTTCTCATCAATTGGGAGGACAAATTTATCAATCTTACTATTTGTTTTCTCATTTATCATGAGGAAAAATTTATCAATTATCCTATCAGTGAGGATTTTTCATCATGAGGTCATTTTATCAATCATCGTATGAGTCCTATCAGTTATCATCAATCAATCATCAAAAATTCACTATCACATGTTGAATCAATCGACAAAAATCATCAATCATGGAGAAAATCATGCAAACTAGCTTAAATTTAGGCATATGTGCTACAAACATCTTTAGATGGGCTACAAATTCTCATATGTGCTATTAAACTCATAAGACATTCTAGGGAATCCAATGTGCTACTAAACTTGTCAAATATGATACATAAAGTTTCATATGCACTACATAATTATATGTGCTACAGTTTTAGTCATATGCGCTATAGAATTTGTCATATGTGCTACTCTACACAAAAATGTGTGAAAATAAGAGAAACGTGTCAAAATAATTTTAAATTTTGATGAATCAAATTCAAAAGGAGGTTTACACAATACGTATCGAAGGTCCATAATGTGTCAGACGCTGGTGTCATACAATCCGCTCAAATCTGTGCTAGTGGATGGGGAGTGCCATTTTTCTTACTCTAGAGCTCAATTTTTTCAAAATTCACTAAGATAACAATGCACAAATGATTTCAAAAGTTACTTTTTACATATTTAAGGGTGAATGGGAGGGAAAATTTATGACATTGTTTCATCCATGGGGCAAAAAACAAAGTTCTTCATCTTCATATCAAATCTTTCAATAGCGGTTTCCATCAAATCATCTTTATCAGCTGATCAATCGGAAAATAAATCAATAACAATTTTTAAAAATCATCAAAAATTTCCAAAAAAAAAGAAAAGAAAAAATCTAAAAATCTAAAAAAATTAAAATTTTATCCGATTCATCACCCAAGGGGGCATGCAAACGTCATTTTTCAAAAATTCACATCTGGGGCAAACTTTTTAATTCTTTGAAGCAATGTGTAAAACACATCACTTAAAAGAGGGGCAAAATGTATATACCTAAAAATGGTCACATTATAATAAGTCTGGTAATTAATTAAATACAAGTTATCTAATTAAATATCCAATTCAATCTACATATGAATGAATTTAAATTATTTATTTATACTGTTCATTTTCTACATTCTTCTATCTTAATTATAAAATTTTTAGAATTTATTTAATTGTTTTGTTTTGTTTTTGAATAAAGTAAATATTCTCCTTTTCCAAAAATCATAAAGTCACTCTTAAATCTTCTAAATATTCTTCTTTTTCCAAAATCATAAAATCACTCCAAATATTCTAAAAAGCCATCTCACTTATAATTAAATATTTTAATATTTAATTAGAATCTTCTTATCCACATTTCACACAATTAATATTTTTTTTTTAAGTTTCCATAAATCACATGTCACATGAAATTAAATAATTTTATTATTTAATTGATGAATTATCTTCAACCACCAAACTAACTCATAACTAAAAATGACAAATGGAAAGTTGCCTTCATTTTTGAGTGAAAAGGTTTTGTAGGAAGGAAACATCTTCCTGCTTTCTCTCTAGCCTCCATCTTTTTCTCCAACTTCTCCATCTCTCACTATTCATATTACCAGATTGAATCTCAACCGTTGATCTTTGCCAAGTAGTTTTTTGCCTCCAAAATATCTATAAATAAGATCTCTTAGCTCTTTGGAAGAGATAACTATTGGCATAATGTGAGAACTATAGTCAAGCATTCAAGTGATCAAGCATCTTAGCATAGAATTCTAGTTTCATTATCTTAGCACTATCATATCCATTAGTTGCATATTTACTATTTCATTTCACAATCATTTAGCATAGGAACTTAGTTTCTTGCACTTTTTCATATTTACTCATTCTCTAGGTTGTCATTCTATTGGTATTTTCTTACACAATCTGAGAGCAAGTAGCTTTAAAATGAATCCTTGGAGATAGAGGACGATGAGATGGTTTTGAAGAATCTGTTTGGTTTGAAGTGTTTTACTCTTTTACATTCTTTGATATAATGTTTCATTGGTGTGTTATTGAGGTTAATAGCTAACATTATTTCACACAAACAAGTATTATTCTTCCTTATCTAGGGTAGGGAAAATGGTCTTCTCTAAGTATGCATGAGGCTAGACTAGTGGATAAAGGACTAATTTATTAGTCACATTTCCATTTGAGATAATCATATTTTTAGACCTACAACCTATAAATGTATCTTTTCTTGATAACCATGTTCTTCCTAGAATTAGTGGATAACATATAAGGTTGGCCTTTAGTTGCAATACCATGAAATCTATAGGGTAATCCCATGAATCTAGTGTTATGACCAAGTATTCAGTGATTCCCTTAGGTTTAACTATTGACCTATCTACCAATTGTAGGAAAGTGGGTGTAGGTCTGAGGTCTATTAATTATAATAGCTTCATTGTTTCCTTGGTCATCACATTAATAGATTATCCCAAGTCATTCAAGGTATTTTTAATGAGAGTTCCATTTATTGTTAAATCCACTACAAGACTTCTAGGATCTACATATTTGGGGACAATTATGTTTCCCAACATAATTTATGTAAGTTTCCTTGAGATATGAACAATTTAAGGGTATTTTCTCTTCCTTCTTGGATGTTTAGGGTAAATTTCTCTGACTATTTTAGATTATAGGGGAAAATCCTTGATGGCTTCGACAAGGGGTATCTTTATACACACATCCTTAAGTTAGCCCAATAGGTCAATTTTAAGCTTGTGCTGGATGTCTTTGAATAGATAATTGTTTAGGGAAAGGAGGATTTGGAATCAAATTGGTTTGATTAACCTAATTTTACTGAGGATCCATAGGTGGGTTATCCAAGGTCTCTACTAAGGGTTCCTCATCTATCAACTCAGTAATTTGAATGGATGAAGGCCTAGCCAATGTTTTCCTTGATCTGATGTGGACATCACTCGCCTCTACCCCATAAGTAGGGTATTTAATAGCCTCATTAGCATAGGCCTATTGAACATGCTTTTTATTTAGGCTCAGTGCAAGTTGGGCTGGGAGTTGAGGTGCTCTAGGTGGTCGAGGTGATGAATTTATTAGGTTTGACATAATGGCTTGTTGTTGTGGTTTTTGATGATTCATGTTTTGGTTTTGACATTGTTGACATTTTTCCATTGAGGTTGCCATTGGTTTTGTTGTAGTGGCCATTGGAAATTGTAATTGGATCCTTGATATTTTTTTTGTGGCCACATGTTTTTTTGATGTTGGTTCTATTTTGGTTGTGGATTTTTCCATCAGTTTTGTGTAATTACCCAAGGTTGAGGGTTCCAACTAGAGAAATTTTGATTGGTAACTAGAAATGGCATATTATAATTCAAAGTACCTTGAGGCATACCTTGTATTGGCTACCATGGTTTCCTTTGAGCAATGTAGAACACTTTTCCATCTTCACCCTCCAATTCTTGAAAGTTAGTTTTCCCTAGTTTTTCCTCAAAAATACTTTCCTCTTTTGCACTTACTATTACCTTTTCTTTGTCTAAAATTAGGGAATTATTCAGTAAGGATTACCTCTACCTCTTCTTGCTTCTTATTCACATGTATATTGTCCAATTGTGTATCCAAATGGCTTATGATGTATTGTTTCATGTTTGGTAGTAGGTTACCTAGTTCCACTCTCAAGACTCCATTGGATGTCTTGTTGATAGAAGATGTTTTATCTCCTTTGACCTTCTTTGTGAAAGACCTTGAATATTATTTGCATACCTTGTAGGTCTCCTCAAATGGTGCTTGATAAATGTCTCCTTCCCCAATGAGATTAAGTGCATCAATATAGTCTTCATTAATCCCTCTTAGTAAAAATGCATTAAGAGAATCAATATTTACAAAGGGATCAATCCTTATGAAGGAGATCAAGAAACCCTAGAGGAAACCTAAACGGGAACCCTTAGTGTGCACACTTAATAATTAATAAATAATTATTAATGTGCCTAAGTTTAGCTTAAGTAACTAAAGTGATAAGTGACTTAATTAATTAACCAATATGATATAATTAATTAAGTGGAATAACTTATTACTCTAACACCCCCCTTAAGATGAACTTAGGGAGTAGATAAAACACTAGGAAAAGATGCATAAAATAAAAGATGAGTCTCGACAATAAAGGCCTGATTAGGTACCCAAGTAAAAATGCAAGAATGAGGTAGAGAAGAAAAACCCAGTGGGACAAAACCCCCCTACAATGAGATGATGTGCTACAAAGAAGCATTGGAAGAACACTATGGAGTAACACTAGAACCTGAATCTAGCAACAATGAAAGATTCTTTTTTTTACTGCTGAAATTAGATGAGAGTCATTGATTGACTCAAGGAATCATGATAAAGGAACTACAAACTCGATGCCACAAAACACTCAAAAACTTCAAACTGGCACAACCTTGGAATCTTATGAAGTAGTAGTAGATTATTGAATGGTGTGATACTAAAATGAAGTGAAAAGATGCAATTTGCACCCTCCCAATTACCAAAATATCCAAGTAATCTCTGAAACACCCATTGGGCCAAATCTGGAATAATGATCAACCTAGGATAGATACAGAAAAAAGTGCATGGATAGCAATGTAGAGCTCCTCAATACCTTTCCAATGCCACAAAGATAGTGAAAATTAGAGATCATGGCAAAATGTTATGAGCTTGGAGGCCATAAATGAACATCTGATTTCAAACAGAAATAAATGCAACTAAACAAAAAAAATACTAAAAAATAAACCATACCACATAATAGAGCCTAGAACTAGCTTTTCGACAATATCTCATTTTCCTATTTTCAACTCTATATGCCCAAGTTATGCCAAAAAGACAAAGATTGCTTCTTTAGGGAAAATCAAGGCTTGGAGGGGGGCTAGGAGGGTCGTACGACTATTGATGTCATGCTAATGTTAGAACTTCACGAGCATAAATTTGACAGCCTAGAGGCTATCATGGAAAAAAGGTGACATCCCTGCAAAAAAATTGACGGTCATTAGATTTGCTCTTGATCACCCATGTGACCACCGCAGGAGGTGAGTGCTGACGGGGGCTAGGCAAGTGGCTCCTAGTTGCCCATGTGATCTCGGCATAGGGATGAAGTGGCAGGGGGTTGGGTGCATAGCACACGGCCCCCCATAGGACCAATAATGGGTACTAAAGGAGCCCGCGGGGGCTAAGCATAGGGGAGCGGTGGGATTTGGTGGCGGCGGTTGCCTGGTGGTCATCGGGTGGTTGCTCGATAGTGGAGTCCTTCAAAACTATAGGTGCTTTCTTAAGCACATTTTTAATTTTATTTTTGGATTTTTGTGTCATTTTCACCTCGTCAAGCATGTTGGGGAGGCCATACGGGCTCTCTGGAAAAATGTTTTTGCATTTTTTTCAACAGCTCCAAAATCGATGAAATGACAAGCATTTCTAGGGTTTTTGGGTGCTCTGAACATGATGGCATTGTTCGTTTGGCCCAAAAATGCATAGAAAAATTGGCTACCCCCAGATCTTGCAAAAATGATGCTTGTGGAAACCCTTGCACTTGAAACTCACTGAAATGCCATATCTTCAAAAGATGAACATGCAGTTGTAGGTTCGTTGCTCTGATACCATGTAGAAGTTGAGAAACCCAACCTCACAATAATAATTCATTAAGAGAATCAGTAATTACAAAGAGATCAGTCCTTATGAAGGAGATCAAGAAACCCTAAAAGAAACCTAAAAGAGAAACCCTAGTGTGCAATCTTAATAATTAATAAATAATTATTGATGTGCCTAAGTTTAGCTTAAGTAACTAAAGTGATAAGTGACTTAATTAATTAACCAATATGATATAATTAATTGAGTAGAATAACTTATTACTCTAATAGAGAAATGTCTCCTTCCCTAATGAGATTAAGTGCATCAATACAGTCTTCATTAATCCCTCTTAAGAATATTAGCTTTAGAGAATCATCAAAGAGCCTATTTTAGTGGGATTTATTAAGGAAAAACTAGAATCTTTCCATGCAGTCTTCCAAGGATTCATCCTCCTTTTAAGACATCCTAAAAATGTCATCTCTTCTTCTGTCAATTCCTCTATAGTAGTTTTGGTACTTCTCCAAGAAATTTGTCTTCATGGTATTCTAATCAAGAACAATATCTCTTCCCAAACCCATAAACCATCTTAAATAAGTATCCTTCAAGGTTTCTGGAAGTAATTTGAGTCTATGTGCATCTATTGTATAATCATAGCTTCTACGCAACACATCAAACTCAAATAAGAAAGTATCTATATCCTTAGTAACCAAACCATAGAATATAGGAAATATTGAAGGAGGTATGCTCTTCAAGGCAGTTGCTCTCTTGTGGTTCGAAATTGGGAACTCAAAAGATACATGTTCTAGTGGTTCATTCACTTATACATCAACCATGGTTTGGAAGGTCTCCTCTATATCTGCAGTGGATGTTAGTGTTAGGGAAAGTCCTTCTTTGGGAATACCCTTGCTCTACTCACTTTGATCACCAATATCCTCTCTAGCTTCATGTTTTAAGGGGAGAAATCTTCGCAAAGCATCTCATTGCCTATGAATACAAAAATTATCTTTTTGTGTCACCTACTCCTACATAATGTTAGTAAAATGTTTTGGTGTTGGCAGGTTAAAACCTAATTATCCTAATGTTAGAAACAAAACTCTAAACTAAGAAAGCTTGAAATAACATAGGAGAATATTGAATATAGCACCATCCCTGACAACGGTGCCAAAAATGTAAGGCCCTACTAATGCTCAGTAAACTTGGTGATAGAAACACATTGTAAAGGTTGTTCCTATCATTAAATATTCTACTAAACCCTTTTAAAGACTCCATTTAATTATCAACCAGGGCTAGCATAAGCTTGTGATGATTTTGGCACTATATGTGAATCTATAGATTCTATACTACCTATATCATCTAGTATAGGTGTTTGAAACATATGAAAAAGGAAATAAAGCATTAAGTGTAAAACAAGAAAAATGATTAAATATAGAATTATTGCTATGGGTACTTATGGATTAAGATTGTGACTAGTTCATTGTTAAAATCTAGACCGTGTAATCAACTTAACACTACTAACTTTGACTCATTCCATAGGATAATGCATAGAGACAAGCAAAACATAAAGTGTAATACAATATCTCATTCACAATCTCATTCACATATAGGAAATGAAGAATCTGATTAAGATGACTGTAATAATGAAAGAATCTAATATAACAACAAAAATTAAATTGGAGAACAACTACCTTGAGTGGCCCTTACTCAAGTTACTATATCCACAAAATAAACTCAAATCTAATCTCCTTAAATTAACTAAAAATAAACAATAAGATGAAGCATCTTCATTGTAGATAACTAGATTTCCCAATGTCACAAGAATCTTCAAAGATATCTTATTCATGAAAACATAATAGGAAACTAGCAAAGTACTGTATATGTAATGGAAAAACTATCTCCATCTAAACATGTCCACATGCTATATCTACTCCTCAACTATCGAGCCAAATCTATAGGTTTGGGGGAGGTTTTTTAGAATGACTCAAAAAAAAAAACTAAATGAAAATTACCACTCCCCTATGAAATAGAGAGTGAAAAAGTCTATATAACTGAAATTCTAACTAAAAATATGGAAGAAGATGATTAGGACTATAACTTTGTTTCTGACAGAATAGTAGAGATGTGTGTTGTGGGAATATTCATGTTGGCTTCCCTATAATTACAAACTCCTTCTTCCCTCAGATATCTTATTAAATGGTCTAATGATTCACAATCATCACCATTTATGAGAACTTCCATTTCTACAATTGTCATGTTCCTATTGTTTTGGAATTTCCCTTACATCTCTGTCTAAAATCCTTTGGCTGCAAGTTGTGCTTCCTAGTTGTTGTAGGTTATACTTATTATTTTGTCTTCTCAAGTACAAGGATTTAATTCATCTAGCATATACACAATACTTATAACCATTGTGTGCAAGTGAATTTGACCTACAAAAATGCCAGAAACTCTAATGGAAGAAGATAAAGATGCAAGACAAACACTCAAGATTGGCCTAAGGTGAACTCAATAAAATAGAAGAAAATATGGAAATTTTTACCTTTCTACATTTATTTCTTTGATTGGACCTTTTATCATTCGAATGCATGTTCCTTTGATGGTAAAACAACATGAAAATTGACTATAAATGATCATGAGATATGGGGAATTTACTGACAGTTGTGGGTATTGCGATGGATGCAAGTTGTAGGCTCATATGATGCTACAACAATGGTTTTATTACTTGGATTCTTGAGTGAATGCTAAGAGTGATAGATGGCCTGAATGCTTGTTGATGGATTCCCAAATGAAGGAAAATTCCTCCATTTTTAGGGGAAATTCCTCTAAACAATGGAGGGTCAGGATGAAGCCATGGTGGACAAGATCAAGGGCTATGGTGAATTGAGAACTCACAAGCCCTTACATCTTGACATGTGGTGGGTGTGGTTTCAAAGGGGAGATGAGGTGGAGGTACTACATAGTACCTTGGGATTGGGACAAGATCTCCTCATAAAGGAGATCCTTGTCCACATGTGGGTGAAAGGACATTTGAGGAATCAAAAATTCCTCAAATATCCACATGGGGAAGAGAGGAAGAATTTTAAATTCTTTAAAATTCCTAGGGGAATTAAAGGTTGGGAAAAGGTTTCCTTCTCCAAAAGGAGAAAGAAATAAATGAATTTCACTTAGGCCATACGCCATAAATGGCATAAAGATTAGGTTAGGTTAATTAGATGATTAGGGTTGTCCAAACATAGTGTTAGGTAGGCTACTAAGGGATTAAAAGCAAGTGGAGGATTATGGAGGATATGACCCTAATCATGATTAGGATTGTGCACATCCTAATCAAATATTAATTAAATTAATCTAGATTAGAAGAAATTATGGAGGATGTGACTTTTAGAGAGAGAATAATTTTGAATTAAAAATAATTTAACTCAAAAGGAAAAAAAGTGACTAAATTAAATAAATTGGAATATTTATTTAATTTAGAGATGGACAGGGTAAATTATTTAATTGATTTATTAAATACCATAGGGAAATTAGGATGAGATGCAATATTAATCAAATAATAAATTATTTGATTAGTGTGGATAAAGGGTGCAGGATAGAAGAATACAAGGATTAATTTGACCATATAGGGGTGCTCAAATTTAGGTGTCTACATTTTGGTCCTCTTCGAAATACTATTAGAATAATAGTGTTTCGAAGAAAATTAAGACACAGATGACTCGATAGAAGAAATGAATGTCAAATGATTCCCTAGTGTCATAGGGAAATGGGTAGGAGAGAAAGATGGAGGAAAATGGTAGGGTATGCCCCCTCGAGAGGGCAGATGGGGAATGAAAAGGGGCCCCAAGCGACTTCTCGATATGGATAAATGGAGGGCACCATACAATAGAGCTTGAAAAACCATGAAGAATGGATTTTGAATGGAGGAAAAATGGCACACGAGGTGAAGGAATTAATTAAAGGTTAAATAAAGGGTAAAAATACCCAAAATTTAAAAGGTTAATTAGGGTCAAAATGGAAAATCATATTGTAAGCTCTCAAAAATGAATTGTTCTATGGAGAAGAACCATCAATTCTGGACCTCAACAATAGAGCAGTTTCAGATTTAAAAGGAAAAACTAGAAATGAAACTATTCTAAACTATCAAAGATAATCAAAATGCTTCCAAACAAAAACTAGTCTCCATTCGCATCCTATCACCAAAGTCTTGTTATGCACTTTTGCTCTCAGATTTTTGCAAGCATAGATGCATCAAGAGGCTATTAGTGAATGGATTAAGCAAAGTTGTGAAGATATGTGTATGTGCAAGATTCGTGTCGGGGTCAAAATGAGAAGAGATTCATGTTTAAATAGGAATCTCTGATGACAAAGAGGTCGAGAATGAGAAATGTGGGATAAACGGATATTGCAATAATGAATTTTAAAATCCCACATGGTGTAGTGAAATGAAATGCATATGAGTGGAAATGATAAAGAAGATAGATTAAATGAATGGTGAAGGATTGAATAAAATAATTAAATGCATATATTTTTAATGTGGATGAAAATGATTTATTAATGTTTTATCATGAATTATTTTAATGTTTTTATGAGAATGATTTATGTAAGAATGATAATTTGTCGAAATGAAATTATTTAATTTATGAATGGTTATGAAATGTTTTATGAACAATTATTATGCATTATGCATTATGAATGATCATGTGGTGAAATGATTTAATGATTTATATAAATGCAATATGAAGTGAATGATTTATGTAAATGATTTGATTTAAATGATAATATAGTTTTATTATGAAATGCTAGTGAATGATTATGATAATGAATTTATTATGATAATGAATGATAGTGCAAAACGATAATGTGATGTATGCAAATGATAATGCAATGATTTAATGATTTGTTGAAATGCATGAATAGAAGAAAGTATTGAATGAATTGATCATTTTAATCAATAGACGAGTAATGTTATTTGAGGATAAATTTGAGTGTCTACATTTTCCCCCTCTTTGAGACAATGCAGCTTGTTGCGTTATTTCAAAGAAAAAGACTGATCAACTGATACATGCCCCAGATATATCTTGGTAAGGAATATGATAAGAATGATATGCCCCCTCGAGAGATTGATCAAAAAAAATTGTAAGAAGATTAATCTCTTGATAGATGTGACCAAGAAAATGATCAGATACTTGATATTGCGCAAGTGATAAAGCAATCATGTACATTTGATGGAAATGCACAATCGATAGGCATAACTGAACAATTGATGGAAATGATCAGTATAGCCAGGTTGATGAGCTGATGAAGCTGATTGAGATTGATGCAAGCGTAAGACAAGTTGATAAAATGATTGGTTGATTGATTAAGGGGACATGATATTTGGAGATGCAAGTTGATTGATCTCTTTGCAATAGGAAAGACGAAGAAAATGAAATGCAATAAATGGAAGATGCAAGATGGGAAAAAATGAAGGTGATGAAGCCTCTTGTGCATTTTAAGTGCTTTAATCATCATCGAGCTTATTATGTCACAAATTAGTAAAAGTGTCTAGATAACATGAACATCTAGACAACTTGAATACTGCTTGCATTTTTATTCAATAATGAAGTATAAGCATCTAGGTAGAAGGACCCTAGATAACCTGAATACTTATTGCATGGAAGACACTATCAGACAAGGAATGCTCTCATCCACAATAGACTCATAGGTCCTCGATGGTTTTAGATAACCATGTCTTAAGACGAGTCATCCTATGAATAAGAAACAATCCACAAACAACAAACAAGTGAACATGCCCCATCATCGCCTGTCTAGTCCTAGACATCCTGGAGAAGCTAAAAGACATGCCACCAAAGATAAAATCATAAAACAATCAAAGATAAACAAACAAACATGCATCATGGTTCGATATGGAATTGATTCTTGGTACGGTTGTATGCTTTTGATTGGATTTGGAAAAAGGAATTGATAGGTATGCTGCAATATTTGCTTGATTGTTACTCGTGATGTAGTTTGATTTTGCTGAAGTTCAAATCTATGTGGTGATTTGAAAGTGTCATTGTTGAGGGATTTTTGAAGTTATTTGATTTTTTGGATTTTTGGAATATTTAATTTTTCTAGATTTTTTTTCAGGACATTTTATGATTTTTATGGATTTTTTTCAAGATATTTTATGATTTTTATGGATTTTTTTCAGGACATTTTATGATTTTTATGGATTTTTTCAGGACAGTATATGATTTTTTGGATTTTTTTTTAGGACACTTTATGATTTTTATGGATTTTTTTCAGGACATTTTATGATTTTTTATGGATTTTTTCAAGATACGATATGATGGAGAGAGATGGATCTCAAGTGAATAGATAGACAAAGAGGGTAGTTTCTCTGATCGCAAGATGCTCAATATCCTAACCCATGGCTAAGGTTGAGGAAATGCCCCTGTGAGGAATAAGACCAACCTAGTATGCATGACAAAGCGAGCAAGTGAAGGGACTATCGAACAATTCAAAAACCATGGTGAGTGTGAAAAGGATATAATGAAGTGGAGGGTGAATGAAAAATGGGATGAAAAGATCAAGTAGAGCTCCAAAGGAAAGAGGAGCAAAGCCTCTACACATGGCACCAATTTCTCATTTTTCACCATGGTACTTGCTCAAGGCGCCACCGAAGTGGTTTTCACCATTGAACGAAATGATTCTCTTTACTATTTTCACTTTTTTTGTATTTTTTTCAGGACTTTTTCTTTTTTTTTTGTATTGTTTTAGGACTTTTTCCTAGCTCTCTGAAGTGATATATAGAATTGATAGATGCCAGATCCATAGAATGCCTTGATGATGCCTCGATCCTGTGTGGATGACCATGCTGGATGAAAGTACCCGATCGAGATGAGGAGTACAACTGGTAAATATGAAGGACGATAGATGTGGTGAATGAAAGAGACTATGGTAGGATCCCTATTGTGCACACTACGTGGCCCATCAAGCTTCAACCAAAAAGGAGCTTGGGAAACCGATGAGCTAGAATACGTGAAGGGTTTGTCATCAAAGGTACATTGAAAGACATCACCGATGGTGTGATATGCCAAATATGTGAACATGGATGGGTGGAATGGAATATATGGTATGAGTGAGAGTGACGTGGATGGAGACCTTGGATCAACAAGTTCCTTTTTTGATTTTCTTCCTTGATAGATGCCCCCAGTGATTTTTGATGGAGAGGCATAATTGGAGATCGAATTTTTCTTGCTTTCACTTTTGACTTTTATTTTTTCTTTGTCCAATAGATTTTTATTTTGGCTAGGGGACTTGTCTTGATCTTCTTTTGTTCTGGATTTTTCCAATATATTTTTATTTTGGCTAAAGGACTTTTCTTGATCTTTCTTTCTTTGCATGCTTTCTTTTGATTCTGGATCTCCATTTGAAAAAGGCACTTTTACCTTTGATTCTTGAATTGCATCCTTTTTATTTTCTTTGGGTGATACTTGTTGATCCATGTCTACAAGGTAGATGGAGTGATAGGAATGTTTAGTGGGAAAATGGGAGTGGTGATACCATCAATGAAGTCTTTGGGACTATCCTTTTCAGTATTGCTAACGTCAAAGGAAGCTTGCACATCCTTAATGACTTGGCAAGATGTCTTAGTAGATGTGACAATAGGAGATTCATATCCTAGCCCAAGGTAGGTGGGATGGAAGGATGATGATTGGATATCCTTGGTAGGGTCATGATCAAAGAGTGGGTTATCATAGATATCTTGGTGAAACATGGGGTTATCATAAATATGAAAAGCTTGAGTGGAAGAAAATATGGAAAATGCAGGTGTATCATCAGGATCCCAAAAGGTTTCAATCCAAGCATGGTCATCTTTTTGTGTTCCTTCTGCAACTGTCTTGATATCATTGTTGGAATTTTGACCCTCCTCGACGACATTAGCAATTTCTTTTGCTGGTAAATTATTCATATGGTATTCTCCACATCCCATATCATGGATTTGGACCTTGGGGTTTGATGGTGTGATAAATGAAGTGGATGCTTTTAAGGACTCGGGATCAACATATGCTTGAGAAGGAGGTGCTTCACGATTGCTTGGGATTGTGATTTCAGTTTTAGGGCTTTGATTATGGAAATACATGAAAGGGTTGGGATCTCCTTGTATTGTGATTTCAACACCATTATGTGGGAATTTAATGCATTGATGGTATGTAGAAGGTATTGCTTGCATTGCATGAATCCAAGGTCTTTTGAGGAGGATATTATAGGTCAGTGGGAGATCAAGGACTTGGAAAACCACATCCTTTACCACAGGGCCAACTCTGATTGGTAGAGTAACTGATCCTTTAGATGAGTGTTCCTCTTCATCATACGCCTTTATAGTAATCTTATTCCTTGGATCAACTGCATTTTCAGAAAACCCCAATTCTGTGATCAATTATTGGGTACAAATATTAAGACCTGCTCCTCCGTCTATTAGAACTCACTTGATCTTGGCATTATTGATAAGGATGTCAATGTGTAAAGCTGTATTATGTGGTTGTCAAAGGGATGAATCATCATTTTCAGTAAAATTGATGGTGTAAGGCAAGGTGATATGTCCCACCATAGCTTGGAATTGATCTACATGCAAGTTCGTAGGCACTGTAGCAGTAGCAAGCGATTTATCTAGAATAGCCTTATGCTCAGAAGATAGGCGTAGTAACTCAAGTATGGAAATTTGCGTGGGCATTTTTCCTAAATGCTCTATGAGGTTGTATTGTGAAGCTGGTGTAGCGGGTTTTGAATTAGGACCTTTAAGGGTGATTGTGCCTTTGCGGGTAGTAACCTTGCAATCAAGTGTTGTTTCTTTTATAATGAAAGTGTTTACATGATTATCAACCTCACTGATGTTATGTATGGTATAGTCATACTTAGTATTAGTATAGTTTACACCATCACCAGATTCAAGGGCCTTTCCTTTATCCTTGTCATGCTTAGGGAAAGGGTTCTTAAACACCTCACAATTAGAGTTACCGAAAGGAGTGTGTCCGTCAACCACTATCTTACCATCATCAATAAGGTCTTGTATTAGATGTCGAAGTTTATTGCAACTATTAGTCTTATGTCCTTTATGTCTATGATAGTCACAAAAGTGATTCTCATTCCACCATGGGGGTTTGACTTGTGGATTATATTCCTTTATTTCAGGTAGCATTATAATATTGATTTCAAGAAGTTCTTTTAATGCGGATTCAAGTGATTGTCCCAATGGTGTAAAATTTTATTTAGGGAAACTTCTTTGTTATTCTTTTCCTTTATCTGAAGATGAACCTTTGAGGTTATAAACAAGCGATGATATTTTAGTTGTTTTTGCATCAACAGCTCTGTCATTGACTACATTCTTGTTCTTTACCCAAAAAGGTGTCTTGTTGTTCGAATTTGATTTTTGATCTCTATCATTATTTAAGTTTTATGGTTCCATCATCAATGAGAGTTTGTTTGATTCAGAATCCCATTTCTATGGCATCATCAAAGGAATCCAAGCATTTGAGGTGAAGTTCCCTTCCAATTTCTTTGTTCAAATTTTTACAAAAGAGGCCAACCAATTATTGATTATGAATGACATAAGGTAATCATTTTGTTAAATGTCTCCATCTTTGCAAGAATGACACAAAATATTCACCTGGTTTTTGTTTGGTTGTGAAAAGGTTTGTCATGGTCAATTTAAAGTCATAATTGAAACTATAATTGGACACAAATTTATCAGCCAATTCTTGAAAAGATGTGATGGTCAGGGGTAATCATGGAAACCATTCCATAGCTTCTCCTCCTAGACTGCGAGGGAATAATCTCATAATGTATGTTTCATCAACTGCAAATTCCATGGTAGTAGCACAAAATTGTCTTAAGTGATGTTTAGGATCCCCTTTTCCATTATATTTGTCAAGTTTTGGTATGTCCCAATGGTTAGGAAAAGGTGGCATTAGTATGCTTGGATCAAAGGGATAAGGACATATATCTTCAATGGAGAACTTATGAGATGATGATTTACGGTTCTTAAGGGTGTCCAATTCTTGTCTCAATGTTCTAAGCTCATCCAAAATAGGATCATTTGTTGGTGTGGGTTTTGAGGTCTTTGAAGATCGCTTGTAACCTGGTTGTAGATAAAAGGGTCTATGATCTTTGATTCTACCATCATTGTTTGTTTTGGGATGTTTAGATCCAGTAGATTTAGGTTGGTCATTCATCGTGAGCAGTGACATGTCAAAATCAAGAGGCATTTTGATTCCTTCATCAACAAGGGCTTGGAAGTATTGTTGTGGGTTACGTTTGACTACCTCTGTAAGAAGTTTAGTGAATCTATGATCCTTAAGTGCTTCTTCTATATCGGATTTGGTTATTTCTTCATCATCAGTTTCATTTGTTTCTCTAGTTGCAACACTAATGTTATCTTCGCCATCAAAGTCTCTTCCCCAAGGGTTCCCTTCTTCGTGAAACATTTTTGCTCTTGTTCTAGGGGTCATAGTTGATTGTTTTGATTTTCAATCCAAGGTAATGTATGAGACCTAAGACTAGGATGCAATGCAAATGATATGATTCTAAGATGAGATATGGAAGTGGTAAGGTATGGTATGAAAAGCTAAGAATGCAAGAGCTCAAAGCTAACTCTAGGTCCAAAGTTGGTTATGATGTAAAGGCTTTACTTGTATTATTATGGATAGACACAAGGACCAATGATCAAGAGAGGGTATGTAGGAGGTGATGGACTCCAAAAGGATTTCCCTACTCAAGGATAATGGTATGTTCCCTAGCTCAAGGATGATGAACCTCAAGTGATGCAGGTGATAGATAGCCAATGGTTTGATTTCAAGACCTAGGAAGAGTAGCCTAAGTGCAAGCTAAGGGTTTTGTTTGATAGATGATGAATAGCAAAGGACTAAATTCTTGGAACATGCAAAGGGTAGGTGAGATGATCTTGATATGAAAAGGGGTTGAACATGCAAGAACTAGGTGGAGTGTTATGTATATGCAGGGACTATGTAATGTCACCTATGTATGCAAGACTAGTAATATACAAGGACTAGGATGAAAGGGATATGAATATGTATGGATATGCAAGGGCTAGGTGGAATGCAAAGTCTATATGGAATGAAAAGTCTAGATGGAATGCAAAGTCTAGATGTAATGCAAGGACTAGTTGGAATGCAAGGATTGAAAGATCAAAACTGGAGGATGATGACCCCAAGAAATCCAAGTGATAGGTTCACGTTGTATATTTGTGTTGTTGGACCCTTTGAGGTTTGCAAAGTTTGAGATGTTGCAAGTTACTAGGTGTGATGTTTATTTCAGGTCTATTTTGGAACACACATGCAAGACATAGCAAACAAAGTGTTTGAGTTTAACAATACAAGCATAAATCCTAAATGTTATGCCTTTCATAACCACCCCATCTTTTGCCTTGGTCAAAATGGGTCCCCCTTTGTTGTTTTTGAAACAAAGTTTGGAGTCTAGTTTTGCCAATACTTTGTTTTTCTTTGGTTTCTCTATCGGAATCGGAACCGGAACAGAATCGGGTTCTGAAAGTTCTTTTGAGGCTTGTTTTTGGTTCTATCCTGATAGTCTTTTCTTTGCCTTTGTTTTGGTCTTTAGCAGAAGCGGAGCCGGAGTGGGTATTAGAACGGTTGTTATCAAAATTTGAAAAATCACAATTTATTCCAATCCTGTCTTCGCTATTTTTATTTTTTCTTAGTCTCGGTCTTTTACTTTACTTTTGTTTTGTTTTTAGTTGTCGGACCCAAAACCAGAATGGGAATGGGGTTTGGAAATTTTATAAATTTGAGATTTCGTTTCCATTTTAGTTCCGCCCCCGCCACTTTTTGTCGTTGACTTTTTGAATGAAGTTGCACTATAGATGAGTGTTCGTTCTCTTACAGTGCCGACTCTGCCTTTACAGTGCTTTAATGCATAAATGGTGGTTGCTAGTGTAGGTAGAAATTCACATATTTACCTTTATTAAGGGTTAAGCCGATCATTATTGTTATTGTTAAAAATCTAAGAGCACGAAAGAGCAATAGCAAAGTTTGTTTGAGCAAATTGATCGAGATAGAGAAGGGATATTGTGTGCGAAATCAATTCAGAAAGTTAGCTCGGGTTTGTTTGCATTTGAGGTAGGTTTCTTATCTTTGTTGTTCTTTGTTGATTTACGGTCGTGATTGTTGTGTTTTTCTTTATATTTGCTCGTGTGTTCGATCATTTTGTTTTAAGGAAAATTTATGATTATTAATATGATCGAATAAGCAAGTTCTTGTTTGGTCTTGTTTCTCTTGCTTTAAATCTTTGTTTTCTTGTACGTTCGTGTCGTTTCTTTCTATTTTTAGGCACCGTCACTTTCACATTTTAATCATGATTGCATCATGTTTGTTTTTGGTTTGCAGTAGATTAGATTAGATTAGAAGTTACAGTGAGGTAGATTAGAGATTTTTACAGTGAGTTAGGGTAGATTAGATTTATTGTTTAATTAGGGTTGTGTCGTCTGGTAGAATGGCAGGGTTTAAACCTGTGCCCTAGTTTTTTTTATCGGGTTTGTTAGATTAGGGTTTCGTATCACTTGATGATCCCAGTTAAATAAGATTTAAATAATGGCCCTAAAATGCAATTGTTCCCCACGGTCATATGAGTGTAGAGTTTTTAAGCTCCTTTTTCATTTTATAAGCGACCTAGGTTTTAATCATGAAGTTGTGTTGAAAATGAATAAAGTATTTGATGACATCATGATTAACATAGGCGGAGGCGGGATCGGAATAGATTATGGACCTAAGAGTTTTGTTTTACAAAAGTCATTGATTCCATTTCTATCCCATTTTCGACTCTGAGTTCTAAAAAGTTTCCTTGAAGTATATGATAACATAGGCGAAGGTGGGATCGGAATAGATTATGGACTTAAGAATTTTGTTTTGCGAAAGTTATCGATTCCATTTCTATCCTATTTTCGACTCCAAATATAATAAAAGTCTTCTTTGAAAAAGTAATGATAACCTAATCGGAGGCGGAGGCGGAATGGGAATAGAATATGAAAAAAAATGAAAATTCGAAGAAAACCAAATCCGTTTTTCATTTCGATCCCAGTTCTGATAACCTCCCCGATTCTGACTCCAAGCCCATTCATTGTTAGTGAAGTTTCTATATTAGTTTTTGCTCTGAGTTTGGCAGTGTTGTAAAAGATATTGTTTTGAGCTTCTATCTGGTTCCGACTCTGATGTATGTGTAACAGGTATGTTTTAAAAGCATGTTTTATGATGATATCTAAAGATCTAATTAGAGGTTTTCTTGTAGGAAAATTTAAAGATGTCAGGAATGTCAGGAGAGGCTGCTCGAAGGAATCAACCGGCTAGAATATCAAAGACAACACCAAAAATAAAGAAGGTGAAACCAGAACAACTACCTTATACATTGAGGTATGATCATAGGAATCCGGTGGTGAAAGTGAGCAAGGTGGAATTAGACTAGTCACATATCACTGATACTAATTTGGGCAAGTATAACTTTGAAGAATTACATAAAGAGACCTTTGCAGAACGAGAAAACTTGACAGGGAGAACACAAAGGATTGTTGACTCTGGTCCTGCACATATCACTGTGTTTCCTTTATCAGTCCAGTGTACGGAGTTGATATTGACAGTAGCCAGTACTTACAATCCTGCTACAAGACTATGAATGGATTCACAAAATAATGTGATTATAGATCTTACTCCGCAAATGTTCCAAAGTATATTTAATGTTCCTGATCCCAAGAACTTGGTGCAGCTAACTAAAGCAGAGGCATTGGAGAAATATAGCAAGCATAAAGACTTCAATAAGTCTCACCTAAACAAAAAATGGTTAAACACAGAGAATAAATCTTTAAGCAAGCTTGCAGACCAACCAAAGAGGGCAGATTTCAAGAAGGAGGTATCTGACTTAATATTAATGTTGTCTAGAGTGTTTGGGAAGAGGGATACCTTCCACTTCAAGGAATAGATGTTTTATTTCATTCAAGTAATCTTTCATGGTGATTACCAATTTGATTGGTCAATGATTGTTTCTGATGCCATACATGATCAACTCACAAGGGTCAGACAGACTAAATCTTTCTTCATGAATTCTTATGTTGTTTATGCTGTAGCAAGATTGGGGATTTTCCCAGGATTAAACAGAGTAGGTATAATAGGAGCCTTGGATGGGTAGAAGAAGGTATGGGAACATTATGATCAGTTATCTCTTCAAGTTGCTAAGACTCATTTCAGAAGAGTCAATGATGCATTTTTATATGTGGTTACCAATCAGTTGAGTGGAGATGCAGGATACAGGTTAAGTCAAGAAGCTATGGCTTTTATTGCTGAATGGGGAAGTTGGTATATCCAATACCCCAAATTTACATACTTCAGGTTATTTGGTTTTGAAGGCCATCAACATTTACTTCCAAGATGTTGCGGTAATAGAATAGTGCTTATGGAGTTTGTGTATCAAGCCATTGGAGTTAATGCTAGGTTTGGGATCAAGCATAAAATTGGATGTCATAAATTTCCCATGAAATTGGGTGAATATGGATGTCAACACTTGAAGGGAGCAAAGGTAGTTTGTAATGAGTTGATACAATTGAAATTGGGATTGTATATAGCTCGTAAGTATTTTTATCCAAGGAAGAAAATGTATGCCTTATTACCTTCAGTGTTCACTAGACACTTTAATTTGTTAGAGGACTTTTGGTGCGATCGGCAAGATGAATATGATTTGAGAAAGAAGAACTATGAAAGATTATCGGTTGCACTTATGGTAGAGTTGGGTGTTAAAGAAAATATTCCTGACACTCTGGTGGATGATGGAATTGTATTGGATCCCTCATATGAAGCCTTGAACATTGGCACCAAAAGCTTAGATCCAATAGACTGGAATGAGGAAGAAACAATTGATATTAAGAAAATTGGAAGAACAATTTTGGATAGAAGTGTGCAATGGTTGATAATGAAAGCTCAAGCTCCTCAAGGACCAGTCCTTAAGAAGGGTAAAGGATACAAGAGAATTAAAAGAAAGACACCTTCCAAGGAGCCATTAGAATTCTTTCCTCCAGATGTTGAAGAAATAGAATTTGAGGTGGTCCATGAAGAAGAAGAGTCACCAGAGGGAGATGTTCCAATAGGATCTGTTGTTTCTACGCCCACATTGGGTGAGTCATCCACACAAGCCCCACTCACAAGAAAGAAAAGTAAAGAGGTTCAAGAAGGAGCACTTCATGCCATGGCTGAAGCTGCTAAAGGAAAAGAAGTGGAGGAAGAATTTGTAGAAGTTGAGACAGACTCAGATGAAACTCTGTCAGAGAAGGATTTGCAAGAAAACATGACTCTAGAACATACTATTGAGCAGATTCTAACACAAGAAGAGCAATGGAAACTATTTGAAGATGCTACAAGAGATTCTAATGCAAGGGCTGCAGCAAAGAAGCAAAAGGAAATGGATGCTAAGGTGCAAGTTGATGCTCTAGTTCACCAGCAACAATTAAAGGCAAAACAAATTGAAACAAGGGTAGCAACTGATGAAGTAGAGAAGCAAATGAGGCAATGAGAGCATGAGCTCAAGGTCAAAGCAGAAAATGACAAGTTAGAATTGATACAGAAGATCCATGATCTTGAGGAGGAGAAAGCAAGAAACCAGAGGGAAAAGGAAATCCTGGTTGCTAAACTAAAACTTGCAGAGGAAGCTCGACAGAAAGAAGAAGAAGCTAAAGCTCTAAGAAAGGAAAGAGATGCTGAAGAGCTAATAAAGAAACAACAAGCTGAAGAAGAAAGGGAAAAGGCAGAGAAGCTCAAAGCCTTAGAAATAGAGAGGATAGAAAAAGAGAAACAAAAGGCTTTGGAGGCAGAAAGAATAGAAAAGGAAGAATTAGAAAAGGAAAGGTTGGGAAAGGAAAGAGTAGAGAGGAATCAGATGGAGGAAGAGAAGTTAAATAAAGAAGAAGAAGATAAAAAAATACAAGAAAAAAGAGATAGAGAAGAGGCTAAGAAGTTGGTGCAGATGCATGTGCTACAGGAGCAACAAGAGAAAGCAAAGGTTGATTCTCAACTTGAGGTAAATGTTCAACCACCCCCTATAATTGCCCCTTCTTCTTCCATGATGATGACTGCTCCCACTGCTCCTATATGGTTGAAGTTAGACCTGCAGAAGAGAGCCAGAAGACCTCCTCAACCTCTTAATTGGGAGGACGTGATGAAGGGAATTGAATAGGAAAGGCCTAAGAAGAAGGCTAAAATCTTACATTCTACTAGACTCATAGATAAAGGGGAGATAGTTGTTGAATGTGCCATGCCTATGACAAAAAAGGAGGTAGGGGATATGTAGCTAACGGACTATCAATTGAGTACGGTTAATTTGGGAAGACCCACTAGGAATCAACAAATGAATCTAACTAATGTAGTGGCTTCGACAAATAAATCAAGAATGATGAAGGAAAAACAAAAGAAAGATGAGCTTAAAGCTCAATTGGATGAGTTACATTCATTCTTGAAGAGTGTCTCCTCTCCAAGGTCGCAACAAGTTGCAACCATTAAGACTCCTATTTTGTTAAGCAAAAAGGAGGTTGATGATTTGGTGCAAGTTAGAGGAAAGGCAGAGATGGTAGATAGGTGGATAGATAAATTGAACCAAGAGGTAGGAGAGGTTTTAGTGAAAAGATTTGAAGCCTACAAGGATATTGAAGGGTTGATTAAAGAGATGTATCAATACATTGAGGCATCAGAAAAACAAGAAGAAGAGTATAAAGAGTATAGTGAAAAGTTAGAAAAGGTAAATGCATTGCCTCTAACTACTCTTCTAGAACAATCTATACTTGAGGATGATAACAAAGACTTTGTAGAGAAGACTTCTCGCATACTCAAGTTTAGGAATGGCTTTTTGAGCAAGCATAAGGATGAGATTCAAGAGACTGTGAATAATTTAACTGAGCAATTGAAAGAATTAGAAGCAGCTATTGCCATTATTGTAGATATAAATGCATTTACTGAAGAGGGCATGCCTTTTAATCAAATAAAGGAAAAGTGGGATGAAAGATTCTAAGGACTTATGCAAAAGGGAGATGATGGCAGAGAGTTGATGTTAGATCAACTTGTAGAGTGAAAGAGGAGATAAAAGCTGCTGGGAGAGAGTTAATAAAGGTGAAAAGTATGAAGGAGTTTGTTGCAGCTGAGTTGGATTGGATTAAATTTTAAGATGATTGGATTGATGCGCTAGAGATGGATACTCTACAATAAGCCTTCACCAGCTACGATGAGTTCCTAGCAGATCCAGCTTTGCATGCATGAATCCTTACATGCATGGTGTTCTCCTTTTTTTTGCATGTTGCATGCATACATCAGTAATAGTTTTATGGGGCGCATGACTTCTTTTCTTTTCTTCTATCTTCTATTTTTAGTTAAGACTGAAAGTCTAATGTAAGAACTCAATATCAAATTGATTTGAGTTTCCAAGAGAGTCTAAATTCCTAAAAAGGTGGAAAGCCTAAAATAGAAGTGAGGTTCAAACTTTTTGTATATCTATAAATACCAGATGGGTATCATATTGTAAAGGTCGGCTAATTGAGAACTAGATTGACTTACCTAATGCTAGGAGATAGAATTTTGTAGAGTTTTGCAGAGATACATTGTACTTGATATTTTACAGTTAATAGAATTTACAGGTTAACGCAATATGGAGTTTGCATTGAGTTGTTTTGTTTGGTAAGGTTAATAAGTTATAATCCATCTGAATGCCAGTGATTGTGCTGAAGCATGATAGTTTCTTATGTGATGAAAGTCATTAGAAGAAACCAGATTTAAAGATTATCTTGTTAGATTGTCATTGAGTTGAAGTTATTAAAAAGTCTATTGATCTATAATTTTGATGATGAATGAATGTGTGTTGTTTTGAAACTCTTGAAATATTTGTGAAGAGTAATTGCAAAGTTAATTAAGCACCTAAAATGTATGCAGTGGTATAGATTATGCTACAGACTGTATCATCTTATGGTTTTATGATCTGTTAGGAAACATTCATTGTTGAAGGTATATGTCTAGATACTAGATAAATTCGATTCATACTTACTGGTTTACCCCTTTATTCTATCTTTTTCTTTTATTTAAAACTCATTGATTTATAGGAACTATCTCGATAAAAAGAGTCATAGCTTGAATCTTTTGTTACCAGCACATGCCCCTTGAATATTACAGTTGTATGAACCAATTGAGTGACACCAGATAGTTGAGAACCAACTACTAGGACCTTGGGGGTTAGGCTACTACATGTCTTTCTTTTTCAGGAGAAATAGAGTAGAAATATTTCATTTTAATGTTGTTTGTGTCATTTTAACCATCAACACTAAGGTTGGAAAAGACAATATCTGCTAGATTCCACATGGATTTTCCCAACCGCATATTCTTAACGTGTGAATCCAGAAGCTTGGCTGCATAGGCTCCCCCTTACAATGCACTCACTTCTCAGGCCAATCAAGCTTCCAACCCCCATGAAACTCCCATGGCAGATTGATCACCTCTATTAAAAACTGTGAAGATGTGGATGTCTTCACACCGAGTAGTGTTGCACTAGCAAATAGAAGGATTTTGACAACTACACAAAGGTTTTTAGTTCGAGACCCCCATTCAAGTGGCCATACATGGGGCACAAGATTAAGCTCCATTTAGGAGACACTCTAGCCTAAAGAGGTTATGCTCAACAGGGTTTGGGGAGTACTACTTGGTTCGTATGACATATCCCCACTCGTAATCTTAGGCGTTCCCTTAGGATTCACATCTATATACCGGTCGGGGGTAGCTTGGCAAAAAAACTCCTTTTCCGGTCTGAGTCGCCTTGGGGTGAGTACTTTTTCCCACCAAGGTAGGCCCAAATTCTACAGTCAATAATCATTTCTCTTGCACCCAGGATCGCACAAGTGCGCAAGGGGAGAGGATACTTCAATTATTGAATCAGGGTGACACATAAAATAGATGGTTTTGGCTTTCTGATCACCTAGTTTGCACAAGGTGAGAGCATAATCACCTACCACCTTCAAGCATAGCAAACAATGTTCAATGGACCCCTAGTTAAGCCTATGTGAGAAAAGACAATTGTTCATTTTTAATGCACCAATCGAAGTGTTTTCTAATCTAAAAAAAAAACAATTGGTTTCAAAATCATGTCTTTGACGAACGTCCTGCATCAAAATATCATTAGTAGTCTCATGCCTCCTTTCTTTGACAAACGAATGTTTTGATTTTCAATTCTTTGCCAAACGAACTTGCAAGAGAACCCAAATTAATAAAATTAGACCCAAAACTAAAATTAAACTAAAACGAAAACTAACATTATTCTAAATTTAAAATTAGAATCTAACTTAAAAAGATAAATCCAAACTAAGAACTAAAAGCTAAATCTAAGTTGAAATTTAAATCTAAAAATCTAAATCTAATTAAAGTTAAGATCTAATTTAAATCTAGATTAATAATAAGTCTAGACTAAAGTTAGTTTCAAATTAATTCTAAATTAAAATGAATTTAAATCTAATCTAAATTAAGATCTAATTTAAATCTAATCTAAATTAAGATCTAATTTAAAAAAAAAACAAAATCAAAACTACATTAATTAAATTAAAAAAAAAACTAACTAAATGGGAAATTAGAAACTAAATTAAAGCTAAATTAAAAAGTAAAGAAAAAAATAAAAAAATAAACTACACAGTAAATCTAAACATTAAAAATCTAAATGAAATTAGAAACTAAAATTCTAAACTAAATTAAAAATTAGTACAAAAACTAAATTAAAAACTAAATCAAAATTAATCTAAAACTAAATTAAAATTAATCTAAAACTAAACTAAAATTTAAATTTAAAACTAAAAATTAAAAACTAAAGCTAAACTGAAAACTTAATTTTAAAATCTTAAACATGCAGCAATGCTTTGATGGACTGATGAACACATGGACATGGTAGATGAATCTTTTGACATATTGTATCAGAATACCTCAAAATAGTCTGCAAGAAATAAATACAGTTATTGCAGAAACATTTAAAATATAAATGGAAAAACTTTGTTTGCTGCAAACTCTAAACTTGCAGAAAATATCAGGCACCCAAATAAGATTCAAATTATGGCATTTGAGAAATATGCATAAATGAGAATGCTCACTGTAAGCACAAAATAGCAACAAGAAGAAAATACAACAAAAAAAAACTGCTAATGTTTCCAACAGAACATTTTTTTCAAATCTTTGAAGAACAGTGCAGGGGGTATGGTGATCACGTTTTTTGATTCAAAGCTATTTTTTTAGAGCTTTTACTTGCTTTAAATGAACTCTTTCACCTCAAAAACAATGCCTGGGACATTCTTCATGACCAGAGGGCAATTTTAGAGATGTTTTGGGCATTTCAAACTATCCAGTAGTGAGAAAAATGTGGCAGCAAAAGGAAAAACGTGATTTCATTTGTTTCTCATGCTTCTCCAACAAATTTGATACTGCTGATATGGTTTCAAACAACTCAACAACAACAAAAAATGAGACAACAATAAAAATGAAAAAACAAATAAATGATTGCTCGTTCACATCGGGTTCACCATTTGTAAGCTCTAAAAAATGAATGGTTCTATAAAGAAGAACCATCATTTCTAGACCTCAACAATAGAGCAGTTTCAGATTTAAAAGGAAAAACTAGAAATGAAACTATTCTAAACTATCAAAGATAATCAAAATGCTTCCAAACAAAAATTAGTCTCCATTGGCATCTTATCACCAAAGTCTTGTTATGCATTTTTGCTCTCAGATTTTTGCAAGCATAGATGCATCAAGAGGCTATTAGTGAATGGATTAAGCAAAGTTGTGAAGATATGTGTATGTGCAAGATTCGTGTCGGGGTCAAAATGAGAAGAGATTCATGTTTAAATAGGAATCTCTGATGACAAAGAGGTCGAGAATGAGAAATGTGGGATAAACGGATATTGCAATAATGAATTTTAAAATCCCACATGGTGTAGTGAAATGAAATGCATATGAGTGGAAATGAAAGAAGATAGATTAAATGAATGGTGAAGGATTGAATAAAATAATTAAATGCATATATTTTTAATGTGGATGAAAATGATTTATTAATGTTTTATCATGAATTATTTTAATGTTTTTATGAGAATGATTTATGTAAGAATGATAATTTTTTGAAATAAAATTATTTAATTTATGAATGGTTATGAAATGTTTTATGAACAATTATTATGCATTATGCATTATGAATGATCATGTGGTGAAATGATTTAATGATTTATATAAATGCAATTTGAAATAAATGATTTATGTAAATGATAATATAGTTTTATTATGAAATGCTAGTGAATGATTATGATAATGAATTTATTATGATAATGAATGATAGTGCAAAATGATAATGTGACGTATGCAAATGATAATGCAATGATTTAATGATTTGTTGAAATGCATGAATAGAAGAAAGTATTGAATGAATTGATCATTTCAATCAATAGACGAGTAATGTTATTTGAGGATAAATTTGAGTGTCTACACATATCAATAGTAAATTTGAAAAATTACTAATCACCTAATTCTCATTTGCACACGTGTCATCTGACTAAGCGAGAGAGAGAGAGAAGGCAAGTGACGAGGATGGCAAACGAGTCGAGCAGAGACAAGGGCTATGCGAATGACGAGTTGGTTCATCAGGGTGAGGAGGTGCACTGATTCTACTATGAGCATGTAGTACCCCATTAGGTAGGCCTCTGAAACCTCCTTGTGATTTATATTTTAATTTTAATTTCATTTTGAAATTCTAGTTCGAGTAGCATAGGAGCCAGTTGTGGTACGGATGGGCAAATTTGCTTGTTCGTAAGGAAAAATCGCCCATCCTGGGGGTAGGTGAAGAAAGGGGTGAAATCACACAATGAATGGGCATATGCATGAGAGAGGGGTGATTGAAAAGTAACCTCTCCCCGAAAAGGGAAAACTTGCATTACACAAGGGTAGAAATGTGAGGGGATAGGTGAATGTGAATTTTCCAAAACACAAAAAGGGAAAATGTAAATTCGCCGAAAAGGGGAAAAAGATAAAATGAATTCACCTAAAAATAGAATGGGCGGATTCGAATCCACTCCTCAGGGGAAATGGGTAAATGAAAATTCTCCCATTGGGTTAAAATGATGTAGGGGCGATTGTGAAATTGACTCTATGGGGGAAATAGGCAAATTAGTGCCTAGGGCAGAAAAAGGTGAAACCATCGAATAAATAGGAAAATTCTCCGAAAGGAAAGGAAGGGGCGAATGCACAAGCTAGACAAGAAAATGTGTGGGGAAAGGGAAAAAGGGTGAATTTTCCTAACATAGATGTGAATTCACCAAAAATGGGGCAAGGATGAAAAATGAAAGAAAAGGAAAAGAAAAGTTATGAAACTGACAAAGTGGTTTGCATGGATGTAGAACTTTGAGAGATTGCAAGCCTAGGAGTGACATTCAGTGGTCCTAGAGGTGACAGTTGGGGCTATGAATTCACATGATCATGGCACATTAGCATAGGTCAGATTGCTCCATATGTTGGGGTATCCCAACATCCAAGCGTATCGAGTATTGTTGACAAAATTAATGGAGAGGTGGAGTTCAAATACTTCAAATTTCCATCTCCCAACAAGGGAGATGAAAGTCACACTAGAGGATGTTTGGATGATATTGTGGTTGCCCATCCAAGGGCACTTAGTCAACTGGATGTGCAGGGGATCAGTGAAGGAGAGCCTATTAGCTTGTTTTGGACAAGTAGATCTACCTATCCATGGGAGGGAGTTGGATGTGGATGGATTTTTGGGATTGGATATACCAGTGCTACCATTGTACCTATGTGGGTTGATAAGTGGCATTCTATTGTTAGATAGGAGCAGGATATTTTGTAGCCTCAAGGTCATTGAGGTTGTGAGACACATAGTAGAGAGATGGGAAGGATTATTTTCATGGGGGGCTTGTGTTCTAGCACAATTTTATAGGGATATTCATGGCATCTACTACAAACAATCACTAAGTGTCACACATGTTATACTACTATAGGTATGGGCCTAGGAGCACATCAATGTGGCTAGGTCGAACATTTTGATTATGAGAGCATGGGATGAGACACTACCCATAGCTTATTGGTGGGGGATGGAGCATGGATGGATGCTACACTACTAGGATTTCAGAGAGATGGAGGGATGGAGGAGGAGGATAGATGACCCTAGACTAGAGGGCATCACCTAGAGGTCGTACCTGGCATGGTGATTCTAGGGTTGGAGAGATGAGGATAGATTATACCAAGGGTATTTATTTTTAGTCTATTATCGGATCAGTTAGGATTCCCTAGTTGTAGAGCTACACAGACTTGATAGGGTCACCAGATAGTTTTGGATCCAACAAGACATACCTGCAGGGCCACAAAGGTTCAAGCAGTTTACACGAGACCTGCATACTAGGGAGAGAGTATCACAATAGACTATGTATGACATATGTGGGAGAGGGTACCAATGACCCAGTACCCATGGAGAGGAGGGTTGACATATGTAGGTACTACAACACAATACATTGCATGGTGGGAGGATGACCACAAAGAATCCTATAGTAGGGGCACTTGGATTTGGCTTAGAGGACAAGAGGAGGCTAGTAGGGTACCAGTGGAGGAGGAGAGGGGGCCAACAAAGGAGAGGAGGTGGGGAGGATGTGGAGATGGAGGATGTGGGGGAGAAACAATAGGCTATGGATATGGATACCATAGGGTTGGAGTCACTCGTGATGGTACCTTATGTACCACCACAACTTGAGGAGCCCACAATACTATTGATAGGATCTTTGGCTAGATTGAGGATAGCGGAGTAGAGGTTGAGGGACTTTGAGGAAGACCGAGACAAGTTGTAGATAGAGGTGGATGGGAAGTAGAGGGATTTGAGGAGACTGTAGAAGGTGAAGAGGATTGTAGAGAGGGACTATTCAGCCCTACCAAATGAGGCTTCCAGGATGCAAGGGGAGAGGGATGTAGCTTAGAGGGAGTGAGATGAGGCCCTAAGGGAGCAAGATGAGTTGAGAGATAGGTCTGACTCTGCAAAGGATGTGATGGGTGATGTTGGCGGGTGGATGTAGAGAGAAAAGGAAGTAGAGGCCCATGTACAGACCTTGTAGGGAGAGAGGGATGCAAGGGATCAAATGATATCCCAGTTATAGGTGTAGGTTGACTAGATGAGGCTAGCATAGGAGGCCTGGGAGTAGGAGAGGAGGAACATTGTAGGGCTGCAAGAGATACAAGATTGAGTGGGACCTAGCCAGGGCATAGGCAGAAAAGTTAACAGATGCGAGGATAGAGGCAACATATTACATGCTAATATATTAGCAGGTTGTTCATAATCCAGCACAGAGGGTCCCACCCTATGTTAGAGTAGTACCCCAGATACAATTACCATCACAAGAAGCTACTTATACATGGGGTTACAACAACTACAAAGAGACACCTCCCAAGGGTAGAGGGTCAGAGGCAAACTCTCCACAGAGGACAGATGCAGAGAGCAACGGATCGGTGAGGAGAGGTGG
Organism: Sequoiadendron giganteum; assembly: GCA_007115665.2. Lineage (NCBI taxonomy): Eukaryota > Viridiplantae > Streptophyta > Pinopsida > Cupressales > Cupressaceae > Sequoiadendron > Sequoiadendron giganteum. The sequence continues at coordinate 33,061,203 of CM021101.1, forward strand.
ATGAGGGGGGATATTTCTTACAATTTCGATCATTGTAGAGGGGGTGTACAATAGATAGAGACAAAACTCCTTAGTACATATTAGATATTATTTCATTCATTTATTAGTTTATTATTTGTTCTTTATTCATTTAGGAGATGTAGTCATTGTATTTGATAAGAGCTCTATACCTATATTGTATTTGATGGGTTTTGATGGACATGATGGACATGTTTTTATGCTTTTATGATGGAATTTATTATGGATTTGTGATGGAATTTATTATGGATTTATTATGGAATTTGTTATGGATTTATGATGGACATGATGGACATGCTATTTTTATATTTATATGATATGTGGTGGACATTATCGACACTATGTGCTTATTATGTGATGGATGTTTCTTTATGTTCATGTGTATGATGGTGTTTATTATGATACATGTAGATGGTTACGATGATGATGATTAAAATATATTTATGTTCCTGTGATGGTTTATGTTCACAGTTATGTGGATTATATGGAATAAATTCATTATGTCTAACATATGGTGATGCAGGATGGGATGGATGATTTATTATTTCATATGCTATGAATATGAGACTAATGTTTTTTGATGCAGGTGGTGATGCATGTGTGTACACTATATAATAAATTTGATTTTAATTTTATGATGCATACCATGGATATGTTATTATGATGTTATTATGAGATAGAAATGCAATGGGGTGCAATGATTGAAAAATGTGGTGTATGCATATGTAATAATGTTATGGATGGATGGAATGAATGTAACATGATGCAACGTATACAATGAGATGGACTAATATGTTTAGAATAATAACTCTAAACAAATTAAAATGATAATGAAATGAAATGATAAAGGAATGAACTTATGATGCTTAGAATAATAAATCAAGATCAATCTAAACAACTTAAAATGAACATGATAATGATAAATGAAAAATGAGATGAAAGGCTATGAAATGAACTTAAGAAGCTTAGAATAATCAATCAAAATTAATCTAAAAAACTTAAAAGGAACATGTTAATGATAAATGAAAAATGAAATGAAATGAACTTAAGATTCTTAGAATAATTGATCTAAACAACTTAAAATGAACATGATAATGATAAATGCAAGGGGATAGAATGATATGAAGAATAAATTTCCACGTTTAATATGACATCAATCAAGATTAATGAACGATTAGATTCACCTGTTTCTATGATTTCCATGCTTTTCCTTATTGTTATGTATCAATCTCATTTTATTTTCTCATGTTTCACATCATAGACTAGGGAACAATGGAGATGATCTTGGTAATGTTGGTGTAATGATAAATGAAATCCTAAGTGCATGTTGGGTGTGATAATGTATTGCATATCAAGATGAGAAATTATGGGTGCAATACTACACCTCTCAAAACCATAGAAGTATTGAGAAGAAGAGGAGATGAGAGATAAGTGTTTTCCCAACTGAAATCACTAACCATAGGCTAGGGAGAAGATGGATGGGGATAAATGCAATGCAATGGGATGAGAAATTAAATGAAATCCTAATGTTGTTTTGCAATTTTAGGAGCACTAGTTTTTGATATAGCATAAGACATGATACACTAGGGTATGAGGAACCAAGGAAGATTAGTGTCTAATGCATGAAACAAACACTATAGACAAGAAGGCTATCCTTACACCCCAAAGCCTCAATGGATTTAATTGGGTCTAATGTAAGGATAACCACAAACAAAAAAGGATGTCCCAGCATAACACAAGATCATAGTGATCTTGGTGGGCACTATGTGGGACAACCAAGAAGACAAAAACATACAAAAAGATCAAGATATGACCCTATCTCTACTTGTCAAAGTGCACCATGATATGATGGATCATGGTGACCCTAACAATGCATAATAGGAAGCTCAAATGATTAAAAAAAATGTCAAAAGCATCAAGAGATCACAATCAAATTTCAAATGTCCTTTTCCATAGGATCAAAAGGGGGGATGGTATTGATGTGGTCTGATGTAGGAAGGATGCATATTGTTAAGGCCAAAGATGGAGACTAAAATAGGTGATTGATATGACTCGGGATACTTGAAACCAATATAACCTCATGATACTAGTAAACTTTGTTTTAGGTATTAGCCAGATAGGGACATACTTGATGATGCGACATGACACCAAATCACACCCTAAAGACCTAGGGGCTCGGGCATTGATCAAAGATCAACCTTTCCTATGTGAAAGTGAAAAGCCCTTGTAGTTTGATAAAAGACCGTCAAATGACTATGGGTAAAAGCAGAAAGAGAACAATGGAGACCTCGATGAATGAACAAGAATAGATTGACAAATACCCCAAGGGCTAATCAAAATATTAGCCTTGCCTATGTGAAAGCGTAGGGGCAACGTAGTTAGACAAAATAGACCAAAGACAAGATGAGACCTAATGATGACCGATATGATGGATGACCCTATATGGGGATGCAAGACCGATAAAACAAAATGGATGTACAGATGATGACAAGCTTAGGATTCAAGATAAAAATCTTAGAATTCTGGATAGAGGATTTAGATCATCCAATGCTCAATCACAATATACCAAGTGGTGGATGACATGATGTCAATGGGATGATAGGGATTGATAGGATATAGGATAGGATAGGCAGATAGGATGGATGGAAGCAAAAGCTAACTAGGATACAAGGTTGATAATGATTAAGCCCTCTACGAATGGAACTTGTCACCAGATTTTCACCAAACGTACTTATCCAAAGCACCATAAAAGTGGTTTTCACCATAGGATGAATTATTTCTCTTCACTATTTTTGGAATTTTGACTTTTTTGATTTTATTTTGATTTTTGATATTTTTTTATTTTTTTGAATTCTTCTAGGTAGGATAACCCAACTGATTTAGGTATAGAACCTCTTTAGATGCATGATGTTTATTGGATCCTCTAAGAGCTCTCATTCAGGTGTTGCAAGCCTATATGTCCTAGAACCATATTTTTTTGTGATAACATAAGGACCCAACCAATTTGGTTCAAACTTTCCCTTCTTTTCTCTGTCTTGTTGGGTATGCTGATTTTCCTTTAGGACCAAGTCACCAACGTTGAACTATCAAGTAAAAACCTTGGTGTAGCTCCTCCTAAGATGATATTGATATGCTTGAAGATGATTATAGGCCTTGATACACTTTTCATCCAATATTTCAAGCTAACTTAAGCATTTAACTCGATCATCTTCATCACTGACGAGATTTTTCGTAGAAATTCGAAGTGACGAGATTTTGATTTTGATCAGAAAGATTGCATTGGCACCATATACAAGAGAGTATGGGATGGCACTAGTGGGAGTGTATATGGATGTATAGTATTCCCAAAGGGTAGGATTAAGATGGAGGTGCCAATCTCATCCAGTATTATTGACCACCTTTTTGAGGATTTTGAGCAAGGTTTTATTTGGTTGCTTCTTCTTGACCATTACCTTGGGGGTAATAGGGGGTGCACCAAATTTTTTGGATGTGGTAGGTCTCACACTGTAATTTTATGTACTCTTTTTTGAATGGATTTCCATTGTCAGTGATTATGGTAGAAAGGATTCCATATCTATAGAGAATATGGTAAAGGATGAATTTGGATATCTCAATACCCATGATTTGAGAGAGTGGAACAACTTCCACACACTTGGTAAATTATTCAGTGGTTGTGATGATGAAGGTATGTCCATCAAAGGATGGAGGGTAAATATTGTTGATAAAATCAAAATCCCATTGATAAAAAGGCCATGGTGCTATGAGAGGTTGCAAGTCTTGTGTTGGAACATGGATTAAATTTGCATGTTGCTGACAAGGAAAATATTTTCTCACAAACTCACAAGCATCATGTTCCATGGTGGGCCAATAGTAGCTAGCTCTGAGAATTTTCTAGCTAAGGCCATTACATTAGAATGGGACCCACATACACCACTATGCACATCATTTAATGTAGTACAACATTTTGATTCATTAAGGCATCGAAGGAGAGTACCATCATACCCATGATGATAAAGTGTATCTCCCACAATTGTGTAGCGGGATGAGCATTGGATGAATAATTTTTGCTGGTTGTAGGTAATTTCAAGTGGGAGGATGTTTTCATCGAGACATATATAGGTTTCAGGGTACCAAGGCGAGTCGGGACCTACAATATCACACACCATATCATTGTCAGGGATATCATATGCGGGGATTAGTAGTTGCTTGACTAGAAATTCACAGTCTGTGCGATCTTTGGGAATGTCGATAAGGGAACCAATCATAGCCAATGCATCTACTGCTTTGTTCTAGACTCTAAGAATCTATTCAAATTTAATGTAGGTGAAATAATTTTTAAATTCATCCACCATGCGCTTGTATGGAAAAATATTATCATCTTTTGTCTAAAGCTCATCATTGAACTATTTGATGATTAGTTGGGAATTGCCAAAGACTTGAAGATGGGTGATGTTCCAATCGATGACGATTCTAAGGCCAGTGATTAAAGCTTCATACTCAGCAATATTTTTATGAATGGAAAATCTAACCTAAATGACTTTGGGATGAAGTCAGCTTGAGGGGTGACAAATAAGACACCTGCACCAGCTCCATTATGTATATATGACCCATCAAATTAGAGCTTCCATGTATTTTTTTCTACAATAATGATGACCCCTTCATCAGGAAACTCATCTAATAAAGGATAAGCATCAACCAAGGAGGCATCAACCAACTGATCATCTATCACTTGTCCTTTGATTGCCTTTCGATCCACATAGTCAATGTCAAACTCACTTAGCAAGATAACCCACTTACCCATACATCGAGTCAAAAAAGTTCTAGATAATAGATACCTAAGTGGGTCTACCTTTGGTATTAGCTTGATGGGATGACTAAGCATGTAGTGATGAAGCTTTTGTGAAATGAAGACCACTTCCAAACAATCTTTTTCCATAGGAGAATAGCTAATCTCATATCCTACAAGCGTTCGACTGATAATAGATAGCACATTCCTTAGAGACCTCATCACCTTGTGCTAATAATTCCCCTAGTGCAACAAATGTAGTTGAGATGTACAACTAAAGTGGTTTTCTTTGGATGGGAGGCATTAGGATAGGTGGGTGAACCAAGTACTCCTTAATCTTCTCAAATCCTTTCTGACACTCTAGATCCCACTTGAAGGTGACGTCTTTGTGTAATAGATGAGAGAATTATTGTCACTTGTTAGAAAGTTGGGCTATGAAGCGTTTGATGGATTGTAGCTTGTCTTGAAGACTCCTTAATTCATTTAAAGTGTGTGGTGGGGGAATTTCCATTATGGATTTGACCTTAGTTGGATCCACTTCTATACCCCTTCTAGAGACTATGAAGCCCAATATCTTTCTAGATGTGATCCCGAACACACATTTCTTCAGATTTAGACACAACTTGTAGTACTCTAACTACTCAATGGTTTTGTTTAGGATTGTGGGATGCTCTTCTCTGGTCTTGGAAATTTCCTAATAGGTCATCAACATAATCTTCCATGATGATGTGGATGAGGTCATGAAAGATAACAATCATTGCACGTTGATAGGTTTCCCCCACATATTTAAGGCCAAAGGGCATGATGTTATAACAGAATGTGCCCCACGGGGTGGTGAAGGTAGTTTTATGTTAATCTTCTAGTGCGATCTTGATTTTGTTGTAGCCAAAAAATCTATCCATAAGGAATAACATCTCGTGTCCTACTGTAAGGTCTACCTGTATATCAATGTTTGGAAGAGGAAAATCATCTTTCAAGCAAGCTTTATTGAGATCCCAAAAATCTGTGTAGATTCATATATTCCCATTTGGTTTGGCAATAGGCACTATATTGGAGATCCAGTCAAAATAATCAATAGGTATTATGAACCCAACTCCTAACAATTTCTCCAATTCTTTCTTGACTAGCAAAGCCACTTGGGGATGCATTTTTCTTAGCTTTTTTTAACAGGTTTAGCATCCAGATGAACATCCAAATGGTGTACCAATAATGTTGTATCTAGCCCTAGTATGTCTGAATAGGTCTAGGTGAAGTTGATGATTCCTTCTTTGAGCAAGATAGCAATGGTGGAATTTTCTTCCTCTGATAATGATTTGGCTATGTATGTGATCTTAGGATCTTCCTCGGTTCCCATTTAATTAACCTATTGTGTCTCTTCAAAAAAGATGGAATATTTTTTAGATAAGTGAGTTCCTACAAGGCGAAGATGAACATCCCCATCCTCTAGTGCCTCATTGATGTTTTCACTATTAGATGCACCCCTTTTTTACACTTTTGATAAGTCATGAAATGGCTCAGAGAGGTTTTCACTAGATGACCCTTTTTTATTTTGTTTCTTTCTTTTTTTGTAGTTGAGGTGTTCATCTTCCCCTAATCCCATAACATGCACATAAGTGTCCACTAAGGGAAAGGTTTCAACAAGTACACTACCTCGTAGGTCCCAGTCAATCAGGTCAAGATGGAGAAGGGATAGACTAATGGTAAAGACAGATAGGCAGGCGAATAGGGAAGGGAGATCAACGTCATTGTATGAGAGTATGATGATTTCTTCTTCTAGTATTTCCTCAAGGAGATCATCCTCCACATTAAAAATTTTCGAGGTACTAGAGGATGATGCAGGACCTTTCTATTTTTTTTCATAGCCTAGGCCTATATGTCATGGTCGCACAAATGGCTCAATGGGTCGTAATCTTCCTTGTTCTTTTAAACCAAGACCTCCTCCTTGATATTTAAATTTTTTATCTTTCTTTGAAGTATAAGGATAGACCTCTTGGAAATATTCAACAAGGGGAGGTAATGGTTTTGTCTCCTCTTTGTAGACCCATTGGCTGATATCATCTTCCATCTGATCTTGAAGTGTACCCAAATCTTGGAATGTTGTCAAACCCATATTCTTACAGGTGAGGGTCTTGGTATTTTCTTCTACTTTTGATGTTGACTGAGATGGTTTCCCATACGTGTGGGGAGATGGTGGAATTGTCACCACATTGAGTGTAGTTTTCATTTCATATTCTTTGTAGCCCTTATCAATGCTCTTGACCTTAGTGATGGTGGAGTCAGAGGTAGTGGATGTAGTAGATGTAGTGTTAGATGATGGATTGTGAGATGAATTGGAGATGCCTGAGGTTCCCCCACTTAAAATATTAGATAATATTGGGAGTGATGGAAAGAGGATTCGAGGAAATAAAAATATTCAATGGGTTAAGGGTTAGCATGAATGGTCACCTCCATGCCATTGAAGGGAAATTTTAGGCACTGATGGTAAGTGGAGGGAATGACTTGCATGGAATGTATCCATGGGCGGCCAAGGAGGAGATTGTATGGAAGATCAAGATCAAGGACATGGCACATGGTGTACTACACAATAAGGCTAATCTGAATAGGGAAGAAAATGATGCCTTCAAAACCTCTCTCTACATCATCATAGGCTTTGATGGTGATAACCTGATTGTTCAAGTTAGCTTGATTATATCCTATCTAATTTATGAACTTTAGCATGCAAAGCTTGAGGGTAGAGCCATTATCTACTAGGACCATTTTCACTTTGTGTTGAGCTATGAGGATTTTGATGTGAAGGGGATGGTTATGGTTCAAATCGATTGAGGGCATATCATTCTGACTAAATCCCAGTTGATATGTGGAGGAAATATTTCTTACAAGGCTTGGAATTGAGTAGGATCTATTTCATTAGGCACATGGGTATCCTGGAGAGCTTTGGTGAGGATTTATTGATGGACGAGGGAAGACTTAAGCAAAACCAAAATGGATATCTGAGCATTAGTGTTTCCAAGATGATCAATAATGTTATATTGAGAGCTCACATGAGTTTTTTGGGATGACGTAGAAGGACCAGGGATGGATATGCAAGTGCAAGGTGTAGTAACAACACATTGTGGGTCTTTTCCTTTAACATGAATCATAGACACACATGGCTCTACCTAACTAATGCACATAGCTATGCCATCATAGTTATAGGATACATTATTATATTTGGTTTTGTTGGTGTTGTTACCTTTCTTGTTTTTATTACTAGGCTCGAGATTAGCATTGGAAGTGTTCGTACCCTGATTATGGTTAGGGAAGGCATTCTGATATATTTGAAGTTGAGCATTGGGTGAGGTTTCCTGATTCACATCCACTTGTATGTCACCTCAATCTATAGGATCTTGGATTTAATTTTTGAGACCTTTACACTTGTTAGTGGTGTGACCCTTGATTTTATGGAAGTCACAATACTTGTTGTCTTTATACCAGGAAGGCTTCGATTTGGATTCATCGAAGGGATTCATCACAAGATAGACAATTAGATAGCTTTCCTGAAGCAACCTATTGAATACAACACTTAAGGATTCCCCTAGAGGGGTGAATGCGTGTTTATTTTTCCCTTGATTATTCTAATTGGACTGTTGAGGAGGATGAGGTGCACCATGCGGAACTGATATGATATTAGGAGTCGGTCATTGATGAGGGACATGGTGTTTCCATTGTGAGGTGTTGGCTACTTGAACATGCTTGGTATCTATAACACCATCATTGAAAATGTTCTGATTTTTATTCTAGTAGTGGTACTTATCACCTATGACCTATCCTTATTTGGGTTGAATATTTTGACTTGTCCCTTAGCAATGAGGGCCCTCTCAATGGTGGCACCTTTTTCAATGACTTTGGAAAAGGTGGTAACATAGTGAAACTTAAGATTATGTGCCATGTCAGTATGGGAATTGGTGACAAATATGGTCACCATATCCTTCTCACTGAGATGAGATTTTAATCGACTAGCTAAGGCATGCCACCTTTGGAAGTAGCTCGCAAAGGTTTCTCCCTCACGGTGTTTTTCTTTCAATAGATCCAGGGTATCAATATCCTTCTCAACATTAAAGGAGAAGTATGCCATGAATTTCTTAGACAAATCTATGAAGGAGGAGATTGATCCCTTTTGAAGACCCATGAACTATTCTACAGCTATCCTTGTTAGACTTCTAGGGAATAGATGTAGAAGGTAATTATCATTATGTAGGACTTCTTGGTAGTGTGAGTAAAACTCATGCAAGTGGTTCTTGGGTCCCCCTTTCCTTTGCATTAATCAAACTTGGGAATTTCAAAGTGTTTAGGAAAGGGGATGAGTGAGATGGAGAGATCAAATAGATAAGGAAAATATCCTCAAACTTAAAGGAATTCTTGGATGTCCCTGCTTGTAAGTCCCTTAATGGGGCTTTTAATTCTTCCCACTCCTTGTTGATAGGCACTGATGAGGAGGGGCCAACTTGATTGAACTAATTGAAAGGGGGATATTTTTTATAAGATGTGGACGAAGTCGAGATATTTTGATTGTATGGAGGTGGATATGAAGAAGTTTGTTGGTATTGGTTGATCTAAGTGGATTGGGGATTGACATAAGGAAGTTGATAAGATGGTGGGGTTTGAGGATACATAGAGGAGGAGGAACCCTGCTGATAAGATGGTGGTTGTCAATGGTAATATGGATAAGATTGATAATTATAGGTGGATGTTTGTTGCAAAGCATATAAAGGGTGTTGCGGAGTGGGATGTTGGTGATACAGATATTGTTATGATTACTAGAGGATAGTATGAGATGGTTGTGGCTAATATTGTTGTACCTAAGGAGGTTATCGTTGGGATTGTTGTGGGGTGTAGTAGTAATAATTGGGATTGGGATTAGATGTAGTGGCTTACGAGTGATAAGAGATTTGGGGATGATATAGGTATTGGGTTGTAGGGTTGCCTAGATTGTGTTGAGTTGATTATTGGAGTCAAGTTGGGATTTGTGACTGTTGAGGAAGTGGTTGGTAATATGGTGGGAATTGATGAGGAGGTTGTGATGGAATTTGAGGGTTGAGGAGCAATCTGTGATGAATGAGGAGGTTTTTATAATTGTTGTGATATTTGTCTTGGCTGCGGATTACCTTGTGGTTGATGTGGGGGTTGTGATGAAGTACCCTGAACTTGATGTAGAGGTGGTTGTAGACACCCAAAATTATCCATATGATAATATTATCTAGTCAATACATGACCTTGAAAGATATTTATAATATTTTACCCTAGGTCATTACATTATCCCACTTATTCCATTTATTCCACTTAATCACCTTCCTAATTAATTAAATAATCTCATTTATTTAATTAATTCCCCCTTCACATGTCTCAAAATAATTCAAATTAAATATTTGAATTAATCAGTGAAATTGTCCCTATCATAACATTACCTAGTCGATACATGACCTTGAAAACATTTTTTAATATTTTACCCTAGGTCATTACATTATCCCACTTATCTCATTTATTCCACTTAATCACCTTCCCAATTAATTAAATAAATCTCATTTATTTAATTAATTCCCCTTCACATGTCTCAAAATAATTCAAATTAAATATTTGAATTAATCCCACTTATTGTCACATTGCAACATGTGTCACATGACTACAACTCTTCACATGCACACATAATTTAAATAATTTTATTATTTAAATTATGAGATTCCCATACATCCTATTTTTACCCCATTCATTGTGTGTCATAAGCATCTTTTCTTCTAAAATAAATAAAAGAATCTCCATTATTTCCTCACATCCTAATTTGAGTGTCATGTCATAAGCCACTTAATGTGCGTCATAGGCACTAAAATAAACTTTTAATCCTAGCCATACATATCACAAATTTGACTTTTAATCTTGGCCATTGAATCAAATCAGCCTTCTCCTATAAATCAAGCCTTTCACAAGCCATTTGAGGAATCCTCTTTCAGCATCCTTACTCTGCCAAAATTTCTTCTTATCTATCTATCTATCTATTTTTCTTCTATCATATTCATCTTATCATTATGCTGCGAAAATGAGCAATCAACATATCAAATCATTCAAACCTTCAAAATCTTGCATTCTCATGCAGGTGGAGAAGAGCAATGGAGATAAATCAAATCTAGCTTGGAGATCAGTTTGCTTTGCTTTCTTGTTTTGATTTTCATGCTAGTGTGTGCTCTATTGTGCTTGTTAGGGTTTTCATATCTTGTTGTTTTAGTTTTCAAATCCCACTTATTGTCACATTGCAACATGTGTCACATGACTACAACTCTTTACATGCACAAATAATTTAAATAATTTTATTATTTAAATTATGAGATTCCCACTCGCATCTTACTTTTAGCCCCATTCATTGTGCGTCATAGGCATCTTTTCCTCCAAAATAAATAACAGAATCCCACTTATTTCCTCACATCCTAATTTTGGTCTCATGTCATAATCCACTTGATGTGCATCATACACACTAAAATAAACTTTTAATCATATCCATACATATCACAAATTTGACTTTGAATCTTGGCCATCAAATCAAATCAGCCTTCTCCTATAAATCAAGTCTTTCACAGGTCATTTGGGGGGAATCTTCTTCTAGCATCCTCACTCTGCCAAATTTTATCTCAATATTCTTATCTATCTATCTATCTATTTTTCTTCTATTATCTTCATCTTATCGTTATGTTGCAAAAATGAGCAATCAACATATCAAATCATTCAATCCTTCAAAATATTGCATTCTCATGCAGGTGGAGAAGAGCAATGGAGATAAATCAAATCTAGCTTGGAGATTTATTTGCATTCACTTGTTATTTTGATTTTCATGCTAGTTTTTGCTTTATTGTGCTTGTTAGGGTTTTTCATTATAATTTGTTTATGCATGTTTCTCTAATATTTTTACCCTAACTATATTTGGTGAACCTGACGTGAATCCTTTGGTCTAGCTTTAATCTTGGTATGTGAACCTAGGTTTTCATATCTTGTTGTTTTAGTTTTATATTTGATTTTCCCTAACTAAAGTGGTTGTTGAGGCTATGATGGGATAGAGATGTGAATTGGAGGCTATGAAGAGGTATTATATGAGGGGAGAATTCCTTGAGGTGGTTGTTGGGAGATAAATGGAGGTTGTGGTAAATTAGACATGGGTGTATGAATAGGAGGCAGCAGCGATGCAACAAAAGGGTTATAAGCGGTGCCCCCAACATTCCCAGGAAGTTGACTTGTTGGTTAGGTGGAAGATTTTGAGAGGATGGTATGGGGATTGAAGTTTTTGAGGTGTTCACACCTTGTGGATTGGGTGCATTTTGAGGCATACCAAGGTTGAGAAGAGTGTTTGGATTGGGGCCCTAGGGGTTTTTAGGATCAAGTGATGCTCCCATACTAGAGATGGGAAATCGAGGATAATTTGTGAACTAAAAAATAAAAAACATTTTCATATCCAAGTTGATACCAAACCTCTTGTGGTGGACCTTGGGAGACATATGAATTGCTAGGATCATTCTAAGAGTTCTGAGGATCCTATGCCACTGAAGGTGCAAGATGTGTGATGTTAACATATTTTTATAGGTCAAACTCTAGTGGAGGTTTAATACCCTTCATGATCAAGGTGGAAAAGATCTTATCTCCATGCTCATCTAGGAGATGATCAGTCATCTACAAATTAGTGGGGTTAGTGAGGTATTCATCAATCACAAGCTTAGGTTGATTAAACATACTCTCATCAGGAGGAGATTGAGAAGGGGCCTCATTATTTGATTTTGATGAACAACTGTTAGTGGGTTGACCCTTGTGATTGAGAGGCTAAGTGTCTTGATGTTGTTGGTCTGACATAAGTTTCCTTCCTTGTGATCGGGTAATGGGAATGAAAATGAAAAACAACTAGGTGATTGGGAGGACACTAAGCTCTAGGATGCAATTAAATGATGACCTAAATGATGACCAATGAATTGATTGGATTAAATGATTGATTTATGGATTGATTTTATTAGATTGGATAGGATGATTTGGATAATTTATTTGATTTGGATGATTGATGGGATTGAATGATGGATAGGATTGGATGATCGAGTAATATTGGATGATTTATTGGATCAGATTAATGAATTTGACTCTAAACTAGTTTCAGGGGCTTAACTTGATGATACCAAGATGATCATGTCACAAAATTTTCCTCATGATTAGAGGAGATTGATAATGCTGTGGGCGATTACTAACTTAGGACGGATGAAAATCCTAAGAAAGCATGGATGATGAAGATAAAGGTTAGTTTCCTAGCCCAAATTGGATAAAATCCCCTAAAATGAATTCTAAAGGATTTGGATTGATGAAATGATGATGGAAATTAATTCTAGGGATGTTCTATGTGTTAGCATATGGCTTCTAGGTTTTTCATTGATGGAAACCTAAAGTCATTCATCCAGTCCATAGTTTAGTACTTGTTCATATTGGTATACAAAATGAAGAACAGGGCATCTGGTTAAACCTGAGTTTGTCAATCAATATAAATTATATGCTTATCATTTTGTGTTGTGCATCTCAGTGAAGATAGTTGGGTATATAGAATACCTTATTCTTGAATTTTCTAGCTATGCATTCACTGGTGTATGATCTAGGAGATCTGGTGCACTAATTTTCTAATTATCTGTGCTGGAAGGCCGACATGGCGAAATTATTTGTTGTAGATGTTTAAGAAGAAATTGGTTAAATGATTTTGTGTTCAAATATGTTTATTTGGGTCCTCACTATGCTTTAACTGACTATGGGTAGTGCACATAAATAACTAGTGGTGGATTTAGCCGATAGTTGAAAAGTATTTTATGTTTTATGTAAGCCAACATCTGAATGATCAAATCTTTGATTGTGGATATATATATGAGATCGGTTGAATCATTCGGAGAAGATAATTTTTAGTATGCGAAGTATATGAGTGTGTGGTGTGAAATTCAGAAGGATAGTGGTCTGAATTTATTTGTGCATGGATTTGTGTTGTGAATTGTAGAGAAGAGAAGAGTAGAGCAAAGCAGAGAAAAGAGCATAATCAAATAGAAGGTCCAGAATCTAATCCATGAGCCTAACTGAAACTATAACTTGGCATAAGTAGATGCTACTACTTTAGTTCAATCATTCAGATGGTTTTAATCTAAAATTTTGTAAGGCAGTGAGCTCTAGGCAGTGTGCCTGAATGCAAGTGCATTCCCTTTTGTAAACCTTATATTTGAGTACTCAAATTGTGGATTATTCTCCATCATGATTTTTCCCCTAATAGGGTTTCCACGTAAAAAATCCTTGTGTTATGTTGTTTTGGATGATTGCTTTGTGTCTTTTCATCTTTCTTTGGTTTAATTTTGAAATGGTTTAATTATCAGATTAATAATGTTTAGATTTGCAGAACACTGATTCACCCCCCCTCTCATCCCTTGAGTCCAACAATTGGTATTTGAGCATTTGTTTCCTCAGAATAATTTTAGTAGCTTGAGGTGGATCTTGGAATGTGATGGACTCTAGTAGTCTTCAGCAATAACTTGTAGTGGAACTTGATGACCTTTATCAGTCTAAAGTAGAAGTCCAGGAATTGAAAGCAAATCTTAGGGATGTTGAGAAATTCATTCAAACATTGAAGGATTAGATTGTTAAATCTAGAGAAAAGAGGAAAGATCTATGTGATCATATTAAGTAGAAAGAAATAAAAAATATGGATGATGCTCAGCTAAATCAAAGCTTGAAGTAAATAACTGAAGAATGTGAAAATGTTTCCAAAAACAATGCTACTCTAAAACATGAAATGGAATCTATGGTGATGAAGCTAACTAAGGAGATAGAAGAAAGGAAGAAGAATGAGGATAGTCTTTCCCATTCATTAAAATAAAGATCTGATGAATTTAGAAGAGAAAATGGAGAATTCATTCAGTTAGAAAGTGAATTGCAAAAATCTAGAAACAATGAAGAAGAACTTGAAAAATAACTTATTATTCTCAGAGATGAACTTGATACTACAAATAAATACAAGGATAAGTTTAAGATTAGTTGACTCAAGGATAGAATTATGCTAAATAAAAGCAAGGTCTTGGATATGAGAAAGGAGAAAGTTATGGATTTGGACAAAGAAAATTTTAAAAAGGAAATCAGATGAAAAAAGATGGAAGGTATCTATTAAGACAACCTAATGCTCAAAATTTTAATGGATACTCTTTTTCTTGCAATAAATCTGGCCATATGGCTACTCAGTGTAGAAGTAAAATGAAATCAAGTAATCCATCTTTCTTTGGTCAATGTTTCAATTGCAAAAAGTTTGTTCATAAATAATTGAATGTAGAACTATGTCAAACTACTCTATCAATAGAAGGAATGTTGAATGTTATACCTATGAAAGAATTTAGCATATTTCTAATCAACTCAGACCAAGAAGAAATCAATGGAATGATTGGTATGGAAAAGGAACTACTATGTGTTACAATTGCAATAGATACGGTCACATTGCAAGATTCTACAGAAATAAAAAAGTGGGTAAAAGAGATTTGGTATACAAAGACATAAATACACAAAAAAATGATAAAGAAAAAGGAAAAATGATTGTGGATAAGTAAGAGATCAGATGAAGAAGACATGGGTAAGGAAGAAAAATTCTGATGCTGGAAATGGCTCTCCACTGGAACCTGCTTCCGATAATTCCTCTGGAAATTGATTTCAGGCCACTGGCCCAAGGGAGTTTTTTTTCAAAGAAAATCCTTTTTCCCTTGTTTGAAAGATGGTACCAAATCATGAGAAGTTTGTAAAAAGGTGTATTTATGATCTGCAGAGGCTTTGGAAAAGACTCACAAGGAAAATTAAAGAAATCATAGGTCCACAAAAGAATTTTTCTCTTGCTGTCTAAGAAAACAAAGTATCTAGAAAACCTAGGGCAAAGACATTTATTACAAGTGTGAAAACTATAAAAGACATGTTGAAACTCTCATTTGTCACTTCACACAAAGAAGAGAAGGAGAAAAGAAGTCTATAGCATAATTTTTAAAGATTGAAGTAAATTCAGCGACAAATCTCAAAATTCATTAGGTATTTCAGTTGTTTTACAATTTCCATATAATTTGGTGTGCGGTTGTACAAAAGGGAAAAATAGAAAAAATTAAAGGGTCAATCAATTTAGATGAATACAACAATGAAAAGATTAGAGCCATAAGAAATATATTGTCACCAGATGAATTGAAATGGGTGAAAGAATCCAAACAAAAGAATTTGGACATTTGGAATGAGTTTCCCTATTTCGAGAACACAAAATTTGTTAAATTCATTTTGAGTAGATTGAATGATGACATTTTGATTCTGGACAAACCCTACATCATTTCGAAAGAATTAATTGAAAATATAACTGGATTATGCAAATTTGGGGAAATACCAAGAAAGAAATCCATTTGGAATAAAGAAGTTGAAACCCTAACCGAAGTTATTGGAGATCAAAGGGCATTGATAATATCGACAATCAAAAACTCCATTTCAAGGTACATTGTGCATGGTGTATCATATAAAATCATTTTTAGAAACAAAGAAGGAGAAAATTCAGCTACTGTAGTCTACATATCACACAAAATGATAATGGAAAGTTAGGACTTTGACCTATGCGGTCTATTAAAGGATCAATTGATGGAAAATGTGCAATTAAGGAAGTTGACAGATTACCCTTTCAGGTTTTGTAGTATGGTCATATGTCTAGTAACGTATTTTTTAAATTATTTACCAATGAATAACAATGTGGTGTTGAAATTAAATGAACTGATGTGCAAATAAATGTACACTCACTCTAAGAATTTGGCTAACTGTGATCAAGAATTTGAAAATTTCTTTAATAGTTTTCTAGGAAAGTTTGGATCAGCTGGTATTTCTCTTCTAGTAAGAGCACTTGAAGTTGGTTCCTATTTCGGTAAGATGGAGAGAAAGAAGAAAAGAGAAAAGGAAGTTTTTTTTTGTACTCTGGAATGCAAGATTCTAAAAACTGAAGGAAAAGGAAAGGAACAGGAAATTGTGGACATACTAGATGAGGAATCCGATGAAGAAACTAAGGACATATAGGGAAAAGAGCATGATTTATCTAGATCAGAACAAGAAAAGGAAATAACAGAAGCAAGTGAAGAAGAAGATGACTTGACAAAAGAGAAGATACAATAGCTTATTCATAAGGAAGGTGGAATGCAAAAAATTGCTTAGTTATGGTCTATCAAACCCTCATATGATTAGGATATGATCTTAAGTGTTCTAAGTGCTCATATTGTACACAGTTAGATCAAACTAGAGAATTTGAAAAATATTTTACCTAAAGAAATGATTGAATGCATTAAGGAAACCTTGGACTCTGAGTTTCAAAGAAAAGAAGAAGGAGAAGTAATCTCTCATTTGAAGGGACGATTCAGGCTATCTCTCACCAAGCTGAAAAAGAGGATGAATGGGTTGAAGTAATGCATAAGTGCAGCAAATAAAATCTACAACTATTGCATCCATTGGCCTCATGCAATTGGGAAATACAAAGACAAGTTGGAGAAAATTGAATGGGATTGGAAAAATCTTTCATTTTTTTTAGGATCATGATGGTAAAATCAAGAAGAGAATTCAAGAACTACAGTCTGAGCACACAAAATTTCAGTTCACTAAAAACAAACTTGTGGACACTTTTTAGAAAGTGAAGGACGTAACTAAATGCAGACTTGAATAAATGGTTGAGATATTGAGGAAAGATGAAAAGTTAGAAGATGTGATCACAATTTTGGAATCTCTCACTGATATTGTCAATAGGACATCTAAAAATAACAATATGATCATAATCATTGGAATTGCTATAGATGCGTGGATGAAATTCCTTTTGGAGATGAAGGAGAATCATAAGACAATTTTTGATGTTGTAGTTGTTCTCTTTCAAAATTTTGAAGTCTTGGTTATATTTGAAAAAGGGGGAGAGAAAGAAACACATATTTTGTCAATTGTTGGCATAGCTTTTTCATTGATTTCAAAGGGGGAGAGAAAGTAGTGCAAAATGCCTCATCAATCTAAGGGTGAGCTATGTTTTGAAATTTTGAAGTTTGGCAGCGTATTCATATTTTGACACTTAATCATTTTTCACTAACTATTTCCATCAATTCCAAAGGGGGAGAATTTTGGCATATGGCTTCTAGTGTTGTCATTGATGGTAACCTAAATTTATTTGTTTGGTCCACAATTCAGTACTTTCTCATACCAATAGACAGAATGAAGAACAACACATCTGGTTAAACCTGAGTCTGTCGATAAATATGCATTATCTTCGTATCATTTTGTGCTATGCATCTTAGGGAATATATTTGGGTGAATGTAATACCTTATTCTATAACTTTTTGCCTACACATTCACTGGTGTACGATCTAGGAGATCCGGTGCACTAATTTTTTTATTATCTGTGCTAGAAAGCTGACCTGGAAAATTAGTCATTGTAGATGTTTAAGAAGAAATTGGTTAAATTTTTCTGTGTTTGAATATGTTTATTTGGGTCCTCACTATGCTTTAACCAACTATGGGTAGTGTGCATAAAGAATTAGTGGTGGATTTATCCGACAATTGAAAAGTATTTTATGTTTTATGTAAGTTGACATATGAATGATCAAATCTTTGATTACATATATATATATATGTGAGATCGATTGAATCATTTTGGAGAAGTGAATGTGTAGTATGAAAATTATGAGTGTGTGGTGTGAATTTCAAAAGGATAGTGTTTTGAATTCATCTGTGCATGTATTTGTGTTGTGAATTTTAGAGAAGAGCATAGCAGAGCAGAGCGAAGAGAAGAATCAGATAGAAGGTCCAGAATTTGATCCATGAGCCTAACCAAAACTATAACTTGGCATATGTAGATGATACTACTTTAGTTAAACTCTTTAGATGGTTTTAATCTGAAATTTTGCAAGGTAGTGAGCCTTTATATTGAGCAGTGAGCTCTAGGTAGTCTGCCTGAATGCAAGTTCATTCCCTTTTATAAACCTTATATTTGAGTACTCAAATTGTGGATTAACCTCCATCGTGGTTTTTCCCCTAACAAGGTTTCCACATAAAAATACTTGTGTTATGGTGTTTTGGATGATTACTTTGTGTGTTTGTATCTTGCATTGGTTTAATGTTGAAATTATTTAATTATCAGATTAATAAAGTTCATATTTGTAGAATACTGATTCACCCCCACTCTCAGTGTTGCCTTGATTCCAACACTAAGATGAACTTATGTGATTAGATTGAGGATGTGATGAATTTTGAAATATTAAGATGAAATGAAATGACGATTATAAGTAGATGGATGATGATAAAAAAAAATTGATCACGACAATGAACTCAAAAAATGACAAGCTTTCATTGGCTAAGAGGGTTTACTCTCAAGATTCATGTATGGGAAGTGCTTACGCCTCAGTGTGTCATCAGTTTTCCCCTTCAAGTGATAGGTTTTTCTATCTAAGACTAGCAAATCACCTCTGCGATTGACAAAATCACCTCTATGTTTGACAAGGTCACATTTTCCTTAGACTTAGATTCACTTATTTCTTGAAGATGCAAAAGGAACAAGAAGACACAAGTAGAAACTTCACCTATCAAGGTTTTAGGTTCACCTATATCCATGAAAAGATTTCCCTTCTAAAACATGGATTCACATATGTCCTCAAAGACTCAAAGGGAAAGGGGCAGATTTGAAAATAAAAATTACCTATTCAAGGGAACAGGCTCGCCTCTTTCTTGAAATGTACAGATGATTACAAATTTTCCTATCTAGAAGACAATGAGTTCACCTATGGCTTGGATTGTACAATCGAGGATAGTATGCATTGATGCAGATTCACCCCTGCAAATAATAGGTTTTCCTATTCTGAGAATAGATGAGCGGGGATGACATAGACTCGCCTAAGGAGGATGCACTCGCCTATTCAAAGGGAACAGGAAAACATAGGATCACCTAATGAGGGGAGCCATAGAAAAATTCAATCATGACAAGGGCAATTTTTCCTAAAGGATGACCTAGACTAGACCCAAGACTCAGATTCACCCCTATTCAAGGAAATTTTTCCTATCCACAATGAAAATTCACCTCTACGAGAAGAAAATTCTCCAGTAAGGGTAGGAACAAACTATGGCAAAGGATAGAAGACACAAAAGACAAAAAGTAGTAAGCCAAATAGACTTGGACTGACAACAAGAATTGGTATTGCACAAGAAGAGACACCAATCAACACAATCCTAAAATTTGTGATAAGGGTTTAAAAACTCAATTTAGGCCCACCACCTTAATCAGACAACCTAAGTTTATTACTCCATGATACTAGGGTGGTTCTCTAGATCACCCTTTCTCATGAAGGTAGATAGCTAGAGATCTAGTGGCACAGGGTCATCAATAGATGCCACGAGCTCACCTTCTCTCTCTCACTTGAGGACTATCATATTCCACCATTAGGATTTCTATCTCAACCCAAGGGAGTATGTGGTGAGTAAATTTAGGGTACGATCCACATCCCCTGCACTACACCAAGTCACAGCTAAAACATAGGTCTCTATCTAGGATAAACAAGGCAATCTTGTGCGTCCTCGATACACCAAGAGGGTGCGTGAGGCACAACTGTGAAAACCAACCCATCACAAGCATGAGTTAGGATTCCTCGCAAGGTATTAGAAACTCAAACCAAATCTATATGTCTTATCTATGTATCGCCCTAGCTTCGACACATCGCTAGACATGACATGACTAGATTGAGGTACAAATTTCATTCTCCCCCTTTATATACCTCATTAATAACACATGGTTGGGATAGTCCCCTGAGTTTGAAGCCCTTGACATCCTTACATCCACCTTCCTTAAGTGGAGAACTAATCCCCCGACTACCTTGCTCATTGCATATACAAAGGTTGTTAAGGTTAGTACAGACCTGAGACAACACTAGTTAGGATCCATACCATCTCTAGGACCTGTTGCTCACCCAAGCCAAGTCTAATCTCTCAACTAGGCTTTGACCAATCACACACCCATCATGAATCCCATTCCACAATTGCCTCTGGTCCCTCACCTAGGTCATCCAATAAACCAAGTCCAACCAATGCCTAGTTATCCCCAACAAAATGCTAACCATCCCCTCCATTCATATCCACAAGCTAGTTTCCTTACATATTTGTAGAACTTAGAAGTTTTGAATTATTCTACTAGTTTTGGAGGAGTGTTAGGATACCCCCCAAACACCATGAATCTAGTCCCTTACAACAACCTTGATAAAGAAAGGTTAGATGAGCTAATTGAGCAAGTGAAGAAGCTGAACATGGAGGTAACCTACTTAAGGAACCAAAAAAATCAACTCCAAGCCAATTAGAAGAGCATGCAATCAAGTTATAACAAAGGGAAACACTATGACAGAAATCAGAAATTTGAAAGAGGAAAAGGTTTTGGTCAGATTTTTGATAGAAGTCAACAAGGTGGATAAGGATTTTAAAAGAATACAACCACCTAGGGAGAATAGGCCATGGAACACTGGGCCTAATAATGGAGGAGTCCCCACTCGACTAGATCAACCTTCCAATCCTAAAAAACCTAGGGTGTACTTAGCAAAAGCCCCTTTGTCTGGATGGTGTAGGCTTCATAAGACCAGTCGATACTCTAAGCTTGATTGCCCTGAATTTCAAACTATTTCTTCCATTTTTCAATATGAAGTTGAGAACAACTCCACCGGATAATAATTGGTGCCCTCAAATCCCTATGATTCCCCATTTTTGGTATTGAATCATGCCCCTTTCCCAAGGGATGAGGAGAATGAACCAAAAGAGGAATCAAGTAGAAAAAATGGAGAGGCTCAACAAGTGCTCAAAGAAGATGAAATCTCTTAGTTGTTTGATGAAGAAAATGAGAATGATAATGGCCCATTGGATGAAAGGGAGGTTTATGTTGAAGAAGTGCAGATGTTTCAGCAATCTATCAAAAAGTATGATCAGAGGAGCAAGCCCCAGAGGAATCCACAAGCTAGAGGACTATTTACTACATCTGCCCTTCCACACAATTTTACCACTCCACCAGATGCACATGACAATAACAATCCATCCTACCCTCAGGTGCCAACACAATACCTCATAAAACAAGGACAACTAGATGTTTCCAAAGGAAGCAATGTTGATGCAGCAAAGGATAGGAAGACTAGTCATTCTAAGGAGGTCCACACTGACATGAATACAACCATTAAGAGATATCATTCAGACAAAGAATTCATAGATTGACACAAAAATTTACGTGGGAAAACCTTTCTAGGTCAAAAACCCACCACACAGAACAAGACTCTTGTATTATAGTATTAGAAACAAATACATACAATTTCTAGTCTTCTCTGAAAAACTTACAAACGCCCAGAGAGATTTGGATTCACTGTTACAATGTTTTGACAACATACAGATCGAATCACCTCTCTTCAAGAACACACATTCTTTCCTTCCTCTTCTTCTTCAACCCGCGACTTAAAACTTGCTCTACAACTTAACTTATGAGAAATAGCACATCTCTCATCCATATGTAGCCGACTCAGAAGAGTCCTACACAATCAATGAAGTCCATCCTCAAATCACGCATCGAGTTGGATCTGACAGATTTCCTTGCAACGAGATGACTTTGCATTCAAAGCCATTACTCAAAAAGGTTGAGTTTGCCACCCTTTGTTGAAAATGCAACTGCCACAATAACTATTTTAGTTTCCATCCAATCACCAATCAGATAGGTGCCATGCATCCAAGACCCATTGGCAATCGCAGCTGATAGAACTACCAAAATGGTCAAATAGACACCGAGCATGTCCAAGACTTTCAAGTCATTCTAACACTGCTGAAGCCGGAGTCGGAACTGGAGTCGAAACAGGACTCCACTAAAATTATAGGTTCAAGAACGATTTCGGTTCCGCATCCACCCACGACAAAGAGGAACTCACTAGATATAGTTCTGACCAGGGTAAGTCAACCCAGGGTCAAATCAAGACAGGAACACAAAAGATCAGAGTCAGATCAAGAATAGAAAATAGGACTTCACCAAAAATTCCAAGATCAGGAAATAATCCGGTTCCAGTTCTGCCTCCACCAACTGCAAGAAACAACAATCCAGAACTTGGACAAAGCAGAGGAAAACACCTCGAGGAGAATCCAAACAACCAAAAGAACCAGATCATAAAAGAAGGAGTCAGACTCAGACTCAGAGTCAAAACAAAAACTGAAATAGGAACATGGCAAACGGACATTGCCAAATTCCAAAACTAGTTCAGCCTCCGCTAGAACCTACAAAGCTAAGCGAGAAGAATAGATGGTAGGAAGCAGAGTCGGAGTTGGAAAGAGAACAGAAACCCAAAACTTAGGGAACTAGAACAATGCCAAGTTCCAACCCGATTCTGCCTCCACCAGAAACTACGAAGTGAAACTAAGAATCCAGACAGAGGGAAGCGGAGCCAGAGATGGAGAGGGAACAGAAACCCAGAACTAGGCAAACGGAATAATGCCAAGTTCCATTTTGGTTCTGCCTCTGGCAGAACTTACAAACAACACAAAATCACTAAGGCATGAAAATAAGGACTTCAAGCTGGAAGTTGAAACATAATTTCTCAACAATCTCCCACTTGGTGAACACTTCCAGCTTCCTGAAAACCTCAAACCTTACTGTCTATCATAGGCCCCAAGGCCCATCAATTTTGTGCACCATCTGAACTTGTCTGTGCTAACTAGCTTTATCAAGGCATCTGCAATGTTCTTCAAGGTGTCAACCTTATCTATACTGACCTTTCCATCTTGAACCATATCCCTCACGAAGTGATATTGCACATCTATGTGCTTGGTCCTAGCATGGAAGGTCGGATTCTTTGCCAAACAAATGGCATTTTGATTGTCATAGCAGATTGAAATCTGCCCATCATTAAATCCAATGTCTGAAGACAAATGCCTCAGCCACACTGCCTCCTTGCAAGCATGAGTTTCTGCCATGTACTCTGCTTCTGTTATGGATAAAGTAACTACAGCTTATCGCTTGCTCATCCAACTGATTGCTCCACCATTAAGCATGAAAGTGTATCCATTGGTGGATCTTCTGCTATCAATGTCCCCTACCCAATCAGAGTCAACATATCCCTGAATACAAAGAGCCCTTTGTGATGCAACCATACTGCCATGGTAATACAAACATAATCTGAAGTACCCTTCAAATACCTGAACACTCTCTTTAGAGCATCCCAATGTGATCTCCCTGGGTTTTCCATGAAACGGCTTAGAACTCCCACTACTTGGGAAATGTCTGGTCTTGTGCAAACCATAGCATACATTAAACTACCTACTACACTTGCATAAGGCACATTGGTAATGTCCTCCATCTCAGTAGCTGACTTTGGACAGTCTTTAGCAGATAGTTTCAATCCTTGCATGATTGGAACAACTAGCTGCTTGCAATCAGTCATGCTAAACCTCTCTAGAACGGTTTTCACATACTTACTCTGACTAAGCCAAAGCTTTCTGCTCATTCTATCCTTGGTTATCTCCATCCCAAGAATGTACCTTGCTACTCCAAGATCTTTCATTTCAAACTTAGCAGACAACTAAGCTTTAAGGTCAGAAATCATAGCCTTGCTATTACCAATGAATAACATGTCATCCACATATAGAGTAATAACAAGCACACAATCATTCTCACACTTATAATAAATGCAATGATCAGATTTTGATCTAACAAACCCAATTGACAACACAAATGTGTCAAATTTCTGGTACCACATTCTAGGAGATTGCTTTAGACCATAGAGATATTTATTTAACTTGCAAACCAGATTTTGTTTACCTTTTTCAACAAAATGCTCAGGTTGGGACATGAAGATTTCTTCTTCCAGCTCACCATGGAGAAAAGTTGTCTTCACATCCATTTGTTCAATTTCAAAGTCATACACAGCTGCCAATGACAACAAAAATTTGATGGATGTTAGCTTTGCTATGGGGGAAAAAATCTCTCCATAATCGATTGCCTCAACTTGGGAAAAACCCTTTGCAACTAGTCATGCCTTATACTTCTCTACACTGCCATCAAGGCCTGTCTTCCTTTTGAATATCCACTTGTAGCCAATAGTTTTTTTCCCTTTAGGCAGTGGTACCAACTTCTAGGTATCATTCTTTTTCAAGGAATCCATCTCCTAATTCATGGCTTCTAGCCACGACTTTGAATCAGCCATGCTAATTGCTTCTTTCACAGTCCTTGGCTCATCACTACTAGTTATTAAAGCATAAGCACAATTTGAATCTAACATAGAGAAACCATACCTATCCGGTTTCCTTTTTTCTCGTGTAGATCTCCTTATAGGTTGAGGTGGTTCTTCATCATCAGAACTTCCAGAGCTGCTTGAGCTCTCCTCAGTCTCAAGTACACCATGTAGCTCTTCTCTTTCTAGAGTTTGGGGAATCTCAACTGCATCCTTCTTCTTCTCACTCTGATTTGTCTCACACTATTGATCACTTACTAAAGGTTTCAGCTCATGAAATATCACGCTTCTGCTATACAAAACCTTCTCATTAACAGGGTTCCAAAGCTTGTATCCTTTCACACCAACTCCATAGCCGATGAGAATACATTTCACAGCCTTGTTATCCAATTTAGATCTTTTTTCATTCGGCACATGAACATATGCCTCATAGCCAAAGACCCGAACATGCCTTAGTGAGGGTTTCTTGTCTGACCATGCTTCCAAAGGTGTCTTATCAACAAGAGCTAAACAAGGAGATCTATTTATTAGATAACATGTTGTAGCAACAACCTCAGCCCAGAACTTCTGCTCCATACCAGCACCACTCAGCATACTCCTTTCCTTTTCCATCAATGTCCTGTTCAACCTCTCAGCAACTCCATTTTGATGAGGAGTGTAGGGGGTTGTCTTATGCCTTTTGATTCCATGATCAGAGCAATACCTTTCAAAATCTGCAGAACAAAACTCACCTCCATTGTCTGTCCTTAAACACTTTATTTTCCTTCCAGTCCGATTTTTTACCAAAGATTTGAACTCTTTAAACCGAATGAACACTTTTGATTTACTTTTAAGAAAGTATACAAATGCCCTTCTCGAACAGTCATCAATAAAAGAAACATAATATCTAGACTTCGATAATGAAGGAACATTAATTGGACCAAACACATCAGAGTGAACATAATCTAGTATACCAGAAGATTTGTGAGGACTAGAGGAGAAAGAAACACGGTGTTGCTTTCCATAGATACAATGTTCACAGAAATCAAACTCAAGGTTACAATCATCGAGCCCTTCTACAAGGTTTTTGTTCTTCAAGGTTTTTAAACCTTTCTCACCAATGTAACCAAGTCTATGATGCCATAACATAGTCTTCTCTGCTGGGAGTTTTACCTCCAAAGCATTTGCAAACAAAGAAGAGTTTTCATCTTTCTCTATAGGTGCAAAATTACATGACTTTACAGAGGCACTGTTACAAAGAACAGGTCATGCATCTAGTTTGTACAGAGTGCCAGTACGAACACCCTTAGCTAACACCATTGCACCTCTAGCCATTTTACATCCCTTACTAGAAAAAGAAACTTCTACACCAGCATCATTTAACTTACTAACAGAAAGAAGATTTTGAGCCAAACCTAGGATGTGGAGAACACCACCAATTCCTTTGACTCTCCAGTCAGGAAATTGAATTCTAACCCTTCCTCTGCCAACAATCTCCAGCATTGAATCACTTGCCAAGTATACCTTTCCACCATCATACTTCTCATACTTTGAGAACCAATCTCTATTGGATGTCATGTGAAAAGAGGCACCTAAATCAACCAACCAAACATCATCAGATGCCTGAGTTGTCAAGGCTGCTGCAATGAAGGCATCTATATCACTTTGAGAAGATTCATTGTTAGAAGCATTCTTCTTCTTCTCCTCCTTGCAGTCCTTCCTGATATGACTAGGTTGCCCACAGTTCCAGCACTTTACCTTGAACTTTTTACCAGGAGACTTTGATCTTCCTTTAGACTTGGATTTTGACTTGTTGTCTTTCTTCTTGCCTTCCTCCTTTGTTCTACATCGAACAGAAAGAGCATCTTTGGCCATCTCAAAAGATTTCCTTTGCATTTCTTCAGACAGAAGTGAAGCAACCACATCATCCATCTTGAAAGCAGTGGTTGTGCTTCCAATAGCCATCACAAGATGATCCCAACTATCAGGTAATGAACACAACAGGAGCATGCAATGATCCTCCTCCTCTATTTTTACACCTATAGATGCCAGTTGAGTAACACTCATTTTAAATGAGTTCAGATGGTTTGCAACAGATGCACCTTCATCCATCTTTAAGGAGTACAACTTCTTCCTCAAGAACAACTTATTTACCAGGGACTTTCTCTGATAAATGTCACCAAGTTTCTTCCACAAAGAAGCTGTAGACATTTCCTCATGAACATTCAGGAGCACATAATTGGCTAGACTCAGTCTTATCAATCCTCTTGCTTTTCTATCAACAAGATCCCAAGCTTCTTGGGTTGTAGTTTGTGGCTTAGTTCCAGACACTGTAATCCAGAGGTCTCTATCCACAAGCAAGTCTTCTATATTGAGTTTCCATAACTCAAAGTTGCTGCCATTAAACTTCTCAATATCTATCCTACCAGGTATACTTGCCATCTCACAATAGAAACAAGTTTAACAATGCAATTCTCCCACTAAAACAGTATTAGTGCAAAAAACTAATTCACCCTAGCAAGGATAACACGAACTAGCCAAGTTCTGATACCACTTTGAAGGGAAAAGAATGCAGATCTACTGATGCAACAGTGCGGAATACATTCCCTTAATGCCAATACAATAGGGGAGAGAAGCAAAAACTGATTCTAATGACTTTTGGACATTAAGGTTTGATGGATCCAAATCCAAGCAAGGTGCTGGAGTAGGGCTTGAGCTGATCAGACCTAAAGGTAAAACCTACTTTGTTGCTCATAGACTCCAATTCTAGTGCACTAACAATGTAGCTGAGTATGAAGCTCTATTTCATGGGCTACTAATGGTATTGAGAAGGAAATTTAAAATTATGCAAGTGTTTGGAGATTTTGAGCTAGTGGTCAGGCAAGTGAGAAAACAATACTCATGTCATGACAAAAGGATGGCCATTTATAGACACAAAATATGGGATCTTATTGAAGGATTTGATGCCTTCAACATTCAGCCGATACCTCAAAGTAAGAATCAGATTTTTGATTCTCTGGCACAAGAAACAAGTAAATTCCAACCCTTATCACTTTCAGGCTTAAAAAATTTCACTATGGAACTTGTTCAAGTACCCTCAATGCCTAAAAATGTCACCAATTTTCAAGTATTTAAGATGATAAGCATATTCTTGATTTTTTCACTAGTTGTGATGTGTTTGCTTCTCAAGTAATTGATGAGGTTGAACCTCAAGAGGCTGAAATTGACCTAGAAGGGGTCCTCAATCTAAAAACTAATACCATCTCAAGAGGCATGGTGCAATTGTAAAGGATCTTTTATTTGGATAGGATAAGAGATCAAGAGAAAAAAATGAAAAGGGAATCCCTCAACTACCAATGTGAAACATACAACATGGAGATCCAAAGTGATGTCAAGAATTTATTTATTGGTAATGTGTGAACTCCAGAGGAGAGAAAATGAATTATTGATTTCTTGCACACATATTAGGACGTGATAGCGTGGAGTTATAATGACTTAAGGACATATGACACTTTGATCATTACACATACTATCTCCCTCAAGTCAAATGTTAAGCTATTTAGGAAAAGATAGAGACCAATTAATGCTCTGTTAGAGCCCATTATTCAGAAGGAAGTGAAGAATCTACTCTTAGCACAAATCAAATTTCTAATAAGACATTCAACATGGGTTTCAAACTTGGTTCTATTTAGGAAGAAAAATGGAGAAATCAGACTGTGTGTTGATTTCAAGAACCTAAACAAAGCATTAGAAAAGGATAATTATCCAGTATCTTCATTGGATGAGGTGCTTCAGGTTGTCAATGGATCTCAGATGATTTCCTTTCTGGATGGGTACTCTGGATACAATCAGGTCATGGTCCAATATGAGGATAGGCACAAATTTGCCTTCACTACAATATGGGGAATCTTTGCTTACCAAAGAATTCCCTTTGGATTAATCAATGTTGGAGCTACATTCCAAAGAGCTATGGATATTTACTTCAAGGACATCATTGGAAAGTGGATAATCATCTACATGGATGATTTGGCAGTCTTTTCCAAGAGGAGAAGTGATAATGTTGCAGATTTGTGCAAAGTATTCTAAAAGTGTAGGGAATTTGGTATTTCACTTAATCCAAATAAGTGCATCTTTGGAGTCACTGAGGGAAAGCTGTTAGGACATGTTATTTCAGAACAAGTTATTGACACTGACCATGAACGAGTGGAGGCTATACTGAAAATTAAACCCCCTGCATGTAAGAAATAAATGAATTCATCCTTTGGCAAGATTAACTTTGTTAGAAAATTTATCACTGGATTTGCAGAAATAGTCAAACCATTGAATACCATGCTAAATAAAGAAGAAAAGGTTGAATGGAATATAGAGGCTAAGGAAGCATTTGCAGAAATTGAGAGAGCTATTGTTGAGGCCCCTACTTTGGTAAGTCTCGATTATGCTAAGCCATTCTATATCTATTAATTTTATTCTGATCACTCCTATGAGGGCTTGTTGACACAAAAGACTGATCAAGGGAATGAACATCCCATAGAATTCATGAGTGCACCTTTGAAAGATATAGAACTGAGGTATCCTAATGTTGAAAAGCAGGCTTATGCCTTGATCCAAACTGTGAAGAAGTTCAGGCACTATATACTAAGAAACAAGGTATTTTCTATAGTCCCTGATCCTACAGTCAAGTTGTTGTTGATGCAAAATGAGTTGGGTGAACGCAGAGCCAAGTGGGGTGACTATGTTACAAGAATATGATATTGAAATTCAACCCATGAAGTTGGTAAGAGGGCAAGGACTGACCAAGACAATGGAAGAATTGGATCCTGAACTTGTAGCCCAACATTATAATCTTGAGGATGTTTCCTCAGGGGACTGGTATGATGATATTATCTACTACTTGTTGAATCAACAATGTCTTAGACACCTTAATTTAGTACAAAGGATATCTCTATGTCTAAAGAGTGGCAATTTTATGATGAAGGGAGTTGTCCTATACAAGAGAAATCATGAAGGTGTCTACTTGAGATGCCTAGGGAAGGAAGAGGCAGGGAAAGTAATGACTGAATTTCATGATAAATATGGTACATGCCATGGTTCAACACCTTCCACTACAAATCAAATTCTGAGGGTAGGCTATTATTGACTTACCTTGTTCAAGGACACACATCACCATGTGAGAACTTTTCATGTGTGTCAAACTGCAACAAGCAGGGAGAGGTGTGCAACTCTTCGACTTCGGCCTATCATAGAGGTAAAACCATTTGCACAATGGGGAATGGACTTTATAGGTCCAATCAACCCATCTTCATTAGCAGTCCATATGTATTATTACTATAACTAATTATTTTACTAGATGGATCGAGGCACTTTCTTGCAAACAGTGTACTTCTGAAGTGGTAATCAATTTCATGGAATTAAGTATTATCAATCACTTTGGTTGTCACTTGGTTGTAGTTTGTGATAATGGGTCTACATTTGCATCATTAAAGTTTTCTAACTGGGCTTATGATCATGGAATTTCCATAAAATTTGCATCTAATTACTATCCATAGGGGAATGGTTTGGCTGAGTCTTCCAATAAAAACCTATTGATAGTCATCCATAAACTACTAGAAAAGAACCCCAAGGATTGGCATGCCCAACTCAAAATTTCCCTTTGGGCGGACCGCACTAGACAGAAGACATCCTTAGAAACCTCTCCTTATAACTTGTTGTATGGATTGGAACCTGTCTTTCCCATCCAGCTAAAGATCCCTACCCTGAAATTCATCAATGAATATTATGATGGGGAGGATAAGCGTGAAGCCCGCTTAATCAAATTGTTGCACCTTGAGGGGAGAAGAGATGAAGCCCTAGAAAACTTCTCCAAACATCAGGGTATATTGAAAATATGGTTTGATAGGAGAGCCAAGGTGAAGGCCTTTAGAATCTCTAACTTGGTTCTCTACTAGGATAAAGTCCATGAAAAAAATGGGGAGCATGGAAAATTTGACAA
Source organism: Sequoiadendron giganteum (assembly GCA_007115665.2). NCBI lineage: Eukaryota > Viridiplantae > Streptophyta > Pinopsida > Cupressales > Cupressaceae > Sequoiadendron > Sequoiadendron giganteum. Next base: position 33,092,245 of record CM021101.1, read on the forward strand.
AATTTGGCTCGGCCCTTATCAGATTGCAGAGATTCTAGGAGATAAGTCCTTCCATTTGAAAACCCTCACTAGAGGAGATATCCCACTGCCTGTCAATGGGTAGTATTTGAAGCATTATTTCTAGTCTTGAGTTGTTCTCAGCTCTTTCCTTGCACATAATTATATTAGGTTTTCTTTTTGTTTTTTTGCTTGCTTCTTTTGGTTGGGTTTCTTTTGTTTTTGCCTTGCTTGCTTGCTGCTTTTGGTTTGGGTTTCTTCTGGTTTTGGTTTGCTTTTGTCTACTTGGGTTCATTTCCCTTGTTTCTCTATGTTTGTGGGGTTGTACTAATTTCCTCTGGGCTTGTTGCATCTGTACAACTGGTTTTTTGTCTGGGGCTGCTCTGGAATTTCTTTTACAAACTCTTATCATCTTTTTAGTGTCATTCAAACTGATATATTTCCTTCATCTGATGTTGAATGGTCTGAGAGTTAGTGTCATTTGACTAAGTTAAATTCTAGAATTTATTTGGGTCTTATATCTTCACAAAAATATTAAGAATTCCAAGGTTGCATATGGTCTTTAGGAGGTCTGACTGGGTGAAAAATCTTAAATTCTGCTCCAGTGCCGCTATGGTTCTCATCCTTGAGTGTGGGATTCATTGCCTGCAAGGTGAAAATTAAAGCTTTTAAAGAAAATTTGAAAAGAGAATACCAAAAAGAGAAAAGAAAAGAAAATATTGAAAATCAAATGAAATCTTCACCTTTTCAAGGGTATCCTAGTATCTCTACCAGGGCTATGGACACCTGGCCGGTAGTAGAGCTATGCTAGGGAGGGTCACAATGATAACCTCATCGGGGATATGGATGTCTAACTGGTAGTGAGGCTCTATCCAAGTTTCTTTTGGAGTTAGAATCCTTAGGTAGCCCTATCAAACTGAGTTTGGTCCTTATTACAACTTAGGCAAAGGAAATGAATGCATATGCACACAATTTGACCCTAGTACAGGAAAGGTTGGCTTGTTAGTGATTTATGAAACCTTGTCTAGATATAACTTGATGCTTGTGAAACTAGATATTCTTAGTTCTTGATGCCAGTTTGTCATCGAAATTCTCTGAAGAATTTCCCCAACAGAGTCACCATTTATTGTGCAGTTTTGCACACACGCCCCATTGAAGGTGGGGACCCTCTCTTGGCCTACCCTTTTTGGCCCGTTTTTGTGGCCTCCCCCCTCTTTTTTTCTTATCTTTGGAAATATTGGGGTTTTGGTCTTTGGTGCTTACCTTGGTTGTGCGTGCCTTTGTGTTGAGTTCCTGGTGGTTTTGGGGTCTTGCAGATTTCCTCTCTGGGGTGGTCTTATTTTGCCTTTTGTTTTCTCCCTTGGTGTTTTTTTTTTGGGTCCTAAGGGTTGGTTTCCTCCCTTAGGTTTTACTTTGTTTTCCTTGTTCCTTTTGTTCTGTCAAAGGCAGAATCGAGATGGAACTTCACTTTGAACTTTGGCTAAGTTCATGATTCTATTCTAGTTCTCGTTCCAACTCTGCTTCCCACTCTCTTTCTTTCTTCTTTGTTTTGTTTTTTTTTTTTTCTAAGGGTCACTTTCCTCCCTTGGGTTTTCTTTGCTTCATTTTTTCTTTCATTTTTGGAGACGAAACCGGGATGGGACTTAACTCTGAACTTTCATAAAGTTCACGGTTCGGTTTACATTCCCGTTTTGGCTTCACTTCCCGCCTTCTCATTTTCTTCGTTGCTTTGTTTGTTTTATGCCTTCGGGTTAGTTTACCTCCCTTAGGTTTTCCTCGACTTGATTTTCTTTCATTTTTGTCAGAGGTAGGATCGGGATGGGACTAAACTGTGAACTTTGGAAAAGTTCACGGTTCAGTTTCCATTCCTGTTCTAGCTCTGCTTCCCATGTCTTTGTTGTTTTTCCATTTTTAGCCTTAGGGTTGGTTTCTTTCCTTTGGTCTGCTTCGGTCTTCCTTTCTTCCATCAAAATCAGTACCAGGATGGGATTGAATTATGAACTTTGGCAAAGTTCATGATTCAGTTTTTGTTCTCTTTCTGGCTCCAGTTCCCTTATCTTTGTTGTTTCATTGTGTTTGGCCTTCAGGTTGGTTCTATTTCTGCTTCCACCTATTTCCCTTCAGTTCCCATTCTAGTTCCACTTGTTTCCCTTCCTTTCCCATATTGGTTATGTCTTCACTCCCGTCGGGGTTGGTTCTATTTTTGCCTCTGCGTGTTTTGCGTCTCTATTCATGTTTTGCTCATGGCTCCACCTCCACTTATCTTTGGTTTTGTTTCCACCTAGGTTTCTGCATGATTTTATTTCCTTAGGAACTCTAATGGAATTGCTTGGATTTTGATGGTGTATTGAGCATTAATGATGGACTATTTGAATGCTGGTTGGATTGAGTTGGGGAAGAATGGGTGTACTTTTAAGATTTGGCATGCTTTACAACTGTTGTCAAATGAAACCCATTCCTGCATGTGGGATCAACACGTTTGGTGGCCATTAATGGAGGTCAGACATGATGTGGAGGGGCTCATCTTGGTTCGACTCGATCTGAGTCATTGTTTTGCCTAGCTAGGATCTGATCGCTGGCTCATGGTCATCCTAGTGTTTCACGCGTATTTTTGTTAAGTTCACACAGGTGAGGTCTTGATGGTGGGTGTGGCTCAAGGATCTGTTCCCTAACTTTGTGTGATCCTAGATCGATCTAATGGGGGTCCTTGTTGCATTCATTGTTGGACGACGAGTTATTGTTGGTTGTTGGGGCTGATTTGGTTGGTGGCTGAGCTTCTTTGTAACCTTAGCTCTAGTTCACATGGGTATGTTTCTATAAGTATGGCACTATGCCTCATTTTTAAAGGTTTTGTTTGGATTCGATGGTTTTGATATCCCATTAGTCGATTGATCAAACTAAGTCAAAAGACTTCTAATCAGTAGATTTAGTAGTAGAGTAGCATGTTAGAAGATTAGAAGTTAGTTTTTTACATTTCAAGCAAGTGTTGTAACATACTGGAATTGTTGCAAACATGATGATTTAATACAAAGTGCAGACATTATGTTATGATGGGTGCCTTCTCTTGCAATGAATAATATTGCATGGTTCTTGTTCTATCTTTTAAATCACTTGGAAATGTTTAAATATATCTTAGGTTTAGTTAGTAAGGCTTGTGATTTAATGCTCAAAGTGTTGTAGCAATCCCTAGTTCATACTTTGGGTAGCTTCTTGATTGTGAGAATGTTGTACAAGGTCAACCTATACCTCATTCTTATGTGCTTAGTTCAACTGTAGATATTCATCCAGTCTTATTGAATGAATGCCTACAATCTGAAAATATTTAACACGTTAGAATATTGCATTGTTTTCTAGAAGATTGTAGGTATAGCCTGAGTTGAACGGAAACTAGTTTAAGGGATTGGTCCATTCCAAGTGTTTCATCATTTGCATGGTTAATCTTAGAAGTAATGTTAATATTAGGACTTCTGAAACCCTCATCTTTTGTTCTCTTTTATTATTTGGTCAGAACTAGAAATTTGAGCATCACCATATCTTAAAATCTGATGAGTTTAGAGCTTCCAGTATTTGTGCATAAGACCCCTTGTGATTACCAGCATTTTCAAATTTTATCACTGATTTTGTTCTACTACATTTTCATGACCTGACACCTGTGAGACCTTGGGGTTATCTCTTTGTTCATCGAGACCAACCTTTGAAGAGAGATAGGATAACTTTTATTCTATCTGAGTTGTTGTTGTGTAGAAACAGCAAACAACAAGTTTATTGACCAAGTCAGATTGAGTCAAAAACATTTGAAAACTCCATGTTGTCGCATGGCAGATCCATCAGCCAATGATACTTCCCCTAGTCAGAATACACATATACAACCCATGGGCCCTATCCATCCTCCTTATTCCGCCAACAGAGTCCACATGTCACCGTCGTGCAGACCCCGCAAGGAATTAAGTGAAACCATTTAATATCCTACATAGCACACGTGCTACGACTTATTAAGAACCGACACTACATCAGAGTCATTGATATTTTCTCATGGTAGATCAATCCAATAGTGGGAAATGGGTCCCACTTGAACTGAAGGACATGTGGTGCAATCATGCACACCTCACGGCCCAACCAAAATTCATTATTTTAATATTTCATGGTGTGCACGCAAGGGCTTGGATTTTGATTATTAAATCCAACAGCTTGGATTTTTGCATGTGCATATTATTTGTTTAAAGTAAAGGGCCATGGGCTAGGTGATGGGCAACAACCCTCAAATACATAAGTCTGTAAAAGATGAAATATTTTGGGCCAACCATAAAATATTAAAATTAAACACACCCAATGATCGATAGGCCTAGAAAATGGGGCCGATTAAGACAAATGGGAATGATGCCATAAGTCATAACTAAGACAATCGATGCCTTTGTATAGTGGTTCAACATGAAAATATAATGCAAGGGCTGAATAGTCTTGAAAAATATGAACAAGGGTATCAAACCCCTAAAACCTAACATACAACCACCAAGAAAAAGGGTGAAAATTTGATAAATTTTCATATGGGGTCAACTAAAATTTGTAAAATTTTGAAAGCTCTATCAGTGGCTCCAGCTCAGGGACACATACCCCTAGTGGGTATGACAAGAATCCGGATCTCAAGTAGAAGCAAACCAGCCCAAAACAACAAACCAGGAGCTTTTCCAGTCATGACAAGTAGACACAAAAGGAAAAGAACAAACCACACCTATATACATAATTTACAATACTATACAAAAATCCCTTGTTAAGAGACTTGATCGAATTCCACTGGCCTAAATTTTTATGCCTAGTGTTTCAATACCTTCCAAGATTTGGAGCCAAATCTTATCCTTATCAAAGGCTCCCTTTTCACATACCTCCATTGGATGAACACTAATGTCAAGCAATTCCTAACTGTTTGTACTACTTTGATAAATACCAATTGAATCACAACTACCTTTCTTATTAATCTCTATCTTATCCGATTGAAATGGAAAAAGGAAACATCCATATTCCACTTGATCATATTCATTCTGCTATCAAATTTGAAACCTTTAAAAAAATTGTGCATCAGACTAGGCAAGCAATCCTCTGAAGAGCCAGAAGTGGGAGAGACATATGAAAGAAAGTCTTCACCCTACCTCACATGAACACCATCCTTGCTAAGTGGAAAAAAATTCATAATGATACCCAAGAATGAGCAGTGTCAGCAAATAACTCAACCACACACCCATGTTGGATGATATCAAATTCGACAAAATTCAAGTGCCCTACACATGAGTGAATTTTCCATTAATCTTATGTGGGCCTCAATGCCACTCCATAATCTACATGTGCATCAGAATATGTAACCTGGTCACTAATTATTTGAACTCTTCCCTTATCTGTGCATACATCATTCTTCAATAATTTTCCACTAGACTCAACATTTGCACACCGATTATTAACACCCATATCCTCATACCCCTCATCACTACTAAACTCACAATTCTCCTCTTCCTGTGACTGAGGTATTTGCAAGTTAATTTCTTGGGAATAATTACATTCCTGGGAGAGACACTCAAGGACTCTAATCTCTCCTTGATCCTTGATCTCATCCTCCATAGTAATGCCAAATGTGAAAGTTTCATAAGTATTATCATCAATGAACTTACTAGTTCTTTGCTTGAAACCATGTTTTGACAATGCATCCAAAGCATCATCAGGATCTTCAAAAAGTGTTTTTTCTTTGTACCAAACTAGGGATTCAACTTTATCAATTGGTATGGATGAATGTTCATCAAAGAGAGGGTTTTCTATTATACTCATTTATGTCCAAGAAACCCTTGTCCCTCTTATATAAGAGTGTATCCTTTGTAACTTATCGTTACCCATTGAATTCTTGCATTATGTTGAAAGAGGGTCTCCCTTCATTTGGTAGGGATATTCATTGTAATTAAAAGAGAGACATGAATCTGTATCATTAAAACCACCACAAGATGAGAACTCATCAATATTGAGGTTGCATTTATATCCCTTAGACTGAATATCATAATGTATATGGTCGATATCTTGATCTTCAACAACAAACAGATCATAATCAACATTAGAATCATAGCTATTGGTCAAATCATTTGATGATGCAACCATTCATACCTCATCTAGCTCTCCATCCTTTATCACCTCCTAGGAGCCTAGTTCAGACACATCACACCCTTTATCCTAACATGGATCATCATCCCTGTTGCTATAAAGATAATTTGTCTAAATAACATTAGTGAATTGGTTGCAATTATCCAATTCTAGTTCATTGTCTTGACTAGTTTGTACTACTTGTTTCCTCTCCTTAGTATGATTAAGATCACTATTCCTTAAGATAATTTGTTGTTGTGCATGGTTACTCAAAATTCCTTCTACTAGTTGCATCTACTTAGCCACTTGGACTAGAATTTTAGGCATTAATTCATTTGGAAACATGCTTGTTCTCGACTGGTATATATCATAAAATAAGTCAATACACATTGACTCTTTAGGTCTAACACCCTTTGGTATTTCCAACAAAACATCCATAAACCTATGGAATAGGTCATGGGGTGACTCACCTTGACCCCTCCTTATATCACATAACCTTCTAGCAGGAGAAACATGATCAATGCTTCCTAACACTTGAGGGTCTCTCTCTTGGAGCTCACTAAGATCAACACATAGGGGTAATGGTTCAACTAGAACAACATGAACTATATTTTCTTGGCATGATTCTTCACTGGTTTTTTCCTTAACCATAGTTTCACAAACTACACGAAACTAACCAGCATTAGTAGCTAAACATCCTTTCATCACTGAATATTGAGATTGTTCTCAATGTCCATAGCATTCTGGTATGCTTGGCATAGTGTTGTGGGCTCTTTATCTCTCAATGGGTAACCCATCTTTTTTTCAAAGTGCCTAGATATACAATCATAAACTCTGCATCATTGGGTCTTATGCTTTCTAGAATATCCCTTATTTACTTGGTAAATCTAAGATTGAAAACAAGGACCAATTCATCTTTATTTTTATAAATTTCCATAAAAAAATTCCTTACAATACCTGGATTTATCCTTTCACCAAACAGTTTTGCAAAAGCATTCTTAAATTGATTCCATGAAACTATAGAGCATGTTGGTAAATATGAGAACAAATATCTAGCATCATCCTTTAGATATTGAAAAAAATGTTTCATGAAAACATCTTCATGATTTACCTCATAATCTCCCATCAAATCCATGAATGTTTGCAAATGTTTAGAGGCTGAATCTAAACTGTCCTGTGAATTTGGCAAAAAAATTCTAATATTTTTAAGAATTAGGTTTGGAAAACCCTTAATACCACTCAAATCCAATGCATATATATTTCAATAACAAAATCCCTTTGAGGTCCTAGTGAGAACTGTCTGCCTTGCATACTTCTTATTTGATATTTCACAAGAAAATTATATTCAAGGGTAAAATTCACATACTCCACCTACCATCACTGATATCACATATTAGAAGTATGAAAAGAACTACCATTATTCCATATCTTAATGAAATTTCATCTAATAGGGAGCCATTTATCATCTCAAACCTTGAGGTTTTCTCATAAACTTCTTTCAAATAGAATAATGTGTTCTTTAGATTTATGAGAATACCTAGAAAATTTATAGCAGCTATTAACCTTTCTTCCTAACTGTAAATTTTGCAAACCCGAAGGCCTTCTTCACAATTCAACCGGTTCTTTAGATAGAGTTGCCACCTGTTTTCATAGAGGAAAAAACCTAAAGTAGCATGAAGTCCCTTTAAGAGTAAATATCATTTTGGTTCTTCTCCAACAATGGAATCACTCACAAATTCCCTAAAACTTTGCTACAACAAAACCTTTTCCAGGTCCAAAACCGTTCAACATCTGAACTTAAAATTCAGATTCACCAAATGCTTGACTTTGTGATACTACCATCTACGCCTGGGATTCCTCTTTTTTTTTAAATTCTTAGAAGTTCTCCACAATGGAGTTGCCATTTCTTTTGGTTTTTTTCTTGCTAGGCCCCAGATTTCTCTAAAGGCATACCATGCCTTATATTCAAGGACATTCAAGGCTAGAAGACTAAAACAATGAGAAAAGATATTAAGGCCTTTACTCCTACTCTTTAGGCTCGTTGAAATGAAGGAGGGTGTTTCTTACTGTGTTCCTATGATTTCCAATATCTCAATAACACTTCTTTACACATATTTGTCCCTATTGAGTGCAATTAGACATTATTTATCAGAGGCTTGGCCAACCTTAAAAAAATGACCTCTTAGTTGATAGGAACACTTGACACCTTCAAGATTTGCATCTCAACATGAGTAGAATATGAATTAAGCAGTGTTCTGACCTTGAATCCATAAATGGGTATTTTATGATTTCAATAAACTATGATAATTCTAAATGAATAAACTAGTGCCTCATCAAATTGGGCAGGAGTCAAGCATGAAACCTTCAGTCATACACAATACTCTATCCATTGAGTGAATTTTTTTTTTACAATGCATTACATCATTAAATTTCACAGTACTTAAAGCATCACTTCTTATCAAATCCTTAGCACATTATCACAAAATTACAACTCTTCCTCAATCATTTGATTAACTCATTGAGCTGAAGCAAGAAAAATAATCATACATTCAAATAAACCATTGAACAATAAATGAAATTACACTTGATATTTTCATTCATAGCCTATCATAACAACACATAGGAGATCACAAACTTTAAATTTTTATATTTTTTTTGATATTAGTAATTTCATAAGACCAATTAAGACTATTTCACACATAAACTCTACTCAAGACAATTAGTGGTAGATTCATCAGGAATTCTACATTTTGTGTGTTCACTCTGCCCTACCTAGACCTTAGTGGACTCAAAAATTTGACCCCTGCAATGAGCCTTGAGATCTCTTTTATAACATAAGAGAGCAACAAGCATCGGGCTCATTGTGTTTACATTTTACAAAAATTTCATTTCAAAATATAATTTCATCTTCATTTCCAAATTCCCAGATGGTTGTATGTAATCATTCACCGAACAAGGGAATCAAAATTTTAACAACCCACGTAACAAGTCATTGTCACCATATTCATAGAAAAATTCCATTAGATACCTTGTCATCCATGTTCATGTCAAACCCAAAAAGAAATAGCATCAACATCACAACAAAAAGACCCAAAAAACTACACCATCACCTGGAACTTAGAGTGGTACCACAACCACTTCTTATTTTTGCCTTAGTGGGAGGCAAAACAACCACCTCCTCTTCATCATCACACTTCACAAAACAAGAGCCAACAACATTACATGGTGCCTGTTGGGTCTCAAAAACAATGGTTGAATGTACCACAAGAGGTTACCACACTCTCACTATGCTTTTGGTCAATTGACAAGGCCAACCAATATGGTTAAACCCTCTACTCTTAAGGTTCTGCTAAACCTAGGCAGGTGCACCCATATGAGGAACAATGATTTTGAATTTATGTTTCCTACTTGATCCAACTATCCACAAATGGCAATCTAATAGTGGAAAGATATGATCCTAATTTGGTATGAATTGTATATGTAATATCAAGGTATATGAATTAATATTCTCAATTAAGAGATGTCAAATTGAAATGGATAAACTAATGTAATGAAAGTAAGGGAGACCGATGCCTTATTGGGTAAAAATGGAGTCAAATTGAAAGTTTTAGATAAATGAACCCTATCTAGCAGGGATTCTAATTATTTGGCATATGATATTTAGTCTATAACTTGTATAAACATGTAGGAATGTAATTATCAAACTCTTCTTAATGATCCAAATGATAATTCCAGATTATTGTGAATGACTTGAAGGAATTAATCTTTACTTGAAAGAACCAACCAATCACACCACACAAATACAACAAATGTGTACTGATAAACTGAGAATATACTTGATATGCCAATTTAAATAACAAAGAAATATCAACCTTGGAGACAACTTGATAATATTTCAGTTAACTTTAATAAATTATTGATACTAGAATAGTGCCACAATAACAAATTTATTTCATTTGATCCTTCAAAATTTATACATGCATCATAGTCTCCTTGAATATCATCCTGAAAATATAATGCTTATAGTGATCTGTCCTATTAATTCTATCTTCTATGCCTTTTTAATTTATCCAATAATAGATATTTATACATTAGTTTGCAAAAGGACGTGCCTTTTCAAAAAAATTTAAAACATAAAAAGTTTTAACGAATTCTCCATTTAACTAATTCTTGTTAAGCCACAAATGGACTGTAGACATATGCTCTGTATAATCCTGGAACTCATGAGTGTCAGCATCCCCCAATGCATCATGGACCACAATCTCCATCATTATCATTCACTCATTCTGCTCGCACGCTTCATCCAATGTCACATCCTCCATAGTGGTTACTTTCAACATCTCTTGGAGTATTATTTCACACTTACTTTTCCACTTAGTCACTTCTTTCATCTTCCCTTCATCATTGCATAACTTGGTCAATCTATCTTCAGCAGCCTCTATCAATCCCTGCATATCTCCTTGCAACTCCTTAAAGAAATCCATATGTCTGTCCATGATATAGTTGGAATTTTCAATCTCTTCACTACTAGGAGTGTCCTTTTGTTCCAATTCCTTAATCTTTTCCTGAATTCTGTTGTCCACTCTCCTATGTTCCTTTATTGCATCCACAAATTGTGAATGTTTTCCCCAGAGCCTTTTTAACCAAGTGGTTAGAACAACCTACCTTCTTTTGATTATTGCAGCAAGTGCATCTGCTTTTCCTTGAGAATATGTAGTTGATCCTTCCCAATGGTACTTTTTCTATGAACTCTCTCCTTGGGTGAGCATCCTTGTTGGTTTTGTTATAGCACCTACCAAGTCTTTCAAGCGTTCATTTTCTCTCAACATCCTCTCATTACCAGTTTTATACATCTCCCTTTCCCTTTTCAATGCTTGGATTTGAGCCTTATTTAACCTGGCTATATTTATCCCAATACCAGCAGTTGCTATAGGATCAACCTCCCCAACCTTCAGGGTCATGACATGTCCAAATGCCTTTTTAGTGTCAATAAAAATTGATTTTTTGTGAGGAGGATACAAGGCCCAAATTATTAATGTCTCATAATCAGGGTTGTATCTTGATCCTATGTGTACCTCTGTCACCTTCTCTATACTTAGCTTGTGGGTGGCATTGCTATCTTTTAAGAAACAATAAAAAACTAATGCAGAGTTCATATCCAAACCTGGAAAAATCATAACACCTGCCTTTTCTAGCAGCTCCCTTCCTTTTTTAGGGGTCATGTTAATCATCTCCTTGTCTACTTCATCTCTTAAGCTTTTCAACAGTTGATCCTCATTTTCTAGAGTAATATTGTCAACCTGTCCCCTTATCTCTTTTCATTTTTGCTTATATAAAAAAATCTTAAACTCTGAGGTCTTTATAAATTCATCATCAGATATGAAAGACCTATAGTCTTCATGCCTTGTATCTACATCCATGATTTCCTCAAAATTAATTTATTTGGAAACATAGGTATAGTCTTGAGTCTTCATTCTTGAAAATTTCCCAGATGAGCCTTGTGGCCTATCTGCTTCTGATATCGCCTTAATAGAGGATAACAATTCAGCATCCATCAACTCCTAATTATGTTTTTCAATCACAATTTTAGCTTCCTCTACCTCCAGGTTTCTGATTATGTCATCAGATTTATAGGGCACATGATGGAACCCTCTAAATTTTATCTTTTGTCTACAAGAGTGGATATACCCTTCTGGATCAAAGTTTTTTCTCACTGGTGCTCTTCTCATGTTATAGTGCAACAATTTATCCAAAATCAAATCATAACCTTCCTTCGCTAATATAGTGAAATCACTAAAACATAATGTGTTGGGCATGAAGGCCTATTTCCCATATGAACTTAAGTTCATAACATTGGAGTAATCAATTTGCCTAAAAATTTCTAAGTATGCAATTCTATCCGGGACAGTTCTAGGCAGAATGAAAGGTGCATCCTCAAAGCCATAAACCTTAATCATTGTGGCATTCTCTAAATAGTACCAATCCCCCCAGTTATGTTCAATTGGTCCATTGTAATCTATAGGCCTAAGAAATCTTTTCACTTCTTCAGGTAAAGAAAAATCACAAGGATGGTTGAAAAATCTATACAAGGGTTTCACAAAGAAGTCCTCAAAATGCAGAAAATTTGAATTGGCAAACCTAATGTCCCAAACAACAGTCCATAATTGAATAGGCAATGGCCTACCTTCCTTGTTGGATTGTGAAATCCTCAGCTCCTGGGGCCATAAACCCAACTCTTGTCCAAAGTACAACACTAAATGCATCAATAGTGAGTAATTTATGAGATGGAGAATAGAAGCGCCACTCTTTATCACCATCAAACTTGTATCTAGCTCCTTAAAAATGTGTGCAACATAGTCAAATGATCTAGAATTATGGTACTGAGTGTCTACAACAATTACCATGGGCACAATTGCCATATGCTCAGGTACCTCAATCCCTAATACATTTCCCACCGAGTAGTAAGTGTATTTGATGTAAGGTTCGAAGAGATCGACATGATAGGGTGGCCCCTCACTATCCTCCATTGGAATAGGCTTGCCATGACACCTAATCCTATGCAGAGGCAACCTCCACCCTTTATAGATGGTTTCCATCCTTCTGAACTCACTATCGAGCTCCTCACTTACTACTTTCTCACTGTATATTCCTTCCATCCTGAAAACCTCAACAATTGCGTTCTTAGATATAAGTATCAACAGGTTCCTTGAAAAATCACATATAGCTTTGCCTTTTAGGTCATAATGTCCAGCTAGCATCTTTATCAGTTCAACATCAATAAAAATGTTAGGGCACACCAATTTCCCTAAATTAATCCTCCATGGATTGCACATTGGCTCACAGTGCTTTCTTCTATGATAGTGGAAAATGAATAACTCATAGCCCCTAATCAGAGTCCAAACATCCCCTATAAATTTGCATTTGTCATCCAATTTGTCAACTTCCACTTTGAGTTGTGCAGAACGCCTAGCTCTAGGTCCAGAACCAGGTAACTAATCTATAAGGTCCTAATTCAGCTTCCTTTTAGTACCTTCTGTTTGTAATTCAATCTTTTACTTTTTTTCTTTTGATTGGCAACCCTCCCCATGTTTTCTTCCCTTTAGTTTTCCTAAAATAGTGCCTTACATAATTCAAATTTTTATGAGTTCTAGAGAGAAACTTACTATAACCCGTTTGAAGACTCAAGCTAGGTGAATGCCTTAATTGCTCTGCTAGTTCCTTTGCTTTCTTTCACTTTTAATTCTATGAGGCAATGATTTCAATTGATCATACCCTGATACGCAAAATCTCCTACGCTTCGTGGGGCCATTAATGTCTTTACTGAGATATGAATGCTTCAGGTTTCTTTTGAAACTCTTTTTGTCACATCAGGGCTCATATCGGCGAGATATTTCAAATCTTTGGCCGATCCTCCTATTCAATGTTCATACATCCTCCAAGACGTCTTGTAGTTTCCCTGACTTCACAAGTCTCCTCGATAGTTTCTCTCCTTTCACTATTTATATCACCGTGAATTTCACTGAAACAACTATCACTCAAACTCAATGAATCGGGCCAATAGTTCTTTATCTTACTCTAAAAATACTTTGTTTCACCGAGATGTTTTCTTTATTTACTTATGTTGTCAAGACTAAGCAATTTTTTCTGCCGACAAAATAATATTCGCTATGATGTCTCTTAGATCTCCCCATGATGACATGGCTCTCTGATATGCCTCCTTTTCAGTATGACAACGTGCATCATCTTCTCGACATCCTTTATCTTCGTAAGCTTAGTTTTCGTCGGTGTAACCCAAGGGGTCGGTAAGACCTTCTGAACTCTCCCCGACATCATTTGTCTCACTGAGTGAGTTCTCCTTTTGCTTTATTGGCAAGACCAATAGCAATTCAGGTAGTGTTTTGAAAATTCTCTCTGATGACCAAAGTCTCCCTGATAGGCTTTACTTTTCTCCAATCGGCCCAAGGTAACTTAGCTCGATATGACCTTACCTCATCATACTGATACCTTTTGTCTTGCCAATAAGTAATACAAACCCGCATTCTCCTAGTGTACAACTTTATCGGTATGACCCGTCTGATGTCTCACCGATATATTGAAGATATTTATATTATCATCGATGAGACCTGCATCAACTTATGCTAATATTTTCATATGTCAATGTTTCAATGCCAGATGAAATTTATGGGGTTTTACGACAAAATTTAAACTGGATTTTGTAGAAAGATGCTATGTGAGGACTTTTGTGTCTGTATTTATGAACTTTTTGGGAGGCTAATAATCATGAAGGGTGAATAAAATGGTGAGAAATTCACAGTTCCAACAGTAGCTCCATCTAGGGATGAATGATTGTGAGATCATTACAAGGATCCAAATTTCTAGGTGAGTAGACCAAATATTATGGATAAGAGCAAGTGGAGATGGAAAAAATGATCCTAAACTACTGTACATGGAGAAATATCAAATAAGGATTTCCAGGATTGTCCATGTACTAGCAATTTCCTGTATCCTTTACTTCCTATACTACTGTGCATGGAATGCTATTATGAGAATTTTTTCTTCAAATGTTGTCCATGCACTAGCAACCTTTGATCCTCTATGATTTTTAAGAAAAAAAATTCTTTAGAAATTTCCCATGTACAGGCAATTCCTGCTCTTCACCACTCATATTTTGTAAATAATATGAATCCTCTCCTTGATTTCCAATAATAAAAAAAGGTCCTAACCACAGTGCCTCAAATTTTCCATGTTTTCCCTTCTCTTGGCACCTAGCGTTCCACATCAACACTAGATCATCCTTTCCAAATTTTCTACTTTTTGCTTTTTTGTCAAACAAATATTTCATTTGTGCTTGCAGTTTCATGTTCGAGTTTTGAGCTATTCTCCTTATTTCATCAAGCTCTGCAAGTTGCTCCATTCTCTCCTCCATTGGTTCAGGAACATCTATATCCTCTTGAAGGATAAATTTGTACATTGGCAATAAATTTTGTAGAGGCATCCTAGCTTGCATTCCATAGACTAATTCATATAGGGATTTCCCAATTACCTTTTTGATGGTAATTCTATCTGCCCATACAACCAACCTTAACTTTGAATCCCAAGCTTTTTTGTTCTTACCGAGCATCCTTTTTATGATTTTTAAAAGAATCTTGTTGCTAGATTTTGCATGACCATTAGCTTGTTGATGATATGGGGCAGAATAAGAAACATTGATACTATATGTCTTACAAAACTCCTTGAATTCATCAGACCTGAAACACATTCCATTATCTGTAATCACCCTCAATGGTGTACCAAATCTAGTAATAAGGTTATCCATTAGAAAGTTAATCACAACTTTACTTGTTGCTTGCTTGGTTGGGATTGCCTCCACCCATTTGGTGAAGTAATCAGTGGCCACTAGTATCCACCTATGTCCTCCACTTGATTTCTCTTATATTTCCCCAATGAAATCAATCCCCCATTGGTGAAAAGGGGCTTCAACCTATATAGGTCTGAGTGGTAGAGCTCCCTCATACTTCATTTTCCCTGAGAACTTTTGTCATGCCTCACACTTTCTGAAATATGAAAATGAATCATTGAAAATTTTTAGCTAGTAATAACTTGCCCTGAGGATTTTATGTGTAGTTTTCTTTGCTGAATAATGCCCCCCATAGACTCCTTCATGCATTTCTTTTAGAACATGATCAACTTTTGATTCATCCAAACATAATAGCAGCATTCCATCTCTGTTTTTCCAGAATAGATCTCCTTCTATAAATACATATTTAGAAGCCTGAAGTTTTAAAGTTATTTTCTAGTTATCACTGAGTCCTTTTGGGCATTTTGTATTCCTAAGGTAATGCATAATGTCTGTGTACCAGGGTGTATGTTCAATACTTGCAATTGTATTTCCTTCTCCTTGTACACTACATATTTGGTTTGCCTCAATGTTTGTTTCTGCCATCAATTTAGCCAATCCTTGGCTTCGTACCATTTTAGTAATCTGTATTTCCATATCAAATTCCTGAATTTTGTTAATCCATTTGCACCTTTTCCTTGTCACTTCTGATTGTGTCAAGATTTCTTTGACTGCTGCGTGAGGGACATATGCAATTACTTTGGCTCCAACAAGATACGGCCTGAAAGATTTTGTGGCTTTTACTAGTGCAAAGGCTTGTTTTTCCATTATTTCATACTTCAATTATGATCCCTGTAAAGATTTACTAAAGAAAGATACAGGTTGCTCATGACCATCCTTATTTTTCTGTAACATGACAACAACTATTGTATGCAGGGAGGCAAATGAAAATATTTGAAAAGGTTTTGTGGAATCAGGAGAATTGAGGACAGGGGCTTCCTTAATGGCTCTTTTAATGGATACAAAGGCTTCTAATGTTTCTGGGGTCCATTCAACCCTTTGGCCCTTTATTAACATTTTTGATATAGGTTTGACAATCTCAACAAAGTTAGATACAAACCTCGTGACAAAATTAATCTGTCCAAAGAATGACTGGATGGATTTCACATTTTTAGGGATAGGAACTTTATCTATAGCCTCAACTCTCTCAGGATCTATCCTAACTCCTTCTTTTGATACAATGTGTCCTAAGAGCTTCCCCTCTGTAATAGCAAAATGACATTTCTTAGGGTTCAAACTAATGCCATATTCTAAAGCTTTGATGAATATTTTTTCAAGGTGCCCTATATGATCTTCAGCCCTTTTTTAGTAGGCCATGAGGTCATCTTGATACACCACCATTATAACATTGATCAAATCAGCAAATGCTAAGTCCATAGCCCTTTAAAAGGTTGCTCCTGCATTAGTGAGACCAAAAGGCATTCTCACATATACATATGTTCCCCATGGGGTTTTGAAAGTTGTTTTATATTGCTCACATTCCTTGACCTTAACCTGGTTATAACTAGAAAAACCATCCATCATAGATAGTAACACACATCCAGTTACCTTATGCAATATGGCTTCCATGTTAGACAGTGGGTAGTTATCTTTAAGAGATGCCATATTTAAATTTCTGAAATCTACACACAGTCTTATATCTCCATTTTTCTTTCTAATAGGAACAAGGTTTGATAACCATGTTGAGTGCCTCACAGGTTTGATAATACCTCCATCTCTGAGCTTGGTCAATTCTTCCTACATTTTTGGTTCTAGAGTGGGGTTAATGGGCCTTTGTTTCTGTCTAAATGGCTTTGCATCTACTTTTAATGGAATTTCATGCTGAAATAAATCCTCCCTATATGCCTTGAGGTCTTCATAAGACCATGTGAACACATGTTTATATTTTCTTAACAATGAAATTAGCATTCTTCGGATAGTAGGTCTTTTATTTTTTCCAATATACACCTTCCTTGGTGATAGTTCGGTCCCCAAGTTTACTTCTTCAATATCTTCCCTTTTGACTGGCATTTGTTTCATAAGGGATCAATCACTTCCATCATATACTCTTTCCAAAGCTACCAACCCCTTGGGAAGTTCATTAGTTTTAAGTTGCAAGACCTTCTTTCCAAATACTGTCTCTTCTCCATTTATTTCTTCCACAAAGGTGTTGAAATCAATTTCTTGAGCCTCATATTGGTCTATACACTGAAGGAATTTTGAAAGGTCAGTTTCATCACTGAAAACCTGCCAACTATATACATTGTCAGGTACTACAGGTCTTGTTTTGAATTCCACTTGGAAAACTCCTGCTAATGTAATATCATCTTGTTTTAATGCTAGATTTTCCAAGAAATCTGCCATGATGTTCTTTGATCTGTCCACCCAATCATTGGAAAAAGCATCAAATAGTTCAATTGTATCCCATATCGCATTTTTGTACTGTTTCAGTCTTTTATTTTTTGCTACATACTTTGATCTGATCTGAGATACAACTAGTTCTAAATCTCCAAAAACTATTAAGATTTTGATTTTGTGTTTAACAGCTAAATTCAGACCAGTCATCAAATCTTCATATTCTACTACATTGTTTGTACATTCAAATGCTAACAGGAATGAATATTTATAAGTTGAACCATCGGGAGATATGAAGACTATACCAGCACCATTACCCTCTTGGCTACAAGCTCCATCAAAGTACATTTTCCATATTCCTTGTTGATTTTCAAAAATATTCTAATGAATTGGGTCTTTGCTTTCCAACTTAGGTTGAGATAGTTCCACTCTAAAGCTTCCTAGATCAACATCACAAAAAAAATTTAGTGGTTCCTGAGGAGCATTCTCAACAATTTGATTCACTCTAGGTTCTCTATACAATTTTACCTCCTCTCCATTGACTAGTATGGTGGCATATGACAAGTCAAACTGTACATTTCCTCCTACTACAATAGTCCACTGTCTCAATAGAAGCATCCCAAACTGGGGTGGTGTGTCAATTACAATTATGTCAATAGTGTAAGAGGCTTGAGGGTAAGTTGCCAACCTAACTTCCACATTTTTCATGATTCCCACAACCAGGACAGGCCTACTATCCATGGCGTAGCTTTTACCTCCCTCCACATCTATCCATAAACTAAGATGCTTCATTACCCCTACTGGCATGATATTCATGGAAGCACCCGAGTCTATCATGCAATTTCACTAGTTTTCCGCTTATGAGTAAAGTGGTAAAAAATGGGTCAATTTGTGGTGTGTTCATTAGGCAGGCTTCTGGGATTTTTATCTCTTTCCTTTTATTATTTATCTCTGAGACCTCTTTGTTCCCATGGCTTATATTTTGATTTCCATTAGAAATTAGTTGTATGATACTTTCCCTATATTCTTTGATTTTCATCATTTCAATTAATGGCACAAACATTTTCAATTGAGATAGAGCTTGTATAAAATCAAAGGATGTACCTTCAGCTTTGATTGCCCTTTTAGGTTCAGTGCATTCTCCTTTGTTTTCTTCCTTTTCTAGTTTTGATATTTGATCTAGCTTTTTCTTTTCAATGGGAGGTTTCTTACTTTCCTCCTTATGGGGTTCTTTTTGTTCTCTTTTATTTGGTTGTTTATCATCAGTCCCTTTTGATGTCTCACCCGATGCCTTTTTATTTTTTATAAATATCCCCCTTGGGACACCCTCATCTTTATTCACTATTTTGTTTCTCAAACAATATTTGCTTATGGCTTCTTCCACTACTGCAATTGTTAATATTTTAATCTCCTCTTCACTTGGTCTTCTTATATTGCATCTATTAGTCTGACTTGATGCAACAAGGGGTTTTTTCTCATTATCACTTGCTTCATGGTTAGAAAAAACATGTTGCTCTTCCATGTGAATGTTGTATTTTTGGTGATCAAAATTGTATTCATATCCCTCCTCCTCTGAAGATGCATACTCTGGCTCCAAAGGGTTAAGAGTGTGGGAAGTTAGGTAGACATTCTAGTCTTCACCACCATCATCTTCATGTTTATCTTCCTCCTGTATTGACTGAGCCACTACACAATGTTCTAGGGAATGTGGTGCATAACAGACTGAACACCATGGACTCTTATCTAGCATATATGCTCCCTTTCTTTTTAGTGGATCCGGTGTTTCCTTATTCCTTGGCCTATCACATGTCGGCTTCCCATCCTTCCAATTGGTATTATAAGGCATGTCATGCAGCCTCGGTCTCTCATTCATATATGTGTTCTCTTGTCTGTTTGGGGGAATATATTGGGGAACTCTAGGGTTTTTAGGGTTTTCCCTCTTAGAAAATATCCCTGTAGCTTTTATGTTATTCTCAATAGTTAAGGCTATCTTTTGGGCCTCAGCTAGATTTCTAGGACCTCTATTTCTTAATTCATATCCTATCTTGGGGTCAAAGGCCTTCAAATAGATACTCAAGGCAATAGGGTTAGCCAACTTGGATGCCTGAGGTATTTTATTGTGTAATTTAACAAACCTTTGGTTAAAATCAAAGGCTGACTCATTCTGATGTTTTTGAATTGTCACTAACTCATGTAATGCAAAATTTGATGCACACTGATTTCCATATTGTTGAAGAAACTGGTCATGAAATACTTGAATGGAATAAATGGATGTTGTTGGTAGACTATTGAACCAATCCCTAGCATCCTTAATTAATGACATCATGAATAGCCTCATTTGTACATCCTCATATTGCATGTCTAAGTCCTGAATGACTGCCTTAAAATTTCTTAGATGTTCCTCAACTATAATTGCATTACTCCCTATGAATTTAAAGACTAAGTTCCTCCAATTGTTATCCAGGGGGTAAGGATATATTTGAAACCCAACAAGATCAAATTGTCTAATCATAGTTGTGCATTGTGGGAAGGGATTTTGAAAATATTGGTGTTGGTAGAGTGGGTTGTTGTTTGCCATACATTGTGGGCCTTTTGGGCCTTGTGGGTGTGCATACTATTGATGAGGGGGCGGTTGAATATTTCGGTGTTGTGGTGGAGCATTAGTGTTCCTATATTGATTTCTAGGATAATTTCGGTGGGCTTGAGGGGAACTTGGGGGCTTCATATTATTTCTTTTATGGGGGGGTGTATATTTGGGTGATTCAGTTACTGATGTTTTGTTTTGAGCCTTGTGTAAATTCATCTTTCTCAATTCTTCCATTGCTTGAAGTTGTTGCTCATACTCAACCCTCAATCTTTCTACACTTTGCCTCATTTGTTCCCACTGTGTATTTTCTTCATCTCGTGCCGTAAATTCATGGTTTTCTTCATATGTCTCACACTCGAGACCTCCCTCATAGAGTGTTGCTCTTTGTTCATCTTCATATTCTCTCATTTTCCTAGTTTCAAATTCAGCCATGTGCTCATCAACTTTCCCAGGGTCTATTTGGTGAGAAGGATTTCTCCTCCCTTCAGGAGTATGGAGCTCTTTAGATGGGCTCTCCTCATTTGAAAGTGTATCATATGAATTCTGTGTTTCTAGCAACAACATTGATGCTTTGTTTTTTGTTGTTGTGTCCAATTCATTAAACACTTTCTTGCTCTGATTGTTTTTGTAATTTGACTTTCCTTTATTATCATGACGCTCCCCCTCCTTGTACAAAGATCTCCTTCATTGCATGTTGTGAGAAACTATGATGGTTTGAACTCTAGATTGATTCCTTTTTGATTTATACTTTATTGTATCAGTTTCAATGTTTTTGTTCATTCAGAGTCGCCACCCACTTTCTTCAAAGCGTGAAAAGATTTTGTGGTTATCTTACCCACTGGAGTCAATTTCTTTAAAATTACAATTATGGTTTTCTCTAGTGACTTTATATGGAAAGGTTGTCTACTACCAGACAACTCTCTAGTTTCTTCCCCAGTAGAGTCACCAATTTGTTGGGTTTCAAAAACACTGGTTGAATGTACCACAAGAGGTTGCCACACTCTCACTACGCTTTTGGTCAACTAACAAGGCCAACCAATATGGTTAAACCCTCTACTCTTAAGGCTCTGCTAAATATAGGTGGGTGCACCCATATGAGTAACAATGATTTTGAATTTATGTTTCCTACTTGATCCAACTATCCACAAATGGTAATCTAATAGTGGAAAGATATGATCCTAATTTGGTATGAATTGTATATGCAATATACAGGTATATGAATTAATATGCTCAATAAAGAGATGTCAAATTGAAATGGATAAACTAATGTAATGAAAGTAAGGAAGACCAGTGCCTTATTGGGTAAAAATGGAGTCAGTGAACCCCATGATTGTTGTAGTCTTTTGCAGCAAGAGGTTGGTATCCACATTATTTTGTGCCAATGTAGCCTTCAACTAATCAATCCACCTCAATGCATCCCCTCCAGTGGATAATATTCCCTTAATGGCCTCATCTCCCTTAGCCTAGACACCTTGCAACCAGGTAATCGTAGCATGTGAAGTACCTTTCATCTTTTCCAACTTAGAAATTGTCTCCTGGGTAGGACTCCTATAGCAGAAGAGGAGGAGCTAATAGCTTGCAAAGGTTTCATCAAATCCTGCAAGTATTTCCTTAATTTTTCATTCTCCTTCTCTAGATCATGCCTGGTTTGCACTGCCTTCTTCAATCTCCCCACAATAACTGCATTGGAACCCTCAGACTCTTCAATATCTTGCTCAATAGTAGCATCTCCCAAATCAACATTCTACACATTATAGTCCTCGGCAGTCACATTATCTCTATCTTTGTTTGGAGTAGGGGTAGCAATATGGGCCACCCGGTTACCAGATCCATCCCTCTCAATCTGGGATACAACCCTTGCCTTCTTTTTTGTCTTCTCCCTTTCAACATTAGCTATGAGGGCATCCCAATTGGGAGGAGCATCTTCCACTATTACCATTTTACTCTTGAGTTCCCTCTCAAGTTAATTTGGAACGACAGACCCAACAGACACTATGTCTTGTTTATCTAGTTCTTTCTCCTGCTGATTAGTAGTTACATCCCTCTCAACACTTGGAATTTTAGGAACATCCACCATTGGGTTCTCTTCTTGCCACACCTGTTCTTCTATGACAACCTTTACTGGTGAAGGATCCCTAACTAGTATCTCCTCCTCCTTTTGAGGAGACTGGTCCATTTGTTCTTTTGCAGGAGAGTCTACATATGCCACCAAGGGAGATTGAACTACTTTATCAATTTCTGCCTCTGCATTAAAGAGGTCTCCTTCTTGGAACTCTTCCTCACCCAAACTCTCAGGACCTTCATCTTGTTTTGGTTCACCCCTTACACTACCAGCATCTTGAGGAATGGAAGGACCAACTTGTTTAGCAGCAGGGATATTTACTAAAACACCCTCTTAGGCTATAGTATCCCTTGGGGAGGGAGTCCTTGATCTTCTCATATAGACATGTGTCTTGTCCTCTGAGCTCTCCACATCTACCACTGGTGGCTCAATCTCCCTATCAGCCTTAGGAACTTCCTCCACTTTCTAAGATGTCCTTCTGATTCTTCTCCTCTTCACTAATGCATGGACACTTTTAACTTCTTCTTCTTCCTGTCTTTTCTCAACTTCCTTCTTAGAAGCATGTTTCCTCTTCTTAGCAACAGGCCTCCTCTGTTTGACCACCTTTGCTTCCTTTTTAGCGTGCACTTCCCTTACCTAAATTCTTAAAGGAGAGTCCACCTTCTCCTTGCCCTTTGGATCTGGTTCAAGCGAAGCCTCAGAAGCGAAATGAGATTCTAAGTCTCCCATTAACTCATAGGTGCATGAAACACCTTCGCTCTCTAGCTCCAACATTTTGTGCTTCAACCACATTTTGGTGTACTTAATCATTGGGGCCATAATCTGATCTAAGTCAATCTTCTCCTCCTCCAACTAGTTAGATTCTCCCACTAGTTTGTCTTTCACTACCTCATACACATGACCTTGGATCACATTTCCATCCTCTTCCACTTGGGTCAGGATGGCCTTTACATTATATAATCATACCAAATCCACTGGCAATCTGGAAAACCTCTTCTTTCTCACCTCAAACTCATCAGCAAGGTTGATCCAGTAATCCTCAATGTGAGGCTTATGGCTATAATCCCTACTGGCCTTCTTCTGAGCCTTTCCAGTAACATCAAACCTTGCTCTATTAGAATGAAAAGGGAGCCCAAGAGTACCCATCTCCTCCTTCGAAGCATGAGCAGACTGAATGGAGGCACAAAATTCACCCATTCCTATCTTTAAAGGGAAATCATTCCCAAAACCTGTCTTGTGCATTTCTCCCTTCACAATATTTTCAAAGTCACTGATTTGCCTAGTAACCTCCAACAATACAACATGATATGTGGGATACCTAGGGAGTCTATAAGGAGCCCTCTGAAAACCATCAATTCTGATATATGAGAAGGTTGGGAACTAGATAAACCAAGCTCCATACCTCCTTATCAATTATTTTTCCTTATCTAAAATTCTTACATGTTTTGCACCCTGGAGCAATCTAGTAATATACATTGTGAAGGCATCATTTGACCTCCGGTAACTTCCACTAGTCAAATGCAATTGTGGGTACACCTCATAGATAGCATCCTGCCCAAAAATACCTCTAGTGCTCAATCCCTTGTATGGATGAATACTGGCCAATGAATACACTAGGTAGGAGGTCATAGTGAAAGTCTTGGTCTGCAAGACATTGCACAACTGATGGTGGATCATATTACTAATAACTTCTGCCCAATGATAGTCTATCCCCTGCTCCATCCTTGCAATCACGTTAAACATCCACGTCTCAAATACACCTACACGCTTCAATCCCACCAACCTACTAAGAAGAGTGATAGCATTATAGTATTCTTTCTTGAATTTGAGCCTGGATAGTTGCTTATGCAACTTGGAAAAATGTGATTTTGGCTTCTCTAACGAGGAGTTAATCACCTGTTGTGACTTGACTATGTTTTCTTCATAATATTTTTTAGCATCCTTCATGTCAAAGGTTGCAGCAATGGCTACAGGATTGAAACCAGCAAGGATCCTTCACTGAGGGCCAACTATTCTCTATGTTCCCCTATCACAATTTTTGGCACACTCCAATCCCAATTCATAACACTGCATTGTAGGAGGGAAACCTGCTACATGAGCCAATCCAGATTGTACCATCCCTATGGCCAACAGACGAGGGTTTGGTGCTGACATCTCAGCCTTAAATTCTTCATAGTCCCACATGCCTACGTTTGTATCTATGATCCCTGACCAAATTAAGGTCAACTTGCTCTCAAAAATTCTTCTCTTTATATCTAGCTTAACTTTTTCTGCATCTGAGATGCAGAAGCCTCCACACCAAGGTTAGTTGCCTTTCCCTTGCCTTGACCAACAATATTTTGTCCTGATCCTACCTATGAACACATAAGAGTAACCACAATTATATCCATAAGAAGCAATAAGTGCAAAAGATCAGTATCTCAAAATTGAGGATTTAGCTCCCCTCATGGATTCTGCACTGGGAAGGATTTTTGGGAAAATCCGGACCAAGCGGATTCCAGCAAACCAATCATACAAAACCCCAAAACATTATTTAAATCATCAATTTAATCAAAGAAAAGCATTGAGAATACTTAGCATAAGCTCCTTAAATCAATCAAATATATTACCAAGAAACCCACCATCTCTAATCATAAAATTCAACATTTGCCCAAAACACCCAGAAGAGCCCGCCAGAGACAGATTCTGGAGAAATTAACAACAGTTACAACTAATCTCGAGGAAAATGAAGGGACACAGATTGTTCGGGAAAATCAAGATGGAATGGATTTTGGCGAAATCCAGATATAATAGTATCAAAGCTCAAAAATCGGCAAACGACCCAACTGCGGTCCTCGAGAAAATCCGGATGCAATGGATTTTGGCGAAACCAAATGAAATCTGGCAGAAAGTTAAAAAAGAAGGGAGATATAAAATTTAGGGAAATCCGAGGAAAGCAAAATTTCACAACGACCTCGAAAACCCAAACCTGTGTACATCCTCGATACTTTCATCAAATCGATTCAAATCACTCCGGATCTACGCCAGAAATCCGAAACCAACAAACCTAGGACCCTGAGAAATAAAATGTGAACTAAGGACACTCTTCATAGAAATTTGAAGAGGATTGGCCATGACCTAGGTTGAAAACCCAAATGTCCGCCATGAAAGCACAAATGACTTGCTAATATACCTAAATGGAGAGTATGAAACCATAGCAAGCCCATGCTTAAATAAAAAAAAACACCAGACAAAGATGCACAAACCTGATAAATAGAAATAGACCGGTGCACCAAATGAAAACCCCAAAATGCACAATGATGACACGCATCTAGAAAAACTAGGAAACCCACCAAGGACTCCCCAAGCAAATGAAGAAAACCGATTGAAACCAACAGAGAATAGATCACATCTACATACCATGGAAACGCAAAGGTTGAAACTGGTGAAGTCGAGATATAACCACTCAATGCAAACCAACTACAGCCCACGCATAGGAAATACAAATGCACAATCCAAATGGTCTCAAAAATCCAGATATCCAACAAACATGAAGAACCTCAACACACAAGCTCAAATGATAGCAAATGCACAAACTCAAATGATCAATTACTCCTCAAAGAATCAATATATCAAAACCAAAAGACCTTCGCACAAACTCCATTAATGCACTCGACAAGACATCCATGCATAAAAGACTTTCGGGGATTCGACACTGCCACAAATTTCAAGGATTTGACACTGCCACGAATTTCAGGGATTCGACACCGCCACGGATTTTGGGGAAATCCGGGATGTGTGGAATTTCCCGAAAGCATTGCAAAAGTAGCAATTTCAGACATTAGGAAGAAACCAGGAGAATCTGGCCCAGGCAAATTTTCTAGAAAATAGTGAAAAACCCTAGATAAAGCCAAAAATTTAGATTTTCAACATAGTTCAAAAGAATGCCACTTCAATTGGAAAAATGGAATTTAAAGCACAAACCCAAGCAAACAAAAACCCCCAGAAGAGAAGAGCCAAAACACCAAAAAGCAAGAAGAAAGAGGGTCCCCACTGAAAAAAAATTGCACAACAAATGGCGACTCCGTTGGGGAAATGCTCTAGCGCATTTCAAAGATAAACTAGAATCAAGAACCCAAAATCTCTGGTTTCAATCTTTCCATCAAGAGTCCCAAAAACAAAATTTCAGAAACCACAAGTAAGAAGACCTTTTCCTATACCAGGGTCCAAGTGTGTATCATGCATTTATCCTTATCATGTAAGTGCAAGAAGAACCAGAGTATATTTGACCAAGCTACATAGGATTCAAGCTTCAAAAGCAACCTGGATAGAGCCTCGCTGCCAGTCAAGCGTCCATAGCCCTAGCGAGGTTATCACTGTGACCCTCCAAAACATAGCTCTACTACCATTCAAGCATCTATAGCCTCGGTAGAGATACTAGGATACTCCTGATAAGGTGAAGGTACCTCAAATTTTTAAAATTTTCCTCTTTTCTCTTTTTATTATTCATAGATCTTTCTTGTTCACCTTTGTAAGTAATGAAACTCACACACAGGGATGAGGAACATAGTGGCACTGAAGCAGAATATAAGATTTTTCACTAGGCCAAACTACTCAAGAACCTCATGTAACTCCATAAATTTCGTTATTATAATATGAAATGTGAGACCCAAATATATTCCAAAGCGTATCTAAGACAAGCGGTTCTAATTCTGAGCACAAAGAAGATCAGATAAAAGAATTCCACCACCTAATTCTGAAAAACTAATTAAATTTTATAAAATAAATATTCAGAACAATCCCCAAACAAGACAGCCTTGGTGCATAGGCACAACAACCCAAAGAAATTAGGAACCCAAAAGCAAAACAAAATGAAAAAACAAAACAAACCATAGCAAAGCAGAAACAAAGCCAACAAAAGAAAACCTACTCTAACTATGTACAGGATGAACTACAAGTAGTTCAAGGTTGAAAATAATGCTTCAAATACTACCCGTTAACAGGTAGCGAGATATCCTCACTAGTGAGGGTTTTCAAACAAAAAGCATTATCTCCCAAAATTTCTAAAATCTGGTAAGGACCAAGCCAAAGTTTATCAAATTTGTCGTGTTCTCCCTTACGATAATGGGATTTATCCTAATAAAGAACTAAGTCAGAAATTCTAAAGGCCTTTACCTTAGCTCTCCTATCAAACCATCTTTTTACTACACCCTAATGTTTAGGAAAGTTCTCTAGGGCTTCATCTCTTTTCTCTTCCAAATGCAATAGTTCAGCCAAACGAGCTTCGCGCTTATCTTCTTCATTATAGTACTTATTAATGAATTGCAAGGTAGGGATTTTCAAATGAATAGGAAACACAGGTTCGAAACCATACACCAGGTGATAAGGGGAGGTTCCTAGGGATGCCTTTTGTCCAGTATGGTCAGCCTAGAGTGCAAATCGGAGCTGGGTGTGCCAATCCTTAGGATTTTGTTTTAACAGCCTACAGATAACCGTCAATAGGTTCTTGTTGGAAGACTCAGCTAGACCATTACCCTGGGGGTAATAATTGGATGAAAACTTAATAACAATCCCATGATCATATGCCCAATTAGAAAAATTCAATGATACAAATTCAGGACCATTATCAGAAACTAAAGACAATGGACAACCAAAATGATTAATAATTCCTGATTCAAGGAAATTGATTACCACATCTGAAGTACATTGTTTGCAAGCTGTAGACATGGAAAATGTACAAATATCGTTCAACACACTTGATCCTGATTACTAACATCATTTCTTTCTGAATCATAAATTTTGTCTCTTAATCATTATTCATTTGATTAAGTCTATCACCTCCTTTGATTAAATTAATCAATTTAATTTAATTAACCTTACATCCCTCTTTAATTAAATAATTTATTTTATTTGATTAAGTCTCTAAATTCTTCCTATTAAATTAAATAAATTAAACCTTATTTGATTTAATCTAATACTTCCCTCCTCAGTTAAATAAATCAAAACATTTATTTAATTAAACCATTTCCTCTCAATTATGATTTAAATTAATTCATCTATCTAAGTCTAAATTGTCACATCATCTAATTCTTCATTAATTTAATCAAAACCATGATTAAGTTAATCCCTCTCCTTAAAATTCTCTAGAGAATGCAAGTTGCACAATAAATCAAATACTTTGATTTATTAATTCTTCTATTTTCCCTCACAAAGCATCAAAAAGGAATATTCCCTCATTTGAATTCAAAAAGGCCAAAGTGGACTTGGTCCTTCCAACAAGGCATTCAATGCCACTTACATGTCCTTGTGCATTGAGCCAAGTGACATTAACTACATTTCTCTTTCCCTCTCACATGTCACATTCAAAATTCAAATTTGAATCCAATGACATTTATCATGCACATTAACCAAAATGTGCTCATTCCTCAACCATTCACATCTTGACAAGTGGCACTTGGCCATTGGATGTTGAATGATCCCACATTGCTTAGTTTCACTCATCTCTTCCAAGATTGGAATCTATAAATTGGAGACCCTTCTCCTCAATCTTCATCCACAATTCATATGCAAAGTTACTCTCTTGACATTGAGAGCTAATTTTGCCCATTTTCATCCAAGCATTCATTATATTTTCACATTTGCACCAAGATTATGCTCAAATCTCTTTGGAGATTTGACCATTTCTCCATCAATCCACATTGCAACCATAGGAATTGGGAAAGGGCCAATTGCAATACATCATTGGCACCAATTCCCCCATAAGATCATCAAATTATTGGGTTAATTAGGATTTAGTTTAAGTTTCTTGCTTTATGTTCTTCATTTTTCCTAATTTTAGCTTAAATAGTTGGATTTCATGGGGACTCCTTCATATTTGCATGCATTTTGATCTAACACTAACAATTTTTATCATCTTTGTGCAATTGTAGGTTTAGGGGTTCACACAAGCAAGTGCCTCTGTCCATCTAGTCAAATAATCAGTTATGGTAAGAATATACTATTGTGCAGTTTTTGCACACACGCCCCACTGAAAGTGGGGACCCTCTTTCTTTCTACTTTTTGGTGTTTTGGCCCTTCTATGGTGGGGTTTTTTTTTGTTTGCTTGGATTTGTGATTTAGCTTCCATTTTTCCAATTGAAGTGGCATTCTTTTGAACTATGTTGAAAATCTAAAGTTTTGGCTGTATCTCAGGTTTTTCACTATTTTTGGGAAAATCCGCCTGGGCCGGATTCTCTCGGTTTCTTCCTAATATCTGAAATTGCTACTTTTGCACTGCTTTCAAGAAAGTCCGCACATCCCATATTTCCTCGAAATCCATGGCAGTGTCGAATCCCCGAAATTATTTTGTGCGTGGTTGTCTTGTTGAGTGCATTAATGGCGTTTGTGCGGAGGTCTTTTGGTTTTGATATCTTGATTCTTCGATGAGTAATTCATCATTTGAGTTTGTGCATTTGCTATCATTTGAGCTTGTGTGTTGAGGTTCTTTTTGTTTGCTAGATATCTAGATTTTCGAGGCCATTTGGATTGTGCATTTGCATTTTCTGTGTGTGGGCTATATTCGGTTTGCATTGAGCGGTTATATCTCGACTTCACTAGTTTCAACTTTTGCGTTTCCATGGTATGTAAATGTGCCCTATTATTTGTTGGTTTCAATGGATTTTCTTTGTTTTCTTGGGGATTCCTTCATGGGTTTCCTGGTTTTTTTGGATGCATGTCATCATGGTGTGCTTTGGGGTTTTCATTTGGTGCACTAGTCCGTTTCTATTTATCAGGCGTGTGTGTCTTTGTCTGGTGTTGCTTTTTATTTAAGCATGGGATTTTTGTGGTTTCATACTCTCCATTTAGGTATATTAGCAATTCATTTGTGCTTTCATGGTAGACATTTGGGTTTTTGACCTAAGGCATGGCCAATCCTCTTCAAATCTCTATGAAGAGTGTCCTTAGTTCATGTTTTATTTCTCAGGGTCCTAGGTTTGTTGGTTTTGGAGTTCTGGCATAGATCCGGAAGTGATTTCAATTGATTTGGTAAAAGTACCGAGGATGCAGACAAGTTCGGGTTTTTGAGGTCTTCACGAAATTCAACTTCCCCCGGATTTCCCTGAATTTTCTATCTCTTCTTTTTTTTTCACTTTCTGCAAAATTTCATTTGGTTTCGCCAAAATCCGTTCCATCTGGATTTTCCCGAAGTCCGCAGTCGGGTCGTTTTACCGGTTTTTAGCTTTGATACTGTTATATCTGGATTTCTCCAAAATCCGTTCAATCCATATTTTCCCAAATAGTCCATTTCCCTTCATTTTCCTTGAGATTAGTTGTAACTATTGTTAATTTTTCCAAAATCCATCTCCGGTGGATTCTTCTGAGTGTTTTGGGGAAATGTTCAATTTGATGGTTATAGATTGTGGGTTTCTTCGTAATATATTTGATTGATTTAAGGATCTTATGCTAAGTATTCTCAATGCTTTTCCTTGATTAAATTGATGATTTAAATGATGTTTTGGGGTTTTGTATGATTGGTTCACTGGAATCCGCCTGGTCCGGATTTTCCCGAAAATCCTTTCCAGTGTAGAATCCACGAGGGGAGCTAAATCCTGAATTTTGAGATAATGATATTTTACACTTGTTACTTCTTATGGATCTAATTGTGGTTACTTTTATGTGTTTACAGGAAGGATTAGGATAGAATGTTGCTGGTCGAGGCAAGGGAAAGGCAACCAACCTTGGTGTGGAAGCTTCTGCCATCTCGGATGCAGAAAAAGTTAAGCTAGATATAAAAAGCACAATTCTCGAGAGCAAGTTGACCTCAATTTGGTCAGGGATCATAGATACGAATGTAGGCATGTGGGATTATGAAGAATTTAAGGCTGAGATATCAGCACCAAACCCTCCTCTATTGGCAATAGGGATGGTACAAGATGGATTGGCTCATGTAGCAGGTTTCCCTCCTATAGTGCAGTGTTATGAATTGGTATTGGAGTGTGCCAGAAATTATGATAGGGAAACATAGAGAATAGTTGGCCCTTAGGGAAGGATCCTTGTTGGTTTTAGTCCTATGGCCATTGTTGCAACCTTTGACATGCCTAACAAGTCCCATGTGGTGGGTTTTGACATGAATGATGCTAGAAAATATTATGAAGAAAACATAGTCAAGTCACAACAGGTGATTAACTCCTAGTTAGAAAAGCCAAAATCACATTTTTCCAAGTTGCCTAAGCAACTATCCAGGCTCAAATTCAAGAAAGAATACTATAATGCTATCACTCTTCTCAGCAGGTTGGTGGGATTGAAGAGTACAGGTGTATTTGAGACATGGATGTTTAAAATGATTGCAAGGATGGAGTAGGGGATAGACTATCATTGGGAAGGAGTTATTAGCAATATGATCCACCATCAGTTGTGCAATGTCTTGCAGACCAAGACTTTCACTATGACCTCCTACCTAGTGTATTCATTGGCCAGACTTCATCCATACAAGGGATTGAGCACTAGAGGTATTTTTGGGTAGGATGCTATCTATGAGGTGTATCCATAATTGCATCTGACTGGTGGAAGCTACCGGAGGTCGAATGATGCCTTCACAATGTATATTACCAGACTGCTCCAGGGTGTAGAACATGGAAGAATCTCGGATAAGGCGAAAGAATTGATAATGAGGTATGGAGTTTGGTTTATCTAGTTCCCAACCTTCTCATATATCAGAATTGATGTTTTTTAGAGGGCTCCTTAAAGACTCCCTAGGTATCCCATAGATCATGCTATATTGTTGGAGGTTACTAGCCAAATCTGTGACTTTGTAAATATTATGAAGGGAGAAATGCACAAGATAGGTTTTGGGAATGATTTCCCTTTAAAGATAGGAATGGGTGAAGTTTGTGCCTCCATTCAGTCTGCTCATGCTTTAGAGGAGGAGATGGTTTATCTTCGGCTCACTTTTCATTCTAAGAGAGCAAGGTTTGATGTTACTGGCGAGGCTCAGAAGAAGGCCAGTAGGGACTATAGCCACAAGCCTCACATTGAGAATTATTGGATCAACCTTGCTGATGAGTTTGAGGTGAGAAAGAAGAGGTTTTCTAGATTGCCAGTGGATTTGGTACAATTATATAATGTGAAGGCCATCCTGGGCCAAGTGGAAGAGGATGGAAATGTGATCCAAGGTCATGTGTATGAGGCAGCGAAAGACAAACCAATGGGAGAAGTTGACTAGCTGGAGGAGGAGAAGACTGACTTAGATCAGATTATGGCCCCAGTGATTAAGTACACCAAAATTTGGTTGAAGCACAAGATGCTGGAGTTGGAGAGCGAAGGTGTTCCATGCACCTATGAGCTAATGGGAGACTTAGAGTCTCATTCTACTTCTGAGGCTTCGCTTGAACCAGATCCAAAGGGAAAGGAGAAGGTGGACTCTCCTTTTAGAATCCAGTTAAGGGAAGTGCAAGCTAAAAAGGCAGCAGAGGTGGTCAAATAGAGGAGGCCTGTTGCTAAGAAGAGGAAACATGCTTCTAAGAAGGAAGCTGTGAAAGGCCAAGAAGAAGAAGTTGAAAGTGTCCATGCACTAGTGAAGAGGAGAAGAATCACAAAGATGTCTCAGAAAGTGGAGGAAGTTCCTAAGGTTGACAGGGAGATTGAGCCACCAGTGGTAGAGGTGGAGAGCTCAGGGGAGAAGACACAAGTCTATATGAGAAGATCAAGGACTCCCTCCCCATCGGATACTATAGCTAAAGAGGGTGTTTAGTAAATATCCCTACTGCTGAACAAGTTGGTCCTCCCGTTCCTCAAGATTCTGGTAGTGTAAGGGAAGAACCAAAACAAGATGAAGGTCTTGAGAGTTTGGGTGAGGAAGAGTTCCAAGAAGGAGACCTCTTTAATGCAGAGGCAGAAATTGATAAAGTAGTTCAATCTCCCTTGGTGGCATATGCAGACTCTCCTGCAAAATAAAAAATTGACCAGTCTCCTCAAAAGGAGGAGGAGATACTAGTTAGGGCTCCTTCACCAGTAAAGTTTGTCATAGAAGAACAGGTGCGGCAGGAAGAGAACCCAACAGTGGATGTTCCTAAAATTCCAAGTGTTGAGAGGGATGTAACTACTAATCAGTAGGAGAAGGAACCAAATAAATGAGACACAGTGTCTACCAAGTCTACCATTCCAGATTGGCTTGAGAGGGATCTGAAGAGTAAAATGGTAATAGTGGAAGATGCTCCTCTCAATTGGGATGCCCTCATGGCTAATGTTGAAAGGGAGAAGACAAAAAAGAAGGCAAGGGTTGTATCCCCGATTGAGAGGGATGGATCTGGTAACTGGGTGGCCCATATTGCTACCCCTACTCCAAACAAAGATAGAGATAATGTGACTGTCAAGGACTATAATGTATAGATTGTTGATTTGGGACATGCTACTATTGAGCAGAATATTGAAGAGTATGAGGGTTCCAGTGCAGTTATTGTGGGGAGATTGAAGAAGGCAGTGCAAACCAGGCATGAGCTAGAGAAGGAGAATGAAAAATTAAGGAAATACTTGCAAGATTTGATGAAACCTTTGCAAGCTATTAGCTCCTCCTCTTCTGCTACAGGATTCCTACCCCAGGAGACAATTTCTGAGTTGGAAAAGATGAAAGGTACTTCACATGCTACGGTTACCTGGTTACAAGGTGTCGAAGCTAAGGGAGATGAGGCCATTAAGGGAATATTATCCACTAGAGGGGATGCACTGAGGTCGATTGATTGGTTGAAGGCTGCATTGGCACAAAATAATGTGGATACTAGCCTCTTTCTACAAAAGACTACAACAGTCATGGGGGTCACCGAAGATAGATTAGTATAGTGCAAGATTCTTCCTTTTCCAAGAGTTTCTAAACCTTGGGAATGGTATGAAATCCTACAAATGAGGTAGAAGGCCTTGAAGAAGATTTATAAACAGGCAAAGCAAATTGAGGATTCTCTGACTGGTGTTCATGAAAGGTGCATTTCATTCTTTGAGGTTATGACTGGAAGGAAGAAGTTTTATCCAAATCATCTTAGTTTGGAGCAGCTTAGAGAGTGGTGGAGAGATGTGTATTCTCTAGTCAGCGAAGGGTCAGTTACTGAACATCAGTTGGATGATACTACAACATACATTGTAGTCATTGATAGATATTTGACCAACAAAACTGATTGGGATGGTACAGTTAGGCAAGCAAGAGAAGATATCAAAATTCTTGAGAGAAGGATTAGGGTTTTGTCTGTGCCACCTGTTGCTGAGCTGGATAGGGTCCTGTTGGTCGTAGATGTTGAAGAGGATAAAGCTAAGGACAAGGATGGGGAGTGATTATATAGAGTTACATTGATATTTGTGCTTCCCATTAATTTACATGTATTGGGCCGACCTTTTGACATCTTGGTGGTTTTGGATGAAATTGGTGCTATGGCACATTTCATGTGGTTTGAACATCTTTTAGGCCGACCTCTTGAAGGTCATGTTTTATTGTAAATTATGATTTGGGCCGACCTATCTTGTGTATTCTCTATAAGAGTGGGCATGTTGCCTCATTTGAATATATAGATATAGAAAGATTAGAAAATAGAGATAAAAGGATAGATAGATCAGGAGAGTAGCTAAGTGATATTAGAGCAAGTTAGGGCTTATTTCCAAGCAAATATTATAACAAAAAAACTAGAATTGTTGCCATTTTTGGATGATTTAATATAAGAGGGATATTGTGTTTGGTATCTATCTTTTGGGATTTCATCTGGCATGGTTCTTGTTATTCTATCTTTAAAATTGCTTAACATTTATGGTTAAATGATTTGATAATGCTTAGGGTTTCATGTTTGGAATGTTTGTAGCGATCTCTAGTCCATACTTTTTGCAGTTAGCTGATTGTTAGCTGCTTTGCAAAGTTAGCCTGGACTTATATGTGTGTTTAGTGAAATTGTGAAGGTTTATTCAACTCAATTGTTGTAAGATTGATTGAATGAATGTTTATGATTTGAAAATCTTTCAAATACCTTAGAAGATTGCACTATTTTTGTGGAATTGCAGATTCATCTGGGTCAAGCAGAAAGTAGTTTATGAGAGATCGGTCCATTTTAAGCATTTTATCCTTTTGCATTTTTAATCTTAGGGTTACAAGTAGTTTTAGGATTATCTTTGAAACCTTTATCTTTTGCTGTTTCTTTATCATCCGGGTTCCAATCAATTGTGAAAGTATCATTTTATTATCCATATTTGATAAGATTCAAAGTCCAGTGTTGCTCGTAGTAAGGTCCCTTTGTGATTACCAGCATTTTCACATTTATCACTAAGTTGTTTTACTACATTGTCAAGACCTGACATTAGAGACCTTGGAGTTATCTCTTTTCCATAGAGATTTAATTTTCAAGAGAGATAGGATATTACATTCTGTCTAAGTTGTTGTTGTGCAGAAAAAACCATCAACATATACCTGTGACCCGCATAAGATGAAGGATTAATTGGACCTATAAAGTCCATGCCCCACTGAGCAAATGGTTTTACCTCAATGACCAACTGGAGTGGAAGAGCTAGATATTTTTCCTTACTTGTTGTAGCCTGACATATGCGACAAGTTCTCACATGTTGGTGTACATCTTTGAACAAAGTAGGCCAGTAATAGGCTGCCCTCAAGATTTGATGGGCAGTGGATGATGCAAAACCATGGCCTGTGCCATATTTCTCATGAAATTCAATCATCACTCTAGCAGCCTCATCCTTCCCTAAACACCCTCGTGATTTTTTTTTATATAGTATAGCTCCTTTCATCATAAAACTTCCACTTTTTAAGCACAAAGCTCGCCTCTGAACCACCTTAAGATGATTAGGACATTGTTGATTCAATAGATAAAAAACAATTTCATCATACTAGTCTCCTAGAGATACCTCCTGAAGGTAATAATGTTGAGCTATGAGATCAGGACCTGTCTCAGCCATCATCTTTGTAAGTCCTTGTCCCCTTACCAATTTCATGGGCTAGATTTCCATATCATATTCTTGCAACATGGTTACCCACTTGGCCCTTCGTTCACCTAACTCATTCTACATCAATAACAAATTTACTACAGGATCAGGCACTATGGCAAAAACTTTATTCCTCAAGATATAATGCCTAAAATTCTTTACTGCTTAGAACAAAGCGTAGGCTTGTTTCTCTACATTGTGGTATTTCAATTTTGCATCTTTCAAAGGAGTACTCATGAAGGCTATAGGGTGTTCATCCCTTTGATCAGACTTTTGAGTTAACATTGCAACACAAGAATGATTAGAAGCAAATGAATATATATAAAAAGGCTTAGTGTAATCCGGATTCACCAATATAGGAGCTTCAACAATTGCCTTTTTCATTTCTGCAAATGCCTCCTTAGCTTCTGTGCTCCATTCTATCTTCGCTTCTTGCTTTAACATAGCATTCAATGGTTTGACTATCTCTGCAAATCCTGTGATAAATTTTCTAACAAAGTTAATCTTACCAAAGAATGAATTCATCTATAACAATACCCTATTCTGAGATAATATTTCCTAATAACTTGCCTTCTGTGACTCCAAAAATGTACTTTCTTGGATTAAGTTAAATACCAAACTCTCTATATTTTTGAAATACCTTACATAAGTCTGTTATATGGTCACCTTGTTTCTTAGAAAAAACAGTCAAATCATCCATATAGATAATGATGCACTTTCCCATCATATCTTTGAAAGCAATGTCCATGGCTCTCTGGAATTTAGCTCCAGCATTGATCAATCCAAATGGCATTCTCCTGTAAGCAAAAGTTTCCCATTTGGTAGTAAAGGAAGTCTTATGTCTATCTTCATATTGCACCATGACTTGGTTGTATCCAGAATACCCATCCAAAAAGGACATCATTTATGATCCATTGACAATCTGAAGCACTTCATCCAGTGAAGGAACTGGATAATTATCCTTTTTTGATGCTCTATTCAGATTCCTAAAATCCACACATAATCTGATTTCTCCATTCTTTTTCCTTACTGGAACCAAATTCGCCACCCAAGTGGAGTGTCTTACTGGAAATATAATACGCACTGAAAGCAGTTTCTACACCTCCTTCTGAATAATGGGTTTTAACAGAGCATTGATTAGCCTTTGTCTCTATCGGAAAGGTTTGAAATTTGATCTTAGAGGAATAGTGTGTGTGATGATTGAAGTATCATATGTTTTCAAATTTTCATAACTCCAAGCTATTACATCATGGTATGTATGTAAGGTATCAATAATCCCTTTCCTTTCCTCTGGAGTACACACCTTGCCAATAAGAATGTTCTTCAAGTCATCCGGTGTCCCCATATTATATGTTTCACACTGGCTGCTAATGGACTCCCTTTTAGTCCATTGTTCTTGATTCCTTATTTTATCCAAGTCAAAAATCCGTTCAAGTTGCACCATACCTCTTGGAATGGTATTAGTCTTTAGAGTGATGATTCCTTCGAAGTCAATTTCTGCTTCCTGAGGCTCTATCTCATCAATAACTTGGGAGGCAAATACATCACAACTTGTAATAAAATCTAGAATATGCTTATCATCTTCAAACACCTGAAAGTTGGTAACATTGTTAGGCACTGAAGGGATTGGAGTGAGCTCAACTATAAATTTCTTCAACCCTGAAAGTGACAGGTTGTAAGGTGCTGGCAGCTTGAGCAAAGGAATCAACAACCTAATTTTTGTTCCTAAGGATCAATTAGATATTAAAGGCATCAAACCCCTCAATGAGATCCCACACTCTATGCCTGTAGTTGGTCATTCTTCTATCACAGCATGAATATTGTTTCCTTACTTTTTTGACCACCAATTCGAAATCTCTGAATACTTGCAATATTTTAACTTTCTTTCCTGATGCCATTAGTAAACCATGGATCAAAGCCTCATATTCAACAACATTATTAGTGCATTGAAACTGGAGTCTGTGAGCAGCAAAGTAATTCTTTCCTTTAGGACTAATCAATTTGAATCCTTCTCCAGCACCCTGCTTGGATTTGGATCCATCAAAACTTAGTGTCCAACAACCATCAGGTTCTTTTGGCTTCAATTTACCTCGTTCTCTACTGGGAATAGAAAGTATTGAGATTTTATCTTTATCTTTGTTTGATTCCTCCTATATATTGAGTTTAGTAGGTGAGACTGGATTAATGCATTTCTATATCTATCTAACAGTAGTCTGACACAAGTCACATTCTAACTCAGAATGAGAGGCATCATGTATTCTACACCAACTGGGAAGCAACAATTCTTTAAACGTCATGTTTCCTTTTAACTGCACTTGGTCTTCCATACACTTCTAGATGAATTCTCGAAAGTTATCCAACAAACTAAACTGTCTGTCTTCTTCATCATTCATTTCATTCTCTAGTTCAATCAAAGTCTCAGGACCACTGCCCTCAAGAAGGTGCTCATTCAAAGAATCCTGCAACATAAAAAATTCTTCATCCTCTATAACTGATGCAGCCAGCACATAATTTCCCATGCCAACTTCAGACACTAGTACCTCATTTGAGATATTTTGGTATTCTATGATTACATATTTCATCCTAGGTTCCCTTTCAGTTCTGATCTTATTTGGAACTCCTTTCCATGGTAACCACATGTGGGAGTGATCTATGGATGTGTATCCATTTAAAGCTTTAGTGAAATCCCTACCTAAGATCAACCCATAAGTATCAAGGATGTCAACAACTTGGATATTGGTCACTTGCTGCACCCTAGGATCTGATGTGAGCTGCGTAGGGATCATGTTCAATTCTCCAACCACACTCACCTCTATTTTATCCAACTGAGTAACCTTTTTTTGAGAAGCTATAGAAGTGATACCCAATGCTTTGCAAATAGCAAAAGGCATAACATTTGTAGAGGCTCCTGAATCTGGAAGACAATTGTGCAATTTTTTTTCAAAAATACGAACAAAAATTAGGAAAGGGGGAGTTTCCATCTTACCTTGAAATAAGTTCAGATGAGTATCAGCTTGTGCAACCTGACCTTTATCTTTATCTCCTCTCTTATCCACAGGTGGGACTTGACTTCTGGGTGTTTGAGAATTAGAAGACCTGGTAGTAGCCTTATTTGTGGCTACCCTTTGTGATGTTTTATTTGAACCAAATGATCCCAAAACTGTATTTC
This sequence comes from Sequoiadendron giganteum, assembly GCA_007115665.2. Lineage (NCBI taxonomy): Eukaryota > Viridiplantae > Streptophyta > Pinopsida > Cupressales > Cupressaceae > Sequoiadendron > Sequoiadendron giganteum. The sequence goes on from CM021101.1 coordinate 33,131,828, forward strand.
TAATAGTAGGAACTCTTAACAATTTGAAAGCAGAAAGACTTACCTTTACTTTCTTGAATTCCTCAGTCACATATTCACCCAATTGCTCTGTATTCAGGTCAGCCTGGGATTCCTTGTAGCGACTGGCTTGCTTATCCTTAGAAGCTTCAACATTGTTCCCTTTTGATAGGTATTGTGTTGGTACTTGAGGATAAGATGGGTTGTTACTAGCTTGTGGATCCGGTGGAGTATTGAAATTGTTTGGGGAATAGAAGTGGTGAAAGGACCTCCAGCTTGTGGATCCCTATTAGGCCTATTTCTTAAATCATACTTCTTTGCTGGTTGTTGAAACATCTAAACTTCTTCAACACCAACTTCTTCCTCATCTAAAGGGCCATTATCATTCTCACTTTCTTCATTAAACAACTGTGAGATTTCATCTTCATTCAACACCTGCTTTGCCTCCTCTTGTGTATTAGACACTTCTTTTGGTTTATTTTCCTCACTTTTTGGGAATGGAGCATGATTAAGTACCATTACTGGAGCATCATAAGGGTTTGAAGGTACAATTTCCTATCCAGTAGAATTATTTTCTACTTCATACTGAAAGATAGAAGCTGTAGTCTGAAATTCAGCACAGTCTAACTCAGAGTGTTGAATCATTTTATGGAGTCTACACCATCCCGATAAAGCTACTTCCACTAAGTATACACCATTTGGAGGTTTCTCTTGAGTAACAGGTTGATCCAGATGAGTAGGGATCCCTCCATTATTAGGTCTAGTAATCTAAGATCTATTCTGCCTAGGTTGTTGCCCCCTATCAAATCCTTGTCCACTTTATTGGTTTCTATCAAAATTATGACCAAAACCCTGCCCTTTGTCATAATTTTGATTCCTATCAAAGTATTGACCTCTTTCAAAATTTATGTTTTCCCTACCATAGCTGGATTGTATATTCTTTTGAGCAGCCTGAAGCAGGCTATTCTGATTTCTCAAATAAGTCACCTTTTTATTCAACCTCTTCACCTGTTCGAACAATTCATCCAACCTCTCCTTATCCAAATTACTGGGTGGTGTTAGATTACCTCCCAAAAGATATCCAGGTATATTCCCTGAACCAATAGCTTGATTCAAGACTTCTCAATTCTGCAAATATGAAGGGAAACCAGCTTGTTGCCACTGTAAGGGTTGATTAAATCTTTGCTGAGGATAAGAAGTTGTAGTTTGATCTTGATTTAGAGGTGGACCTGGATGAGGAACCAAAGGTAGTAACGGTACAAGATTCATTATTGGAGCATGACTAGTCAAGGCCTGATTAAGGGCTTGGATTTGTCTAGGGTGAGCAATAGGTCCCAAAGATGGCAAAGGTCCTGATAAATACTGCCTCTGCATATGCAGTGAGCAGAGTATTTGGAGGATTATCTCTTTGTTTTAGGAAGGTGGTTGTAAGGCTATCCAAAGCCTCAAGATATATCTCCAAAGCAGTATTTTCATTTCCAGCATAAGGTGCCTGGAGTCTGGTATATGCTCGATGGAACCTATCATTGAATGATCCTATGGGCTCATTAATCTCTTTTTTACCCTAGTAAAATGTAAGTATAACTCATTATTACTAATAGGAATTTTGAACTTTTGCAGGAATGCAACTTCCAACTCAATACAATTATGGACGGAAGCAGTAGGTAAGTGATTATACCAATAAAAGGCTTCTTCTCCTAGAGAATAAGGGAACAGCCTACATGCAACATCCTCATGGTTAATCCCTCTATCTCTCAGACAAGTTTGAAAAATCCTAATATGCTCTTCTGCAGTTCTGTTAGGATCATGAGTATGAAACTTAGAGTAGAAATGCTCAGGATTTTTGGGCATAACATTGTAATTATTGAAGATAAATGGGGATGGATTAGTAGCGAGAAAAGCCATTGGTGGAAGTGGGGGTGGTAATGGCTGATTTATGATTGGTTGTGGTTGTGGAATGGGAATCTCCTCAGAGTCAGATGAAGATGAGGATGATGGAGATGATGAAAGTGGATGAGCTGATGATGATTCTTCCCATCTTCTAGTCCTTCTTGAATTGGTAGGGGCTTGTAATTCTTGAAGTTCTTCCTCTCCTAGAGTGGATCTAGTTCTTCTTTTAAGTCTCTCAAGGGAGATTGCGTTTAAGAAACGCTCCAGCTTGCTTGTTCAAAGGCCCTCCTTCTAGCACCAATCTATTGATGGTGTTTTCTGCACAACAACAACTCAGACAAAATATGATATCCTATCTCTCTTGAAAGGTAAATCTCTATGGGAAAAGAGATAACCCCAAGGTCTCTAATGTCAGGTCTTGACAATGTAGTAAAACAACTCAATGATAAATGTGAAAATGTTGGTAATCACAATGGGACCTTACTACGAGCAACACTGGACTTTGAATCTTATCAAATATGGACACTAAAATGATACTTTCAAACTTGATTGGAACCCAGATAATAAAGAAACAGAAAAAGATAAAGGTTTCAGAGATAATCTCATAACTACTTCTAACCCTAAGATTGAAAATGCTTAAAATGGACCGATCTCTCATAAACTACTTTCTGCTTGACCCAGATGAATCTACAGCTCCACAAAAATAGTGCAATCTTCTAAGTTATTGAAATATTTTCAAGTCATAAACATTCACTCAATCAATCCTATAGCAATTGAGTTGAATAAACCTTCACAATTGAACTAAATACACATATAAGTCCAGGCTAACTTTACAAAGCAGCTAACAATCAACTAACTATAAAAAGTATGGACTAGAGATTGTTGCAAACATTCCAAACATGAAAACCCTAAGCAATATCAAATCATTTAACCATAAACATTAAGCAATTTGAAAGATAGAATAACAAGAACCATGTTAGATGAAATCCCAAAAGATAGATACCAAACACAATATCCCTCTTATATTAAATCATCCAAAAATGGCAACAATTCTAGTGTTTTTGTTACAACATTTTCTTGGAAATAAACCCTAACTTTCTCTAATATCACTTAACTACTATCCTGATCTACCTATCCTTTTTATCTCTATTTTCTAATCTCTCTCTATCTATCTATATCCTCAAATGAGGCAACATGCCCGCTCTTATAGAGAATACACAAGATAGGTCGGCCCAAATCATAATTTACAATAAAACATGACCTTCAAGAGGTCGGCCTAAAAGACATTCGAACCATATGAAATGTGCCATAGCACCAATTTCATCCAAAACCGCCAAGATATCAAAAGGTCAGCCCAATACATGTAAATTAATGGGAAGCACAAATATAAATGTAACTCTATATAATCACTCCCCATCCTTGTCTTTAGCTTTATCCTCTTTAGCATGTACGACCAATAGGACTCTATCCAACTCAGCAACAGGTGGCACAGGCAAAACCCTAATCTTTCTCTCAAGAATTTTGATATCTTCTCTTGCTTTCCTAACTGTACCATCCCAATCAGTTTTGTTGGTCAAATATTTGTCAATGGCTGCAATGTATGTTGTAGCATCATCCAACTGATGTTCAGTAACTGACCCTTCGCTGATTGGAGAATACACATCTCTCCACCACTCTCTAGGCTGCTCCAAACTGAGATGCTTTGGAGCAAACTTCTTCCTTCCAGTCATAAACTAAAAGAATGAAATGCACCTCTCATGAGCACCAGTCACAGCATCCTCAATTTGCTTCGCCTATTTATAGATCTTCTTCAAGGCCTTCTGCCTCATTTGCAGGATTTCATACCATTCCCAAGGTTGGGAAACTTTTGGAAAAGGAAGAACCTTGCACTATACTAATATCTCCTCAGTGAACCCCATCACTCTTGTAGTCTTTTGTAGAAAGAGGTTGGTATCCACATTATTTTGTGCCAATGTAGCCTTCAACCAATCAATCGACCTCAGTGCATCCCCTCCACTGGATAATATGCCCTTAATGGTCGCATCTCCCTTAGCCTAGACACCTTGCAACCAGGTAACCGTAGCATGTGAAGTACCTTTCATCTTTTCCAACTCAGAAATTGTCTCCTAGGGTAGGAATCCTATAGCATACGAGGAGGAGCTAATAGCTTGCAAAGGTTTCATCAAATCGTGCAAGTATTTCCTTAATTTTTCATTCTCCTTCTCTAGCTCATGCCTGGTTTGCACTTCCTTCTTCAATATCCCCAGAATAACTACACTGGAACCCTCATACTCTTCAATATCTTGCTCAATAGTAGCATGTCCCAAATCAACAATCTGCACATTATAGTCCTCAACAGTCACATTATCTCTATCTCTGTTTGGAGCAGGGGTAGCAATATGGGCCACCTAGTTACCAGATCCATCCCTCTCAATCCGAAATACAAGCCTTGCCTTCTTTTTTGTCTTCTCCCTTTCAACATTAGCCATGAGGGCATCCCAATTGGGAGGAGCATCTTCCACTATTACCATTTTACTCTTCAACTCCCTCTCAAGCCAATCTAGAACGGCAGACCCAGTAGACACTATGTCTTGTTTATCTGGCTCTTTCTCCTACTGATCAGTAGTTACATGCATCTCAACACTTGGACTTTTAGGAACATCCACCATTGGGTTCTCTTCCTACCACACCTATTCTTCTATAACAATCTCTACTGGTGAAGGGGCCCTAACTGGTATTTCCTCTTCCTTTTGAGGAGACTTGTCCATTTGTTCTCTTGTAGGAGAGTTTGCATGTGCCACCAAGGGAGATTGAACTACTTCATCAAATTTTTCCTCTGCATTAAAGAGGTCTCCTTCTTGGAACTCTTCCTCACCCAAATTCTCAGGACCTTCATCTAGTTTTGGTTCTCCTCTTACACTACTAGCATCTTGAGGAATGGAAGGACCAACTTGTTCAGCAGTAGGGATACTTACTAAAACACCCTCTTTGGCTATAGTATCCCTTGGGGAGTGAATCCTTAATTTCCTCATATAAACTTTTGTCTTCTCCCCTGAGCTCTCCACCTCTACCACTGGTGGCTCAATTTCCTTGTCAGCCTTATGAACTTCTTCCACTTTCTGAGATATCCTTGTGACCCTTCTCCTCTTCACTAGTGCATGGACACTTTCAACTTCTTCTTCTTCCTGGCCTTTCTCAACTTCCTTCTTAGAAGCATGTTTCCTCTTCTTAGCAATAGGCCTCCTTTGTTTGACCACCTCTACTGCCTTTTCAGCTTGCACTTCCCTTACTTGAATTCTAAAAGGAGAGTCCACCTTCTCCTTGCCCTTTGGATCTGGTTCAAGCAAAGCCTCAGAAGCAGAATGAGACTCTAAGTCTCCCATTAACTCATAGGTGCATGGAACACCCTCGCTCTCTAGCTCCAAAATTTTGTGCTTCAACCACATTTTGGTGTACTTAATCACTGGGGCCATAATTTGATTTAAGTCAGTCTTCTCCTCCTCCAGCTAGTCAGCTTCTCCCACTTGTTTGTCTTTCACTGCCTCATCCACATGACCTTGGATCACATTTCTATCCTCTTCTACTTAGTCTAGGATGGCCTTTACATTATATAATCGTACCAAATCCATTGGCAATCTGGAAAACCTCTTCTTTCTCACCTCAAACTCATCAGCAAGGTTGATCTAGTAATCCTCAATGTGAGGCTTATGGCTATAATCCCTACTAGCCTTCTTTTGAGCCTCGCTAGTAACATCAAACCTTGCTCTCTTAGAATGAAAATGGAGCCTAAGAGTACCCATCTCCTCCTCCGAAGCATGAGTAGACTGAATGGAGGCACAAACTTCACCCATTCCTATCTTTAAAGGGAAATCATTCCCAAAATCTGTCTTGTGCATTTCTCCCTTCACAATATTGTCAAAGTCACTGATTTTCCTAGTAACCTCCAACAATACAACATGATATGTGGGATACCTAGGGATTGTATAAGGAGCTCTTTGAAAACCATCAATTTTGATATCTGAGAAGGTTGGGAACTGGATAAACCAAGCTACATACCTCCTTATCAATTCTTTTGCCTTATCCGAGATTCTTACATGTTCTGCACCCTAGAGCAGTCTAGTAATATACATTGTGAAGGCATCATTCGACCTCCGATAACTTCCACTAGTCAAATGCAATTGTGGGTACACCTCATAGATAGCATCTTGCCCAAAAATACCTCTAGTGCTCAATCCCTTGTATGGATGAATTCTGGCCAATGAATACACTAGGTAGGAGGTCATAGTGAAAGTCTTGGTCTGCAAGACATTGCACAACTGATGGTGGATCATATTACTAATAACTTCTGCCCAATGATAGTCTATCCCTTGCTCCATCCTTGCAATCACGTTAAACATCCACGTCTCAAATACACCTACACGCTTCAATCCCACCAACCTACTGAGAAGAGTGATAGCATTATAGTATTCTTTCTTGAATTTGAGCCTGGATAGTTGCTTAGGTAACTTGGAAAAATGTGATTTTGGCTTCTCTAACCAGGAGTTAATCACCTGTTGTGACTTGACTATGTTTTCTTCATAATATTTTCTAGCATCGTTCGTGTCAAAACCCACCACATGGGACCTGTCAGGCATGTCAAAGGTTGCAGCAATGGCTATAGGATTGAAACCAGCAAGGATCCTTCCCTGAGGGCCAACTATTCTCTATGTTCCCCTATCATAATTTTTGGCACACTCCAATACCAATTCATAACACTGCACTATAGGAGGGAAACCTACTACATGAGCCAATCCAGATTGTACCATCCCTATTGCCAAGAGAGGAGGGTTTGGTCCTGACATCTCAGCCTTAAATTCTTCATAGTCCCACATGCCTACATTTGTATCTGTGATCCCTAATCAAATTGTGGTCAACTTGCTCTCAGGAATTCTACTCTTTATATCTAGCTTAATGTTTTTTGCATCCGAGATGGCAGAAGCCTCCACACCAAGGTCGGTTGTCTTTCCCTTGCCTCGACCAGCAAAATTTTGTCTTGATCCTACCTGTGAACATATAAGAGTAACCAAAATTAGATCCATAAGAAGCAACAAGTGCAAAAGATCATTATCTCAAAATTTGGGATTTAGCTCCCCTCGCAGATTCTGCACTGGGAAGGATTTTCGGGAAAATCCGGACCAGGCGGGTTCCAGCAAACCAATCATACAAAACTCTAAAAACTCATTTAAATCATCAATTTAATCAAGGAAAAGCATTGAGAATACTTAGCATAATCTCCTTAAATCAATCAAATATATTACCAAGAAACCCACCATCTCTAATCATCAAATTCAGCATTTCCCCAAAACACCCGGAAGAATCTGCCGGAGACAGATTCTAGCGAAATTAACAACAGTTACAACTAATCTCAGGGAAAATGAAGGGACACAGACTGTTTGGGAAAATCCAGATGGAACAAATTTTGGCGAAATCTAGATATAACAGTATCAATGCTCAAAAATCAGGAAACGACCCGACCGCGATCCTCGGGAAAATCCGGATGGAACGGATTTTGGTGAAACCAAATGAAATCTGGCAGAAAGTAAAAAAAGAAGGGAGATAGAAAATTCATGGAAATCTGGGGGAAGTGGAATTCCGCGAAGACCTCAAAAACCCGAGCCTATCTACATCCTCGATACTTTCATCAAATTGATTCAAATCACTCCAGATCTATGCCAGAACTTCGAAACCAACAAAGACGCACACGCTTGATAAATACAAACGGATTGGTGCACCAAATGAAAACCCCAAAATGCATAATGATGATGCGCATCCAGATAAACCAGGAAACCCACCAAGGAATCCCCAAGCAAATGAAGAAAGGCGATTGAAACCAATAGAGAATAGATCACATGTGCATACCATGGAAATGCAAAGGTTGAAACTGGTGAAGTCGAGATATAACCGCTCAATGCAAACCGAATACAACCCATGCACAGGAAATGTAAATGCACAATCCAAATGGCCTCGAAAATCCAGATATCTAGCAAACACAAAGAACCTCAACACACAAGCTCAAATGATCAATTACTCCTCAAAGAATCAATATATCAAAACCAAAAGACCTCTGCACAAATGCCATTAATGCACTCGACAAGACATCCATGCACAAAAGACTTTCAAGGATTCGACACTGCCATGAATTTTGGGGATTCGACACTACCACATATTTCGGGGATTCGACACCATCATGGATTTCAGGGAAATCTGGGATTTGCGAACATTCTCAAAAGTAGCAATTTCGGACATTAGGAAGAAACCGGGAGAATCCAGCCCAGGCGGATTTTCTTGAAAATAGTGAAAAACCCGAGATAAAGCCAAAACTTTATATTTTCAACATAGTTCAAAATAATGCCACTTCAATTGGAAAAATGGAAGTTAAAGCACAAACCAAAGCAAACAAAAACCCCCAGAAGAGAAGGGACAAAACACCAAAAAGTAAGAAGAAAGAGGGTCCCCACTTTCTGTGGGGCGTGTGTGCAAAAAACTGCACAACATGGAGTAATCCATTTGCCTAAAAATTTCTAGGTATACAATTCTATCCGAGACAGTTCTAGGAAGAATGAAAGGTGCATCCTCAAAGCCATAAACCCTAATCATTGTGGCATTCTCTAAATAATACCAATCCCCCTAGTTATGGTCAATTGGTCCATTGTAATCTCTAGGCCTAAGAAATATTTTCACTTCTTCAGATAAAGAAAAATCACAAGGATGGTTGAAAAATCTATACAAGGGTTTCATAAAGAATTCCTCAAAATGCAGGAAATTTTAATTGGCAAACCTGTTTTCCCAAACAGAAGTCCATAATTGAATAGGCAATAGCCTACCTTCCTTGTCGAATTGTGAAATCCTCAACTCCTGTGGCCATAAACCCAACTCTTGTCCAAAGTACAACACTAAATGCATCAGTAGTGAGTAATTTCTGAGATGGAGAATAGAAGCACCACTCTTTATCGCCATCAAACTCGTATCCAACTCCTTAAAAATGTGTTCAGCATAGTCAAATGATTTGGAATTATGATACTGAGTGTCTACAACAATTACCATGGGCACAATCGCCATATGATCAGGTACCTCCATCCCTAATACCTATCCCACCGAGTAGTAATGTATTTGAGGTAAGGTTCGAAGAGATCGACATGATAGGGTGGCCCCTCATTATCCTCCATTGGAATAGGCTTGCCATGACACCTAATCCTATGCAGAGGCAACCTCCACCCTTTATAGATGGTGTCCATCCTTTTGAACTCACTGTCGAGCTCCTCGCTTACTAATTTCTCACTGCATATTCCTTCCATCCTGAAAACCTCAGCAATTGCATTCTCAGATATATGTATCAACGGGTTCCCTGACAAATCACATATAGCTTTTCCTTTTGGGTCATAATGTCTAGCTAGCATCTTTATCAGTTCAACATCAATAAAAACATTAGGGCACACCAATTTCCATAAATTAATCCTCCATGGATTGCACACCGGCTCAAAGCAATTTCTTCTATGATAGTGGAAAATGAATAACTCATAGCCCCTAATCAGAGTCCAAACATCCCCTATAAATTTGCATTTGTCATCCAATTTGTCAACTTCCGCTTTGAGCTATGTAGAACGCCTAGCTCTAGGTCAAGAACTAGGTAACTGATCTATGAGGTCCTGATTCAGTTTCCTTTTAGTACCTTCTATTTGTAATTCAGTCTTATACTTTTTTGCTTTTGATTGGCTACCCTCCCCGGGTTTTCTTCCCTTTAGTTTTCCTAAAATAGTGCCTTCCATAATTCAAATTTTTACAGGTTCTGGAGAGAAACTTACTGTAACCCTTTTGCAGATTCAAGCTAGGTGAATGCCTTAATTGCTCTACTAGTTCCTTTACTTTCTTTCACTTTGAATTATGCGAGGCAATGATTTCAATTGATCATACCCTGATACGCAAAATCTCCTACGCTTCGTGGCACCATTAATGTCTTTACCGAGATATGAATGTTGTGGGTTTTTTTCAAAACTCTCGCTGTCACATTAGGGCTCATATCGGCGAGATATTTCAAATATTTGGCCGATCTTCCTGTTCAACGTTTATCCATCTGCCAAAACATCTTGCAGTTTCCCCAACTTCACAAGTCTCCTCGATAGTTTCTCTCCTTTCGCTCTTTATATCGCCATGACTTTCACCGAAACAACTATCGCTCAGACTCAATGAATCAGGCCAACAATTCTTTATCTTACTCTAAAAGTACTTTGTTTCACTGATATGTTTGCTTTATTTACTTATGTCGCCAAGACTAAGCAATTTGTTCTGTCGACAAAATAATATTCGCTGTGATGTCTCTTAGATCTCCCCGCGATGACATGTCTCTCCGATATGCCTCCTTTTCGGTACGACAATGTTCATCATCTTCTCAACATTTTTTATCTTCGTAAGCTTAGTTTTCATCGGTGTAACTCGAGGGGTCGGTAAGACCTTTTGAACTCTCCCCGAAATCATTTGTCTCACCGAGTTAGTTCTCCTTTTGCTTTATCAACAAGACCAATAGCGCTTTGGGTAGTGTTTTGAAAATTCTCTCTGTTGACCAAAGTCTCCCTGATAGGCTTTACTTTTCTCCAATTGACCCAAGGTAACTTAGCTAGATATGACCTTACATCATCATGTTGATACGTTTTGTCTTGCCGATAAGTAATACAAACCCGCATTCTCCTAGTGTACAACTTTATCAGTATGACCCATCCGATGTCTCATCAATATATTAAAGATATGTATATTATCATCGATGAGACCTACATCAACTTATGCCGATATTTTCATATGTCAATGTTTCAATGCCAGATGAAATTTATGGGGTTTAATGAAAAAATTGAAACTGGATTTTGTAGAAAGATGCTATGTGAGGACTTTTGTGTCTGTATTTATGAACTTTTTGGGAGGCTAATAATCATGAAGGGTGAATAAAATGGCCAAAATTTTAGAGTTCCAATAGTGCCACCACAGTAATTGGAGGAATCATGAGTAAATATTTATTAACACCATTATTTCAGTGAGAGCCCTTAGGTAATAGCTATAATCAGAGTCAGACTATGCATCACTATCACTAGAATTTCCAAAGACATAAATGGTTGAATCCTATCAGCCTGGAGATCCAAAACTGTACCTCAACTTGGCATTTGATCCCTTCAATATTCTACAGACTTTCTCTCCTTGCTAAGCACCACAACCTATGAACTTGCAACTCGACCCTTGAGCCAAGAGCTGCACCAAGTAACACCTGGGATAGTCTTCACGCTTTCCATCTTTGGGTTGAGAGAGCCTTGAAGACTATCTTGTTCATGTGATGGGAAGTCATCACCAGATTTTTTGAAAATTACCTTTGGCTGAACTATGCATAATGGATGGAGACACAGTCGACTTGCTCATTTTGCACCAAGACTCAAAACTTTCGTAGGAACAATTGATTACTATAGAAGCACAAAGCATTATAGAATCTTAATTGATATGATGAAAAATGAAAATCCATCACCCATATTTATTTAGCAATTTCATGAAACAATTATCAATGCTCCAATTGAAGCATGAGTAGATGAGTGATCATTCATTGGTGTTTGTTTCACCCTTGTTAATTCCAAGGTACATGGAAATCCGCATACAACTCATCATAATTTCCAAGAAGTATCCCTTCACACGCATAGAAATTAGGCTAATATCCTTCAAAGATATTGCACCATTAATGCTCACCATTTGTAGAGCTTCATTAGCCATCACATGGAAAATTCTATATTTTGAATATGACTCTTCGATGCACCAGTGCATTGGCTTATTGACAAACTCAGATTGAGTAAAAAACATTTGAAAATTCCATGTTGTCACATGGTAGATCCATTGGCCAATGATACTTCCCCTAGTCATAATAAACTGTAGACATGTAAAATATACATGCACCTGATTCTGATCCTAGTAACATCATTTCATCTTGAATCATACTCTCAGTTTATCAACACCTTTCATCCCTTAATTAAATAAATCATTATTTATTTAATTAGGTCTTTCTCCTTTGGTGATTAAATTAATCATCTTTCTCTGTTCATTTAAATAATTCATTTTATTTAAATTAAATCTCTAAAGTCCTCTTATTAAATTGAATAAATTAAAACATTATTTAATTTAATCTAACATATTCCTCCTTAGTTAAATAAATCAAATCATTTATTTAATAAATCATTTCCTCTCAATTTTGATTTAAATTAATTCATCTATTTAAGTCTAGATTGTCACATCACCTAATTCTTCATTTAAATAATCAAAACATTGATTAAGTTAATCCTTCTCACTAAAATCCTCTAGAGAATGCAACTTGCACAATAAATCAAATACTTTGATTTGTTAATTTATCTATTTTCCCTCACAAAGCATCAAAAAGGGAATATTCCTCTTTTGAATTCAAAAAGGTCAAGTGGACTTGGTCCTTCCAACAAGGCATTCAAAGCCTCTTACATGTCCTTGTGCATTGAGCCAAGTGACATTAACTCCCTTCTTCTCTCCCCCCAACATGTCACATTCAAAATTAAAATTTGAATCCAATGGAATTTATCATGCACATTGACCAAAATGTGCTCATTCCTCAACCATTCACATCTTTAAAAGTGGTACTTGGCCATTGGATGTTGAATGATCCCACATTCATCCAAATCCCTCATTCTTCCAATTTGAGAATCTATAAATGAGAGACTCTTCCTCTCATTCAAACATCCACATCTTGAGTAAACTTACTCTACTTAACTTCATCCTCAAAGCAAGATCTTAGATAGGTTATTGTAGGTTTTCTCAAGAACACATCATTGTTCTTCATCATCAAGTGGATCAATCATCAACAATCACACAAAGGAGTTGGGAAAGGGCCAATTGCAACACTTCATTGGCACCAAATCCCCCATGGGGTCAAGAGTTGCTTAGTTTAGATGGATTTAATTTGGTTTAATGCATTGTTCTTCGTTTTTCATTTCTATCTTAATTTTGTAAATGGATTTCATGGGGAATCTTGATTCTCACTTGCATTTAGATCTAACACTAACCATGTTTGTCATCTTTGTGCAATTGCAGGTTTAGGGGTTCACATTTTGGCACTAGAAGGAAGGAAAATATCGAGTTCAAATCACGTTTTTTGCTGAAAATTTCGTTGTTTTCTATTTTTTTTTGTAGGTTATAGGTCCACGGCGCTGTATTGCACCGCTTACAAAGGTGCGGCGCTATATTGCACTGCCTAAAACTCAAACTCTGCCGCACCCGCAAACTCCACCGCACTCAGAGAACCACATGGCATTATTTATCACCACACCTATTCCAAACAGCACTACACAGCGTTGTTTATCACCGCATCTGTTCCAAACAGCGCTGCAATTGCAAACAACACCGCATATGATTTTTTGTTTTTTCACCCGATTTTAAGATGGCCGTATCTTGGTCATTTTTTAGTCTTTTTCGAAGCTTTTTTTTTTTGAAATGGGGTAAGATTTCATAAGCTATCTAATGGTATAGGTGTTTGTCAACTTTGATAGAGTTAAAATTTTCAAAATTTCACCTAATGTCAAAACACCATGAAACTTGGTCTAAGTTTTAGGGTTTATATGCTTAATATTTTATCTAACCCTCATATTTTCTTATTTCTTGATTTTATATAACATTTGAAGCTTGTATTGCAGGTTTTAAAGGATCATGGAGCATGGAAATGAAAGAATAAAAAATTATCACATGATTGTAACAAGTGTTTTTTAACACTTTGGAAGAAATTATAATCTCTTTCCAAGGATTTGTTTACTTTCATGCTCTTAGGACACTAAATTTTATTATGGGATTGAAAAAGAACAATACAAATGTTGCTTTCAAATTTTGCAAACAAAAGGCTTAAAAAGTACCTCAGACAAATATACTAGATTTTGTTTAAAGGTTAATAAATTGAATAAGGCAAACTCACACTTCATTTGGTGCTTAAAAACAATTCATCATTGCTTTGAGGGCTAAAATGAACAAGTGTTTTCAATGTTTTGCAAACTTTTTCACAAGTTAATATTATCTAAAATGTGTATGTGCTTCTCTCGTGCTTCATTGCAATCTTGAGAATCAAAAATATTTTGGTGATATTAGATTGTTAAAAAGATTGGTTCCACATTTCAATTTGGGCACTTAATAAATGAACAAAACATGTGAGTGTGAATAAACTTATTGTGAGTGTTCTCATTTTGTTTTTAAACAAAGGTTGATCGAACTACGAATATGTTTATTCACTATTGTTTATCTTAGAGGGTCTGCCTTGTGGGAAAAAGTAATCACCCAAGGGAACGACCCAACCGGGAACACGCTAAAGCCAAGCGACTTCCAACCGGTATATAAGTGTGGATTCTTGAGGAAAGTTCAAGAATCATGAGGATTATTCCGACAAGATGGATAGCAATGGACTCTCATCGATGTTGGATAATGCCCCACAAACGGAATGCCCGAATTAGAACCCCTTGTTTAGAAAAAGGCCAAAACCTTGTCTATCTTGTTGGTGCAAAAGGTTATGTCCTTTGAAGCCACCCCACGTTATACATGCGGTCTTGTTGTAGAAATGGAAAGTATGCCATTGGAGATTCATGGATACTAATGCTTGGCTGACCTGAATAAGTGAGTGTCGTGGAGGGGAGCTAGTGTGGTCAAGCATTTAGCCATTCGCACAAGATATGCGCAGCTAAATTTATCCAAGTGGGAACCCAACAATATATTGCCTCATCATCCTAAGATTGTAAAAGTGCTTGGAAGAAAAGAACACATTGCTTGGTTCCTAAAAACACTTGAAAAATGAACATTCACAAAACCTTCAAATTTCAAACCCCTTGTGAGAAAAAAATACCTCTTGATGAATTTAGGCACTCTTGCTTTCCCAAGGGATCATATTCCTAGAGGTTTCTAAGTGCACAAATTCTACCATCATTTGTTTTCAACAAGGTTAAACATAAGGAACTTTTGCCCTATTTTCCTCGATTTTCGCAAAATGGACCTTATGGGATGAGAAAGAAAGTGGGACATTAGAGATATAGTTTGAAATATAAGCAAGCAAGTGCCTTTGATAAAAATAACATCATTAAGCCAAGATAAACGACAATTGAACCACACATGTGCTTGGTCCTTTTTTGAATCTTTTGGTTTTCATGCAAACTTTGGTCTTTTGGTTTGAATTACTTCTAGGAAAAAGCATGTTCTTCATCACCTTGGTCTTGTAAGTAAGTCCTCATACGGTCATCTAGGATCAAAATCATCACTTCATCCATCCAAAAATCAATCAAATTTCCATCTCACCAACAACTTTGGGAACCTTAGAAGCATCACTTATGCTAGACTTTTGGAAAATCAGCATCATCTTGTTTGACTTAACGCACCTAGTCAAATTATCAATCTTCTCGAACAAATTTGCCTCTAGGATAACGCAACTTCCTAAGGTCTACTAGTTCATGATCACTTTCATTTGGTTAACACACTTAGCCAATTCATTCTCTTATGCGAGTTTTCTCTAGGATAAAACAACTTCCTAGAGTTTACAAGTGCATTATCATCTTGACTTAATGCACTTAGTCAAAATATCATCAATCAAAATCAAATCAAACCAATTCCTAAAGTCTAGCATTGATCCAAAAGTTCCTAAAATGTTCAAACACCCATATCACTCACCCTTTCATCCTCCATCTCATCATTGGTCCTAAACCCCTTGGAGGTCAACAAGTTCAAAACACAAGAGGGACATGGAATATAAACTTGATTCATCCATCATGAGTAATCCAAGTCTCACAAAGCCAATTAATTATCAAAACTCACATTCAAACATGGCATCATTATCGCCTCCAAACCTCAATCGTACAATGAATGTGAGTATGCCCAATCCAAAGTCTGGAATACCTTTCCCAATGGTAGATTTAAATCCAAGTCCAAATTTACAAATCTATCAACCAAATGCTCAATACATGAGTTTTCCAAACAACATTATCCCACCAAATCCATACATGCCAAGTGCAAATTTACCAAACATGACCATTTCAAATCCATACTTGGTGAACTTTGGGATAGATATTCTGCCAAATCCCCCTAATGTTGTTTAAAATCCAAGCAATATGTTGACAACTCCATATGTTGATTCAAGTCAAGGTAACACCATGCAAAATAAAAGTTACCTAAATCAAGGCAATATGATTCCCAACCACAACAATGTTCAAAGTCAACCTATAATGCCAAATCAAAACATCATACCAAATCATCCCATCTTACCATTGGTATCACAACAACAAGTGGCAACCATCCAAGCAAACCCAACAATCAACACCATCCCCAACCCACCATCACCGCCGCCAAAACACAACATGGCCAATTCATTCTCCATCATGTTGCAAGCCACTCAAGAAGCTTCCCACAAAAAGGTGCTCCAAAACCAACAAGCTGCTCAACAAGCACAAGCGGATCAAGTAGCCGAGTAGGCTCAAGCTCAAGCCCAGCACTAGGCTCAACATGAGCAAACACAATTCAGGGCATTATTACAAGCAATCCATCAACAAGCATCTCAACAGCAAGCCCAATAACAAGCATTGTTGGCACAACAACAACATGACCAACAACAAGCGTTGTTGACTTAGCAAAAAATGCAGGCCTTACTCCCACAACAAAGCTTGCAATTAATTCCCACCACAATCATTCAAAATGATGATCAAGATCCTTTGACCAATGATAATGTTGAAATGTCTCTACATCACCTAATGAGTTAGAGGACATATCTCAAGAATTCACTCCAAAGCATGATGAACATCTTTCACCAAGGTCTAGCAATGATCCTTTCCAAAACATATGGACATATTTTGACCTCATAACATTTGAGAAATTTCCTATGCCTGGTGAAGATATCCAAGAAAGCAATCCATTCTTTGAAATTGACCCATGTCAAGAACTTGATCCAAAGCATGTTGAAAGCAATTCTGAAATCATTCAAGATCAAGAATTTGCATCTCCAAGCTACTACAATGATATAATGGAAACTCTCTTATCCATACAAGATGACCACATCCACATAGGACATACTCCTCCATCTACCCATGAGATGCTTTCTTTGGAGGACATGTGGATGATCTTCATTCAAAACAAGAGTCTCATACTCTTGAAATCATTACCAATGAACAAGAGTCTCCTACTCGTAGCATTTTTACACATGATCAAGATAGAGGGAAATGCAGAGACATATCATAAATGGGTCATGAAGAAGGTTTCTACAGAAGTTGTGAATCAGAAACATCATGTGAAATCCTATCAAGAATAAATCATGAGGAAGACTTTTGCAAGGACATTGAATCATCAATACCTCTTGAAGAAGCACTACAATCTGATATCTCACAAGATCAAGATGAAGATATCAATTAGGAATTCATCCCACTTATGGAAGATCCTATCACTTATAAACTTGGATCACTTACCTTTGTAAGGGAAAATCATCTTATCAATGAAAGAGCTATGACATTTGAAGATCCAGCACAGAGCAGAGAAGGATTAGAACCTTGTTTCCAAGGTAAATCATATCCTATTGCAAATAATTTTTTTTAGCAGATGAATTATCAAGGTAGAGGATTAGGCCTACATGAATAAGGTATCCTAGAACTAGTGTAGATTATTGACAATCCTAAACATCAAGGCCTTGGTTATTCAACAATCAAGGGATTTCAACATATCAGTAATACTATCACCATACTGGGGGCAACTTCATCTGGAGCAAATGTCAACATAGGGGGCACAAAGAATCCTTATGATGAAACCAATGCCAATACTACAACCCACCATGTCATGAATCTTCATCCACCCATCACCTCATCCACAAATTGGGACCAGCGTCAAAAAAAAGACTTGAATTGAAGCATGAGGAACATTATCAAAGAGAAAGAAGCTATGAATCATTATGGACAAATCAAATAAATATGGATACCAAAGAATACAAAGAAAGATTATCCCTATCAAACTCCATTAGTCAAAGAAATTATGGGGAAAAATAAAAAAGGGAACAGTATCCATCCAAGATGTCCACAAAGGCAAAAATAGGCTTCTCAAGCGACATACAAAGTGTATCAAGCAATTGGTCCTAATTCCACTTACACTTTTGTATCCACCCATCATTGCTCATCTTCCCAAGTTTGGAGAGTCAAAGGCTTCAAACTGTCAACCAATCCATCTTTTATTCCTAAACACACTCCATCCATGCCTCCACACATGATATCCAATTCTCACATTGACCATGTATTGGCAATGATCCTTCATCATAAGGATTCAGAAGGCACTCTATCACGATGTGTGCACAAAGACAAAGTTAACTCTGATATCAGCAAAGCAGATCAAGGATCTCAAAAGTTGCTTTCAAGTGCACGTGTCTTGACAAAACAAATTCTTCAAATAGGATATCGATGGCACATTATGAAAGAAGCATCTACATCGGCACCACCAGGAGGTTCAACATCAGCTTAAAATCTCTCGAAAAATACAAAAAATACAAAAAATCCAAAAAAATCAAAAAAAGGATTGAAAACAGTAAAGAAAAAATCATCCTCTAGCAAAAACCATTTCGGTGGTGCTTTGGATAGGTACCATGATGAAAACCTGGCAAACAGGTGTCATGTGTAGAATCAAGCATCTACGTGCACTAGTTTAGGAGAAAGCATCTTATCACATTCCATAATAAAGCCATCATTCCAGTCATATCATTCGTTCATCCATGAACCATTTATCCAACACATTTTTATCCATCTGCATCCAAGGTCCAAGTTACCTTGATCTTGATAAAATTTTGGAGCACACTTTACGCTTGCTTATGGTAAACATCTTGACATGGGTCATTTTCATTGATCCTATCCTACCCAACGCTATCTGAGCCTTGAAGCATTATCCGAATGAGAGTTCCTCTATTTGAACACCTTATCTTGTCACAAGATAATCATTGGCATCCTTTGCATGCTTACAGTATCTATCCATACACCTATTCAAAATTCCATCCATGGCCATTCAAACATTGCTAGACACTGGGGGTAGATATTTACATCTTGCTTTGGGAATAAATATTGATCCATATCTTCACACTTATGTGGTGATTTGAGCATTGGCAAACGTGAAATCAACTTGGTCAAATTATTTGTGAACACGAATCCAAGTCATTAGCCCATGGCATATTTTGACAAGAATACATTCTTTATCATGCTCTATCTTTCATCGAACATCAATCTGAACAATTCACATCAATTGCATCTAATGTGTACATCAGCGTCACATCAAAATCATCAAAGCAACTTTGTTCCAAATCAAGCTTGATAAATCGAATCCAATCAATTATCACCTTGTTTGACTTAACACACTTAGTCAAACTATCATCTTGTGCACGAGTTTACTCTAGGATAACACAACTTCCTGTGGTTTACAAGTTCATTATCATCACTTTGTTTGGCTTAACACACTTAGGCAAATCATCAAATCCATAATCACCTCATTTGGCTTAACAAACTTAGCCAAATTATCCTTTTTGTATGAGTTTACTTTGGGATAACACAACTTCCTAAAGGTTTACGAGTGCATTATCACTTTTGTTTGACTTAACACACTTAGTCAAACTATTAATCCATTAATCTGATTGATCAATATTAAGCTTGGTTTTCAACAAAATCCCAAAAACAAAACACTGGTATCATCACATATCATATCCAAATTGTCAAAATCATGCGAAAAATTCAAAAACATTCAAAAAAATCAAAAATCAAAAACATTGAAAAAAATCATCCAAAATAAAAAAACATGTCGAAATATCAAAAAATCTCCAAAAAGTTTATCATCAAGTCTTGTCAGTCTTTCACCTAGTCGAACTACGTCATCTCTGATCTTGAACATAGGCAAGGTTGATCTTTGATCATCCCCCGAGACAATTAGGGTCAATCCTTAGGCGTCTGTCGCATTAGCAATACCTTTTCCCATCTAAGTCTGCATCTTAAGTCAGTCCTTTAGGCAATAAAATGGCAACCCATTTGACCATCTTATCATCAAGTCAGTCCACCGCCAGTCGAACTATGTGGTCTTTGTTTATATAACGTAGGCAAAGCTTGTCTATGGATCAACTCTCGAGATCCCTAGGATACGTTTTTTAAGTTAGTCCATTTGTCATAAATCCTGAAAATACCAAAAACATTTGAAAAAACCAAAATGGTGCATCCATTTCATCTCGCTTTCACCTGTGATTTTCATCACTCATAATCAAGTTAGAATCAAGTCTAGCAGGTTCCAAAGTGAATACCTAATAGTCAAAGTCTCAACCCTAAGTCAGTAAACAAGCAAGTTGGTCAACTCAAAGTATCAATAGCTTATCACCCAATCAATCTCACCAAAACCCTGATCACTACATGTCCTAGGATGAAGCTTTCCTACGATGGACATAAGCATCAGGTACCCCTCATAGTAGTTAGTCTTGGCTAGTGGTACGAAGAACATTGGCTTGTTTTTTTACTTTATTTGGTCTTTTTGACTTATCTTATTTTGCGCTCATTCCAAGGACCTCTCGATGATGCCTAAACAAAATAGGTTTAGAGAGAAAGGAATGGGGCAATGATCATTATCTTTTCATCTGCTATGCTTGTGGGATATGCTTGTAAAATAACTTAGTTGTGCATGTTTTGTTTTGTTTGTAGGGAGGATATTTTAGGCATCTTGTTGACCACATAGGAAAGCTTGCTTTTCTGTGTTTTGGTCTGAGATGTTTAGAATGTCTGAACTACATCCCAAATGAAGCATGTATGTTAAGTGTGAACAAGATCACTCCTATCTGATTGTTGAGTCAAAGTCCATCACACTAGGTACAATGCCATCCCGGTCCTTTATACCTTGATGCATCGTACCTATGTGTGTTATCAAACATAAAGCAATTGGCCCTTTGAAAATCCCAACTCCTAGCAATGCAAATCATCATCATCGGTAATAATGTGAACTTGTGTGGATCCTCCTTCCATCCATCTTATTCTTCTTATTCTTCTATCTTTACTAACATTTCTATCTAAAATCAGTGTGTTGTATCAAAATATACACGAGGCTACCCATGGCCGATGATTGTCTATACATCATCAAAATTGTCTACATCAAAGAAATTATTTTTCATCCTCTGATCAATAGAACCACTCCTCTCGAATTTTATCACGATCTCAATCGGAAAATTGAACATTTCCGCTCGATCTCTCAAGGGGGCAATATACCAGCATAATTCTTCTCACTGGGGCAATAGTGGGGCATCTAAAAAATTGAGAAATTTCGAACTTTGATCACAGCATATTATTCTTTGAATCAACGCAACAAGTACATTGCTTCAAAGAGGGGGAAAATGTAGACATGTAAAATATACATGCACCTAATTCTGATCCTACTAACATTATTTCGTCTTGAATCATACTCACAACTTATCAACACCTTTAATCCCTTAATTAAATAAATCATCATTTATTCAATTAGGTCTTTCTCCTCTAGTGATTAAATTAATCAATTTAATTTAATTAATCATCTTTCTCTATTCATTTAAATAATTCATTTTATTTAAATTAAATCTCTAAAGTCCTCTTATTAAATTGAATAGATTAAAACATTATTTAATTTAATCTAACATATTCCTCCTTAGTTAAATAAATCAAATCATTTATTTAATAAATCATTTCCTCTCAATTTTGATTTAAATTAATTCATCTATTTAAGTCTAAATTGTCACATCACCTAATTCTTCATTAAATTAATCAAAATATTGATTAAGTTAATCCTTCTCACTAAAATCCTCTAGAGAATGCAACTTGCACAATAAATCAAATACTTTGATTTATTAATTCATCTATTTTCCCTCACAAAGCATCAAAAAGGGAATATTCCTCTTTTGAATTCAAAAAGGTCAAGTGGACTTGGTCCTTCCAACAAAGCATTCAAAGCCTCTTACATGTCCTTGTGCATTGAGCCAAGTGACATTAACTCCCTTCTTCTCTCCCCCCAACATGTCACATTCAAAATTAAAATTTGAATCCAATGGCATTTATCATGCACATTGACCAAAATGTGCTCATTCCTCAACCATTCACATCTTGACAAGTGGCACTTGGCCATTGGATGTTGAATGATCCCACATTCATCCAAATCCCTCATTCTTCCAATTTGAGAATCTATAAATGAGAGAATCTTCCTCTCATTCAAACATCCACATCTTGAGTAAACTTACTCTACTTAACTTCATCCTCAAAGCAAGATCTTAGATAGGTTATTGCAAGTTTTCTCAAGAACACATCATTGTTCTTCATCATCAAGTGGATCAATGATCAACAATCACACAAAGGAGTTGGGAAAGGGCCAATTGCAACACTTCATTGGCACCAACTCCCCCATGGGATCAAGAGTTTGCTTAGTTTAGATAGATTTAATTTGGTTTAATGCATTGTTCTTCGTTTTTTGTTTCTATCTTAATTTTGTAAATGGATTTCATGGGGAATCTTGATTCTCAATTGCATTTAGATCTAACACTAACCATGTTTGTCATCTTTGTGCAATTGTAGGTTTAGGGGTTCACATAAACGTATACCACTCAGGGGGGCCACCCAACCTCCTTATGCCACCAATAGAGTCCACGTGTCACCATCACGTAGACTGTGCAAGGCTTTAGGTGAAACCATTTAATATCCCGCATGGCACATGAGATATGGCTCAGATTAAGACCCAATGGTAAATTAGATTCATCGATCTTTACTCATGGGAGATCAAGCTGATAATGGGAAATGGACCCTGCTTTAACTGAAGGATGTGTGGTGCAATTGCACACATCGTGCGGCCCAGCCAGGATTCATTATTTAATACAATGTAGTGTGCGCGCAAGGGCTTGGATTTTGATTATTAAATCCAATGGCTTGGATTTTTTCATGTGCATATTGTTTGTTATAAGGAAAGGGCCATGGGCTAGGTGACAGGTAACAACCCCTCAATTAATTAAAGACTTAATATATAAGTCTCTAAAAGATTAAATTTTTTGAGACAACCATAAAATATTAAAATTTAAGAAACACCCGATGATCGATAGGCCTAAACAATGGGGTTGGTAAAGATAAATGGGCATGATTCCATAAGTCATAACTAAGATGACCGATGACTTGGTACAATGAGTCAACACGAAAATATAATGCAAGGGCTCAATAATCTTGAGAATTTTGAACAAGGGTAACAAACCCCTAAACCCTAACATACGACCACCAAGCACAAGGGTGACAATTTGATAATTTTCTCATGGGGTCAGCTAAAATTTGTAAAATTTTGAAATCTCTATCACATCTTAGAATACAAGGTGGAAGCCCACCTCTATCTCCTCTAGCCTTAGCACCCCTACCCCAATCTCCTCTCCTACCATCCCCCCATCCAACACCTCAGCCCTGACCACCTCCTCTCCCTCGACCTCTCCCATGAAATATACCATGAGGACCTCTATCAAGCCTCACCATAGGAGTAGGCACATCTAGATCTATCAATGGTAAAGGCCTATTTTGCAACCACCAAGCATCATAATTTGTTGTGGTCCTTGCATATTTAAACTCCATAAGGGAACCTCACTAAAAAAGCTATAAATGATCTATCTCCTACATTGCAACCTATAAACTCATCATAGTTACCCACTAAAGAACCTCCCAAGAATACCAAGAAAACTGCAATACCCATGGGAACTCCTTGGCGCTCCCCAAAATATCTAAGAACCCATTCGAATAATTGGTTCTTTATAATATGATGTTTGTAATGTCCAACCAATCATGCACTGAGTCTACCAACAATATGGTATATTCTCACCATTTTCCTCCCAAGGAGCACATTGATGATATGGTCGCCAAGTAGTAGAATCTATAAGTTCGATGGTATGTCTCCAATATTTGACATCATTGAACCATGTTTGTGTCACTACACCTCCATATAAATATACATACAATTTTTTTGGAGGTAGATCTCTCTCAATAGGTAGTGTAACAACAACAATATGATCCCAACCTCACACCATGAGAAGAGTGGTACCACAACTAATTGACCATGCCTCTCTATATGCTACATTGTGCAACTAGAAGTATAACATGGCAAGCATGTAGGGTCCTCAAGCATATACAATTGCATGCTCCATCATACCTGCTAACATCTCTCCCCATCCAATAGGGAATCTATTTCCTTGAAATTCAAGAATAAAAATGACTTCGATGATGCTAAAAATAACAACTATACGTCTATCATATCTATTTGCAAGATTATCCCAATGGATCTCATAACCCTCTGCACCTAGAAAATATACTGTAACTTAGATTTTTCGGAATTGTGGATGCTAAAGCTGCACAAGATTAAACATCAATTCTAATCTAAATAAAACAAAAAAGAACGATAAGTAAGCATGATTAATCTAAACTAATAAAAACTAGAATGATCTCACCGAATATGCAAATACTTCCTCGATTTATCTCAATTGCCCTTCTCCATCTTGTTGTATTGTTATTCTTGCCCTTAGATATTTGTGTGTTTGAATGCAAGCATAACTTCATCGAGTGTCTTAGCAAAATATTGAAGATTCTTTCTCTTCTCAAAAGTGTGATTTCGGGAGAGAGGAATAATGATAATGACAGGCCATTTTATAGATTTTGTGTTTTTGAATGATCGGCTCAGATTGAAAGAGAGAACGACGGATGAGATTGATGAATGCCATGTGATGAGTTATGTGATAGATAGAACATGAGTTAGAATGTGAGTTCAACTGCATGATAAAGACTAATTTTAGAACATGAGTTAGAACATGAGTTCCAATCTTCATCTTCAAAAATAAAAGAAATAGACTTTGTATGCAAAAGACAAACTTAGAAGTTGAAGAATAATGCATTCAAATGCAAACTTGAGTTAATTAATTAAATAAAGATATTTAATTAATAAATGCATACATGCATATGAGTTAGAACTAGTTAATCGACTAGTTGTGACGGAGAGTCTTCTCGCAGAGATAAACTGGTGTTGAATTCAGAGACAACTGGAGAACTAAAAATAGCTCTCAAGTCAGAAGGTGAGTGAATGGCGTAGATAACTGAATGATAGAGGAATGTGACATAAATAAATAAATATGAATTAAATGTTAATTTAATTCAACATTCGAAAAATAGAAGATTTAATTAAATAAATAAAGATAATTTATTTAATTTGACTTTCGAAAAGGAGAATATAAATAATTAAATAATAAATATTTAATTATAGATAAAGGGGGTTAAATGAATAATTAAATAAAGATATTTAATTATAGTTGGAAAAGTATCATAAAGGGGTAATTAAATAATAAATTATTTAATTGATAGATAACAGGGGAAGAATTAATTAGTTCGCAACATAATTAAATAAATATGATTTATTTAATTAATCAAGTTGAATAAAGATTAATAATGAATTAATGAATTAATTAAAAAGGGGTATTTAATTAATAGAGGAAATATGTGTTAGAAAGGGTAATTAAATAATTGACATTATTTAATCATGACCATGGACTATAGAAAATTATGTCGAAAGTGGTGTTTGCAAGCCTAGACCAATTTTAGGTATCTACAGTTTGCCCCTCTTTGATACAATGTTGGTACGATGTTGTGTCAAAGAAAATATGCCCCAGTCATGCCTCAGCATGAAATGGGTTAGGGTATGCCTCAGTGAAAGGGAGAATGATGAGGAGGTAGTGGTATGCCCCCTCGAGAGGATAGGCGGGTTTGAAGAACATGAGTGTGCTCTCGAAATGGATAGATAATGGTGGTGAAGATGCAGAAAAGAAGAAATGTTAGCATGGATGATTGTAGAATGTTAGTAAAAAACAATTAAGGTTGATTGATTGAGAAAAAGACATAATCTTCGATATATTACCAAATACGCTATACTTGCTTGTTATCATCATTGGGTGGGACATGACACAAATGGATAGTACACACTATGATATGAGATAGACCATAGTGTACAAAGTTATCCACCTGTGAAAAACAGACAGTCATAGACAAGGAGTGTCCTAACTCAGACTAAGGACAAGATGCCCCAATCGTTTGGTCAAGGCAAACCACAGATAGCATACAAATAAAAGACAGGTCATGAGACATCATTGCTCCTCTAAATACTTGATAGGACATCCTTGAGGAAACTAGTAGCATGACTCAAAAACCAATGTTAAAAAGACAGTTGATAGACAGCAGCCAAAGAAAAAGAGTCCTGAGACATTGTTGCTTCTCTAAATCCTTCAAGGGACATCCTGGAGAAAGCTAGTAATAGGATCTTGCACAAATCGATAAAAAGATAAGACAAAATAAGATATAAAATCATAAAGCCAAATAAATGTATTCACCAAAACTTGATCTTGTGGGATTGTTTGATGTTGATGTTTGACATAGCATGTGAGAGAATGACACATACTGCATAAGATGTTGAGTCTGGTTTCGACTTGGTCACTTCTGTATAAGGCATGACAAAGCCTGGTTTCAGTAAGACGTGTGTCGTATAAGACGTTGGAGTCTGATGATGTTGAGGTAACAAGCCACATGAGACTATGACAATTTGATGACATCTATTGACAAGAAAGACATATCTTGCTAAGACATAGGTTGATCGCTTTGACAATGTGTTTGATATTGACTTGATGACTATTGAGACATTTTGCCTTGTTAATGCATGACTTGTTTGGATTCCTTGACTGATAAACTGTGTGTGCATAAATAGTGTTTGACATGAGATGATACCTTAAACTATGATATGAAACTTGTATGATAGTGATTGTGAATGAACCTTATTGGACTGACCTAGTGTGGTCTCGGGAGCTCATCAATTGATTAACCTTGCCTACGTTGTACACACAGAGACCTCATAGTTGGACACAACCAATGACTTTGAATATACAAAGTGTCATGATTTAAAGTGTGTATGATATATTACAAACCTAGACTGATAGACCTAATGCCTCAGGGGCACATCGATTGATGGCCTTGCCTACGTCCCAGTCGCAGAGGCAATGTAGTTCGACTATGTCTATGACTGACTTGACATGATTGACTTGACATGATTGACTTGACATGACTGACTTGACATAATTGACTTGACATGATTGAATTGAAATGATTGAATTGACATGATTGACTTGACATGACTGACTTGACATGATTGACTTGACTCTATTTTTGGGATTTTCTGACATTTTTCAATTTTTTAAGATTTTTTTCATGACATTTTCTAATGTTTTTGGGATTTTTCAGGACATTTTCGATGATCATGACAAATGCATGTGAATGATGCCGACACACATGAATCCAAGGAAAAGCATGATTTTTCTACTAGCCAAGCTAAATACCAATTGACAAGTGATGGTGACAACAACGTTGTTTGACGTGGGAAGGACACATCCCGAAACAACATGAAGATGACAATGATATGACAAGAGGCTAATAATATGTAGCAGGGCTAGGGTCAAAGTCAAGGAATGTTTTTGATAATGCGTCAGGTTGCCATATTGTTGCATTTGGAGTGACTTGATGAAGACTGGATGGGATGACGAGGGATCTTTAGAGCATAGACAAGGAAAACCAAGATGGATGATAGGTATAAAAGGACAATGGATGGCTTTGGTAAAAGATAGGAGACATGGATGGCTTGGACTAGATAATTATCATATGGTCTCTGAGGATGATGTCGCATAGTAAAAAGGAGGCTATGAAGGTAATGACATGATTTTTAATGAATAAGGTATGACCAAAAGATAGACATGTCAAAATTTTTTCGAAAGCATGACCTTTTTTTTGTATTGTAGTCCTTATCAAGATCAAAGTCGGTGGGAAAATGGATGGAAAGTGATAGGGCTTAGATGGATAGATGGAAATGTCATAGGAAATGTCATGTGAAGGGCAGGGGAGATGAGACGACTTGCCCCCAAGTGTAATGATCCACATAGGTAATTTATTTTACACATGATGCCTATTTGCCAGGTTTTCATTGTGGTACTTATCCAAAGCACCTGTTTGCCAGGTTTTCACCGTTGGACAAATTTTTTTCTCTTTACTCTTTTTGTCATTTATTTTTATTTTTGTGGTGTCACCATGACACCTATTTTCCAAGTTTTCATCAAGGTAACATTTTTTTCAAGATTGTCTCGATACTTTAGATCATCAGTGATTGTGTCAAATCCATTGATGGTGCTGATGTAGAGACTGGAGCCATGATATGCCAATAATGACCTTTATGAAGTATTTGTCTTGTTAGGATCATAGTGCTTGCATAAAATTGATCGATGTCATTGTGACCCTTGTTGATACTAGAGTTGGCCTTATCAAAATACGCCCATCGCGATAGAGTGCCATGAGAGTCCTTACAATAAAGAGTTGCTACCAAGATGCGATGGATTTGTGATATGGAATTTTTGGGCTTTAGATGAGATGTTGGATTATGACGGATGATGATAGATGTAGGGGGATTTTTCAGAAGTTTAGATGAATCACTTTTTGTTTTCCAAAATTGGGATGTTGGATGGCAGAGTTTGGAATTTTGATTAGGATAGCGTTTGGAACCAACACTTTTATATGCCTTGCTTGATGACTATTTTGAAGGATGTGGACATTTATTATATGTGGGAGTCCTCTTTTCTTGTGGCTCCACATTTTGATTGACTTTTGGCATTGAAATATTTTCTTTACTTGATCCATTTTTCTTTGGGATCCATTTTAACTTCATTTCTCCACTCATATTTTTGTTTTCTTTGATGGTCTTTGACATTTGAGTTTGAACTTTGGATTTGTAATAGTTTTTTTCTTTTTGTTGGTTCCAAATGGAAGGTTTATTCATGTTGGAATGACGGTTTATGGTGTGGATGGAAGGAGTGTTGGCAGAAATCTTATGGTAAGAACTACTCATGGCCCCCATTTTGATGTTTATGTCAAATAAAGTTGCCCCCAATGTTGAGGAGGTATCACTAGCATCATTAGATTCTCTGACTGATGAATAACCAAGACCCCGATGCCTAGGATTTTCTTGAAGTTGTACTGGTTCTCGAATTCCTTGCTCGTGTAGGCCTAGTCCATTGCCTTGATACTGCATGTTCTAATAGATTCTGTTTGCAATGGGGTACTTGTTATTGTGGAAGCAAGATGCTAACCCATCCTTATTGTGTATGTAGAAATTATTACTTGGAATCTTCTCTTCTGCAAGAAATCCTGCTCTGAAAAATATAGATGATCCTATCTGATAAGATGTTGTAGCTTCGTTAACATGTTGGATGTATTTATGATTAACATCTTTGGTTTGATTTTGTCAAACATTAGATTCTGACTGTTCTTCAAAAGATATTGGTGCTTCCATGTTGATGTAGAAATTGTCCTTATGGTCATTATCATGGAGTCTAGTGAATTTAGCTATAGCTTGATCATTTGAAAATATGTCCATGCTAGAAGACTCTCATTATGGAGGAACATCATCTATGTTTCCAAAGGAGGCAAGTGTCTCATTTTGGGAAATTGCGGTGTTCAAAGTTTGGGTAGGATCAACCTCAAATGTTTGATCATGAATGGCATAAAGGTCGATAAGTGGATCATTTTGGATTTCTGGATCAATGGTAGGGTCTTGATCAAAGATGGGGTTGTCCTAGATGACATGGTTGTGGATGGGCTCTTGACCAAGGATAGGTGTATTTGGAATGCCATGATTTTCTAGGAGAACTTCTTGAATAGACCTAAAGATAGGGTCATGGGATGGACTTCGTTGATCTTGACATGAAGGTGAAGCCATGATGTCATGCTTTGGACTTTCTTTTTGACATGTATCCTCAAGTGTAGGCAATGGGATGTGATTTTGGAGACCATGAATAAATGCATTCTCATGACTAAATGCAGGTTGGGATGGAGTGAGTAGGAATGGATTAGTGGATGAAGGACTAGGATGGGATGTGGAGGCTTGGAATGGGTTGAGGGATGATGGGCTATGATAGGACATGAATGCATGACCAAGGTATGATGTGGATGGAGGACTAGGATATGACGTGAATGGAGGATTAGGATGAGATGAAGGAATAGAATAGGACATGGATAAAGGATTAGGATAATATGAAGGACTAGGATATGATGTGGAGACTTGGATAGGATTGATGGATGGTTGATTTCCCTTGTCAAGGTTAGGGTGGGCATGACTAATGAAATTTTGTTGTGACTTAGTGTCATGAATGGTGTTAGGGGAATATTGACAATGAGGGTGGATGGATGGAAGACTAGAGTTTATAGGTTGTTGATAAGTTGGATATGTGGGTAGTTGACCATGAGTTGAGGTTGATTGGCATTTGGATTGGATAATTTTTTTTTTGAAGTCTATGGCTTGCTAGTATTGACCCATGCGAAATAATTGGTATTCAACTTGACTAGCAAGTATATCAAGGTCAGTGGAAGACATGGTGATGGATGGTAATGCAAATGATATGGAATTATGTCTCTAAATGTTATGATTTCTAGTCTATGTTTTTTTTTGGATTTTTTGAATATGTCGGATGTTACGACAATGACGTATACTAAAATGACATGCTCTAGGATGCACGATATGAAAAATGTCGAGGTACTAAGATGATAAATGACTCTAAGATAGGTATAACCTACCACCTATGCAATAAATGCATGCAAAAATTTGCTTTGACCAAGGAACCTGATTGTAGGACAAGGACAGTTGACAAGGTGAATTTTCCAAACTAGACTGTTGAGCTGGAAAGATTCACAAAAGGACTAAAGTGACTAGGTTCAATGATTGTGACAAACAGGAACATGAATATATCCAATGATGAGGAAAATTACCTATTCAACGATATGCAGTTTCCTAGGAAGTATCTATATGCATGCAACTTAGGATGACTATGACTAAGACATATATGACACCTAATGATGTAAGGTTTTTGAGCAAATTTTACCAGTTTCTAATCCAAGGTTGATCCTAAAAACCTAAAGAAAATAGTGACAAAGATGTCTCAGACTCAGCTCATAGTTTTTGATGTTTTATGTTGATAGGAAAATGCAGTTCACCTAACAGTTGCGGTTTTTCCTCTAACAGATGCGGTTTTTCTAACAGATGTGATTTTTCAACTGACAAATACGACTTAACAAGACACATGCGGTTTTTGAACTGACAGATGCGGTTTGCATGTACACATGCGACTCAGGATGTAACAGTTGCGACTCATTTTATGCAGACTGAAAAGTTATTTTTTTTTACAGACAGATGCGACATTTCCCCTAACAGATGCGACTCTCTATGACACATGCGGCGATTAAACTAACATATGCGACTCTGATTTTTGAAAATTGAAATTTTCTCAAAAGTTGTTTGACGGACTTATTTGTTTGATCAAGATTTTGACGAATACAGCAAAGAGCAAACACAACAATCAATGTATCTTCCGTTTTTGAGATGTAAGGACTATTAAGACTCGAAAACATGTACAACCTAGGCTTTTAGGACAATACTTTTTGAGTTCTTACTTGAATTTTTCCAGCTATGCATATTTATGGTGAATGAGTAGTAGCTTGAACCCACTGGCTCCCCTCCACGACACTCACTTATACGGGGCAGCCAAGCTACTATACCCATGAAACTCCCATGGCATACATTTCATTTCCACACATAAACCGTAAGAATGTAAGACGGTTTCACAGGGCTAACCTTGCTGCGCCAACAAGTAGGTAGGATTTTGGTAACTCTACAACAAGGTGTTTAATTCAAGCATTCCGTTCATGGGGCACTATCCAACGTCAGCGAGAGTCCATTTCTGTCCATCTCGTCGGAATAGTGCGCATGATTCTTGGGCTGTCCCCAATAATCCACTTTTATATATCGGCTGGAAGTCGCTTGGATTTAGTGTGCTACCGGTCTAAGTCATCTTGGGGTGAGTACTTTTTCCCACCAAGACAGGCCCAAGTTCTAGATTCAGCAACTATTTCTTTTACACCCAGGATTGCATGACTGCGCAAGGGGAGAGGATACTTCGGTGTACTGAATCATAAGGGTTTACAAATATGTGCAAAGCACCAAACAAAGAAGACAGTGGTTCTTTTTATTCCAAATGACAATTTTCTATCTATCAAACAAAAAATTCATTTTAATCCCACACGATGATTATCTATCTACCAAACAAAAGCTTATTTAAATAAATTAACACAAAGGCATTAGGTCCTGCATGCAATTTATCAGTAGTTCATAGTCTTCAGCTTTCGTCTTGCAGAAAAATTGTCTTGGGTTTTAATTGTCTTCAAAACTTCATCCTGCAAACACTATGTTATTCCTTTAGACTTTATTTAGCTCCAAGTTATTTTTGTCCACTTGATCCAATGTGTGCTTTGAAGTTTTTTTTTTTTTTCTGCACATGCACAAACCGAACAAAGCCAAAACCCTAATAGCTAGTCAAGACAAATCTGATTTTTGAAAACATTTTTGAGAGTAAAAATAAAAATACAGAGAATAGACCCATATTTAAATTTCAAGAGCTTTCCAAAAATGTAAATAAATCTAAAAGATTGTTTGTTTTGCACCTGAAATTAATTTTTTATGAAAAAATCATAAAAAAATTATTAAAAATTGAAAACAGATCCAAAGAATTTGAATTTTTCACTGGAGGTTCCTGACATAATTTTAAATCCGCATAAAAAATTTCGTGAATAGCTCTACAACCGTTTGTGAGATTCAAGCAAATATCTGTAAAACCATAATTTTCAAAGATCTATTGTTTGAATAAAACAAATTTATCCAAATTTAAAACCTAAAGAACAGAACCCAATTCAAATTTAAATCTCTTTCTAGAAATGTAAACATATCCAAACAATTCAACAAATTTCTCTCAAAATTGAAATTTTATGAAAAATAATAAAAAAATTATAAAAAATTCAAAACATCACCAAAAAATCTATTTTTTTTTGTGAAAGCTCTTGATAAAGTCATCTACTTGCAAACAAATTTTCATAAAAAAATATGTAGTATTTCAAAATTTATGGTCGAATATGTTGGGTTCACCAAATGTAACTCAGATTTTTTTGAATTGTGGATGCTAAAGCTGCACAAGATTAAACATCAATTCTAATATAAATAAAACAAAAAAGAACGATAAGTAAGCATGATTAATCTAAACTAATAAAAACTAGAATGATCTCACCGAATATGCAAATACTTCCTCGATTTATCTCAATTGCCCTTCTCCATCTTGTTGTATTGTTATTCTTGCCCTCAGATATTTATGTGTTTGAATGCAAGCATAACTTCGTCGAGTGTCTCAGCAAAATATCGAAGATTGTTTCTCTTCTCAAAAGTGTATGATTTTAGGAGAGAGGAATAATGATAATGACAGACCATTTTATAGATTTTGTGTTTTCGAACGATCGGCTCAGATTGAAAGAGAGATCGATGGATGAGATTGATGAATGCCATGCGATGAGTTATGTGATAGATAGAACATGAGTTAGAACATGAGTTCAACTGCAGGATAAAGACTAATTTTAGAACATGAGTTCCAATCTTCATCTTCAAAAATAAAAGAAATAGACTTTGTATGCAAAAGACAAAGTTAGAAGTTGAAGAATAATGCATTTGAATGCAAACTTGAGTTGATTAACTAAATAAAGATATTTAATTAATAAACGCATACATGCATATGAGTTAGAACTAGTTAATCGACTAGTTGTGATGGAGAGTCTTCTCGTAGAGATAAACTGGTGTTGAATTCAGAGACAATTGGAGAACTAAAAATAGATCTCGAGTCAAAAGGTGAGTGAATGACTTAGATAACTTAATGATAGAGGAATGTGACATAAATAAATAAATATGAATTAAATTTTAATTTAATTCAACATTCGAAAAATAGAAGATTTAATTAAATAAATAAAGATAATTTATTTAATTTGACTTTCAAAAAGGAGAATATAAATAATTAAATAATAAATATTTAATTATAGATAAAGGGGGTTAAATGAATAATTAAATAAAGATATTTAATTATAGTTGGAAAAGTATGATAAAGGGGTAATTAAATAATAAATTATTTAATTGATAGATGAAGGGGGAAGAATTAATTAGTTCGCAACATAATTAAATAAATATGATTTATTTAATTAATCAAGTTGAATAAAGATTAATAATGAATTAATGAATGAATTAAAAAGGGGTATTTAATTAATAGAGGAAATATGTGTTAGAAAGGGTAATTAAATAATTGACATTATTTAATCATGACCATGGACTATAGAAAATTATGTCGAAAGTGGTGTTCACAGGCCTAGACCAATTTTAGGTATCTACATATACATCATCGATATCAAAAAATCTCTAGATAGTAGCAAGTCGACGGTCAGGATCATAAACAATGTGCTCCCCATGGATCAAAAGCTGAAGTATATGCAATATGTCTTCCAAAGTAATAGTGGCCTCTCTAGTAGGAAAATGAAATGAGATTTTATTTGAATGCCATCTCTTAGAAGGAGTATTCAATAGTCCCCTATTAGTCTAGATCACATGCATGAATGTGACATGATATAGTCCTTGAGATTACAACACATCCCTCTCCTTATCATTCAAATGATTTCTCAATTTGAATGAGGAAGGTTGTATCTCTCTAGTATATATAAGAGGAAATCTAAATTCACTCAAAACAAAATCACATTACGTTAGTCAAGACTCCTACATGAACCTATTGGACCTTTTATACAGATAATTTTTTATCAAAAACTAACTCAATTTTTCTAATAACTAGATGCATTACACTTTTCAATAGATGCATCGTACCTATGCATCATACATTGCAATTACAAGTAGGCTAAC
Source organism: Sequoiadendron giganteum (assembly GCA_007115665.2). NCBI lineage: Eukaryota > Viridiplantae > Streptophyta > Pinopsida > Cupressales > Cupressaceae > Sequoiadendron > Sequoiadendron giganteum. Next base: position 33,166,619 of record CM021101.1, read on the forward strand.
CACATGTGACACACTATCCAACATATGCATCACCACAACACAAATGTGTCATTCTACCCTACACATGTGGTGTACCACAACAGATGCAGTGTATGACACACTTGCAAGTATCCTAACAATGTCGGCTCTATTTGACACTTGTGGTGCACCACACACTTGCATCACACTGACCTTAACATGCACCAAACACGACTGCAAATATGGTGCTAAAATCACATCGCATTTGTTTGGTCTTCTTTAACCCCTAAAATCTAGCAAAATTAAACAAATTTTGAAGTAAGGAAGTTTACATACTGCATTTCTCGATCCCTCAAACCGCTAGAAGGTTGTGACTATATATCTACGGTGCATAACAACTAGAACAAGTGACATCTCTACAAATATCCTCAACCAAATCTCACCCTAGATCTCTCAAATTTCTAAAAACAAAATGTACAAATGACTATTTTTGGACCCCCTAGGGCCTATTTATAGACCTTGGGTGGCATTTTGGACCCCCCTTTATAACTAGGTGCATCAAATTTTACCTTCAAATGCTAAAACATACACCCCAAATTTCCTAAAATAAAAATCTTTTGCTACCAAAAGGATTACCATTTTAAAATTAGCTTATCAAAATAATTTCCCAAAAAAAAATATATTTTTTTAGGAGGCACAATCCTATCCCATTGTTATCGAGGCATACTAGGGAAAATCCTTAACTTGATTTTTTGAATTTGATTTGACACAACACTATAAAAGCATAGTGTATCAAAGATGGGAAAAATGCAGATACCCAAAATTGTCCTAGTCTGTGAGAAACACCCTTTTACTAATTTTCACCCTTTTTCCCTAATTATTAAATAATACCTTATTATTTAATTATCATCAAATATCATATTCTGCTATTAATTAAATTTACATTATTTAATTAATTCATTCTAATTCACTCATTTTGATTCATTAAATAAATCTTATTTATTTAATTATGTCCTAATTAACATTAATCTTCCTGATTAATTAAATAAACTCATTTATTTAATTATGCCACTGTAAGAGAGGGGGAACAACCATTGCAAGGCCCCAGGCCATGAAAGGCTGAGATCAGTATGGCTGCCCTAACTTACCTAAGTTTCAGGGAGTTTTAGGATAGGCGGGATGCGAAAGATGAGAACTATGGGGTCCTTCGATCACTCTGCGAACCTGAATGTTGAAAGGAGACTAGGCGAGTCATTTTTTAAGGTCGACTCTGTGTACCTCAAATAGCTCTTTTTCAAAGGAAAAAAGCGTGGTTCTAGGATAATAGCGTGACATGTTGACATCTCTTAGGTGCGTTGGTGTTCATATGGATAGAAAACTAGGGATACAAGGTCTAACCCCTAAAAAGGTGAACTAACAGCCTACTTACGAGTTTCTAAAAGTGCATAATAAGACTATGAAATAAAAAACATAAAGATGAATGTGATAAAGGAAGTATATTACCACAAGGGTGATGAAGATGATCTCTCCACTTGCACACAAAAAAGAGGGAAAATTTTGGGGGGTTGTTTACAGGTTTGCCTCAGCCAGCCCCCATTTTGGTGTTTTCACCTCCATGGAAACCCAAGTTTGCAACAATGTAGAAATAAAACAATAAAGAAGGGAATACAAGAAAAGTACGCAAAGAACTACAAAATAGTAATGTGCTTACTCAACCAAGTAATAGAGAAGATGAGTGAGGAGCTTACCACCTCCGTTCAAAATTATCAAGGCTAATGGAGGAGAAAGATGAGAAGGACTCAAGCCTCTGTTGCAATGGATTTGTCTTTTGTTGTCTCTATTGAAGTGATGGAGTGATAGATTGTTGCTGTGGAGTGCGAAATGTTTCTTCAAAGCTTATGGATGAATGAATGATTGGTCAAGAGATTTTCTGAGCTTTCGAAGAGATCTAGAGATGAAAATGGATGAATGAATAGAGAATATGAATGGATGAACAACCATATTCGAGTCGACCAGCCGAAGGGAGGTGTTACACTTTGACATCTAATAGGAAGTGTAATGTCTCTGCAAACTCCAGCTATAGAAATCTACCAAGGATGTAAGTGTGTCGTGTGGGCATTCTTGATAGAAACACCTCCACCGACACTCAGAATAGGAACCAATTGTAATGTGAACACTTCTCTTAGGTGGAATTAAGCCTCCACCTTTGGTTTTCTAAAGTGGAGATGGTAAAAGGGGAAGTTACGTTAGGGATGAAAATTTTCTCCTATACATTTTTCCACCACTTTAGCAAGCATGAGTACTAGTGATTGCTTCGGTAAAGTAGATCGAAGAATTAGTAGGGTTAGAAATGTATACCTATACCAATAAGGAAGTAGATCACGATCTAGAAAACCTAAAATTGTAGGATGACAAAAGTATTTCATAGTTTCGTGGAGCTATGAAGCTGAAGAAGAAAGCACCTTATAGACCCGTGGACCTACAAGGAAGGTATCCTTCAAGAACTCTCACATGAAGGAAACTAGGAAGTGCACCTTATAGACCCACAAACCTACAAGGAATGGTATCACCTAAGAAATCTCACATGAGGGAGACCAAAAAAAGGGGACTCCATGGAGTCAGAAATAATGACATGTTTACCCACAAATAGAACATGTTAGGAGGTAGTTGTGCAGGCCAATGAACAGACAGTCACACAAACTATCGCTAAGTTGGAAGACTTTCAAAGGCGTCCACTCAAGGGATGCACAGTTTGAAAAGTAAATTCTAGTTTGGTTGCCCCCAAGGTGGATGTAAGGATGTAAAATAGGTCTAGTCGGGCTACCCCTAGACTAGACTCGAAGATGTGAAACCATTCTAGTTGGGCTACCCCTAGACAAGATGCAAGGATGTTGCTTTTTAAGGGCTCCCTTGGGAACCTAATGTAAAAAAAGGGTCCACTCAAGGGATGTGCTATTCAGAAGCTTATGTCTTCTTTCTTGAATCAATTCATCATGAAGGAATCCTTTTGAAAGATGTTCAATTCATCAAGGAATTATTGTTTGGTGTTTCTGCATAGCAAAAACTTAGACATAATAGAAGTTATCCTTTCTCTCTTGAAAGGTTGATCTTTATGAACAAAGAGATAACCCCAAGGTCTCACAGGTTTCAGGTTATGATAATGGAGTAGAAAAAACTCAATGATAAAATGTGAAAATGTTGGTAATCACAAGGGGTCTTATGTACAAATACTAGAAGCTATAAACTCATCAGATTTTAGGATATGGTGATTGTTGTGTTGTTTTTGCACACACACCCCACTGAAAGTGGGGACCCTCTTTTTTCGCATTTTGGTGTCTTCGCCCTCCTTTCTTGGGGTTTTTTCTTGCTTAGGCTCGTGCTTTGATGTTCATATTTCCAATTGAAGTGGCACGCTTGTGATTTTTATTGAAAATCTTCATTTCTAAATGCATTCTAGAGTTTTCACTATTTTCGGGATAATCCGCACTGGCCGGATTTTCCCGATTTTCTTTCGGAGTCTGGAAGTGACTGTTTCTTGACCCAGATCTAGGGAAATCTGTCATGTCTAGATTTCTTTGAAGTTCGTTGCTCTATCGAATCTCTGGGTTTTGTGGTCATGGTTGTCTTGTCGACCACATTAATGGCGATTGTGCAAATTTTGGAGGCAATGATATATTGGATTTTGGGAAGTAATTGATCATTTGAGTTTGTTTGTTTGCTTATCATTTGAGCTTGAGTCTTGGAGCCTCTGGTGTATTGCTAGATCATGGATTTCAAAGCCATTTCGATGGTTGCATTTGAAATTCATGTGTGTGGCTTGTGTCCTGCTTGCGTTTGAAAGTTGTTTGTTGGCGTTACCAGTTCTAGTCTTTTTGCTCTCATCGTATGTAGATATGCACTTTTCCCTATTGGTTTGGTTACTTTGCTTCATTTTATTTCTGGTCCTTTGTGGCTTCATTATTTCCTTGGGTCTATGTCATGTCTGAAATCTTGGGATTTCCATTATTGTACCAATCCACTGGGTTGATCATTGGATGTTTATTCTTGGTCTGGTATTTCTATTCTTTTGGTTTTTGCTTGCATTGATTTTAAATTTTCCATCTTTGTATGTGAGCAAGTCATACCTGGTTCTCTGTGCTTTCATGGTAGATATTTTAGGGTTCTTGACCTAGGGCATAGTCAATCCTTCCTGAACTGTTGTGAAGAATGTTCTAAATTCGTATTTGATCCATTGGAGGTCTAGGTTAGGTCATTGTCAAGGTACATGCCTTAGATCTGAAGTCATTGGAATCATTTTAGACAAGGGTGAGAAAATGTGTTAGGGTCCTCATAAAATTTTACTTTTCTCAGATTTCTCTGGCTTTCCCTGTTCTTTCTCTTTCGTAACTTTTTCCCGGATTTCATTTGCCTCGCTAAAATCCACTTCCTCCAGATTTTCCTGAAATTTGCAGTCGGGTCGTTCTACTGGATCAGTGCTTTAATGACAATTTATTAAGTTCCCACTAAAATCTGTGTCCTCTGGATTTTCCTGAATATTCTGTGCCTTCTTCATTTTCTCGGGTTGGTTATAACTATTGCTATTTTCGCTAAAATCCATCTCTGATGGATTCTTCTGGGTTTTCTAGGAAAAATGTTGAAATGATGATTATGAGAAATTGGTTTATTGATGATGTATTTGATTAATTAAATGAACTTATGCTAAGTGTTTTTAAGATTACTCCTTTGTTAAATTGATGGATTAATGTGATATTATGGGAGTTGTGTGCTTGGCTTGTTGGAATCTGCCTGCTCCAAATTTTCTCAGAAATCCTCTCTAGTATGGAATTTGTGAAGGGGGCCAAATCTTGAAATTTGAGATAATGATTTCCTGCCCTTGCTATTTCTTTTGGATCTGATTGTGGTCATCTTTATTTGTCTATAGGCAGGATTAGGACAAGATGTTGTTGGTCGAGGCAAAGGGAAGGCAACAGATCTAGGTGCAGAGACTTCAGTCATCTTTGATGCAGAGAAGGTCAAATTGGACATAAAGAGCAGAAAACCTAAAAGTAAGCTGACTTCTATTTGGTCAGGAATCACCAATACCAATGTCGGTATGTGAGACTATGAAGAATTTAAGGCTGAGATGTCAACACCGAGCCCTCCTTTTTTGGAAAAGAGAATGGTGGACTCTGGATTGGCTCATGTAGCAGGCTTCCCCTCCATAATGCAGTGTTATGAACTGGTGCTTGAGTGTGCCAGGAACTATGATAGAGGGACACAAAGGATAATCGGTCCCCAGGGAAGGGTTCTAGTAGGATTTTTCCATGTATCCATTGCTGCAACTTTTGATATGTCTGACAAGCCCCATGTGGTGGCCTTTGATATGGATGGTGCTAGTAAGTATTATGAGGAAAATATAGTTAAGTCCTAGCAGGTGATTAACTCTTGGTTGGAGAATCCTAAGTCCCATTTCCCCAAGTTGCCAAAGAAAATATTCAGAATTAAATTCAAAAAGGAATTTTACAATGTAATCACCCTTCTCAACAGACTGGTGGGTTTGAAGTGTGCAGGGGTGTTTGAGACTTGGATGTTCAATGTTATTGCTTATAAGGAGCAAGGGATAGATTATCACTAGGAAGGTATCATAAGTGGAGTGATCCATGAGAAGTTATGCAATGTCTTGCAAACTAAGACCTTCACCATGACCTCCTACCTAGTGTATTCATTGGCAAGACTTCACCCATACAAGGGGTTAAGCACTAGGGGTACCTTTGGATAGGATGTTATATATGAAGTATACCCATAGTTGCACTTAACTAGAGGAAGTTACAAAATAGAAAATGATGCTTTTACCATGTACAACACTAGATTGCTCCAGGGTGTAGAGCATATGAGAATTTATGACAAGGCTAAAGAGTTGATAAGGAAATATGGGGCATGGTTTATCCAATTCCCTTCCTTTTCATACATCATAATTGATGGTTGAAAAAGGGATCCCTATAGACTCCCAAGGTATCCTACCGATCATATCATATTTTTGGAAGTCACCAGGCAGATTTGTGACTTTTACAACATTGTGAAGGGAGAAATACACAAAATAGGTTTTGGGAATGAATTTCCCTTAAAGATAGGAATGGGTGAAGTTTGTCCATCTATCCAGTATTCTCATGTTTTTGAGGAGGAGATGAGTACTTTTGGTCTCTCTTTCCATTCCAAGAGAGCAAGGTTTGACATCACTGGTGAGGCACAAAAGAAGGCCAACAAGGAATATAGCCATAAGGTCAATATTGAGGACTACTGGGTTGACTTAGTTGATCAATTTGAGGTTGGGAAGAGGAAGTTCTCTAGATTGCCAGTGGATTTGATAAGGTTATCCCCGACCAGGTGGAAGAGGAGGGAAACTTAATCTAGGGTCATGTTTATGAAGCTGTGAAGGATAGGCCAGTTGGAGATGTTGACTAGTTAGAAGAAGAGAAAATAGAGCTGGATCAAGTCATGACTCTAGTGATCAGGTACACCAAAATGTGGTTGAAGCATAAGATCTGGAATTGGAGAGTGAGAGTATCCCATGTACTTATGATCTGATGGGAGACTTGGAGTCATTGGAACCAAATTCTAAAGGTAAAGAAAAGGTGGATTCCCCTTTCAGAATCTAGGTTAGGGATGTTCAAGTGGAGAAGGTGACAGAGGTGAGGTAGAGATTGCTCCTCCATTGACAAAGAGAAGAAGGATTACAAAGCCATCATAGAATCTGGAGGAGGCTCCCAAAACTGATAAGGAGATTGAGCCACCAGTGATAGAGGTGGAAAGCTCAAGGGAAAGAACCCAAGTTTACATGAGGAGGTCAAGGACTCCTTCCCCAAGGGATACTATAGTAAAGGTGGATGTTCCAGTGAATATTCATGTTGTTGAGCAGGTAAGTGTCTCCATTCCTCAGGATACTGGTAGCACACAAGCAAAACGAAAGGAGGATGAAGAGCCTAAATATTTGGGCGAAGAAGAATTTTAGGAGGGAGATCTCTATAATGCAGAGGCAAAAATTGATAGAGTGATTCAATCTCCCTTGGTGGCACATTCAGATTCACCTATAAGAGAGAAATTGAACCAATCTCCTCAGAAAGAGGAAATACTAGCTAAATTCCCTTCACCGGTGCAAGTTGTTGTGGAAGAACAGTTGTAGGATAAGGAGAATCCAACTGTAGATATCCATAATGTGCCAAATGTTGAAAAGGATGCAATTAATGATCAGCGGGACAAGTAGGATGCAAGGTCAATTGAGTCTATTGTTCCAGATTGGCTAGATAGGGAATTGAAGAGAAAAATGGTGATAGTGGAGGATGCTCCTCCTAATTGGGATCTCTTGATGGCTAATGTTGGACAAGCGAAAGCTAAGAAGAAGGCAAGGGTGGTGTTCCAGATTGAGAGATATGCGTCAGGCAACAGAGTGGCCCACATTACTACCCCGAATCCAGATAAGGATAGAGACAATGTGACTACCAAGGACTATCATGTGCAAATTGTTGAATTAGGGCACGCTTCTATAGAGCAGGATATTGAGGAGTATGAAGGCTCCAACGCTGTAATTTTGGGTAGGTTGAAGAAGGTTGTGCAAACCAGGCATGAGTTGGAGAGAGAGAATGAGAAACTAAAGAAGTATTTGTGGGAGTTGATGAAACCCTTGTAGGCTATTAGCTCTTCCTCCTCTACTGTAGGTTTCTTTCCTCAGGAAACAATCTCTGAGCTGGAAAAGATGAAGGGCACAACACATGCTACAATTGCTTGATTGCAGGGTGTCCAAACCAAGGGAGATGTTGCCATTAAGGATGTTTTGTCGACTGGAGGAGATGCTATGAGATTGGTGGACTGGTTGAAGGTTGCATTGGCTCAAGACAAGGAGGATACTGATCTCCTACTGTAGAAGACTACAACAATTATGGAGTTCACCAAGGATAAGCTGGTAAAGTGTGGGTTCCTTCCTTTTCCAAGGGTTTCTGAACCTTGGGAATGGTTTGAAATATTGTAAATGAGGAAAAAGGCTTTAAGGAAAATCCATAAGTAGGAAAAGTAGATTGAGGACACTCTGACTGGTATCCATAACAGTTGTATCTCATTTTTTGAGGTCATGACCGGAAGGAAGAAGTTTTCTCCCAAACATGTTAATCTGGAGTAGCTTAGGAAATGGTGAAGAGATGTTTATTCTCCAATCAATGAAGTTTCAGTCACTGAGCATTAGCTAGATGATGCTGCAATCTATATTGTAGCTATTGATAGATTCCTAACTAATAGATTTGATTGGTATGTTATAATTAAGTAGGTAAAAGATGACATCAAATCTCTTGAAAAGAGTGTGAACCCCTAAACCTGCAAATGCACAAAGATGACAAACATTGTTAGTGTTAGATCTAAATGCATGCAAAGAGTGAGAGATTCCCCACAAAATCCATTTATTAAAGCTAAAATTAGGAAAATGAAGAACATGAAATAATAAACTTAAACTAAATCCTAATTAAGCCAATAAAATGATGATCCCATGGGGGAATTGGTGCCAATGATATGTTGCAATTGGCCTTTTCCCAATTCCTATGTTTGAAATGTGAGTTGATTGAATCAATGGTCAAATCTCCAAAGAGATTTGAGCATAATCTTGTTATAATCTATGAAAAGTGATGGATGATTGGAAGCAATGAGCAAAATTAGTTCTCAATTGGAGAGAGTAACTCTGCATGTAAATTGTGTGTGAAGATTGAGGAGAAGAGTCTCCAATTTATAGATTAAAATCTTGGAAGAGATAGTGGAAATAAGAATTGTGGGACAAAAGATAGTTCAATGGCATTGTGCCACTTGTTCAAATGTGATTGGATGAGGAATGTGCAAGTTTTGGCCAATGTGCCAATAAATACAATTAGGTGGCATTTCAAATTTGAGAAATGACATGTTGAAGAGGGAAAGGGAATGAAGTTAATGTCACTTGGCTCAAGGCCAAGGACATGTAAGAGGCATTAAATTCCTTGTTGGAAAGACCAAGTCCACTTGGCCTTTTTGAATTCAAATAAGGAATATTCCCTTTTGATGCTTTGTGAGGGAAAATAGAGGAATTAATAAATCAAAGTAATTGATTTATTGTGCAACTTGCATTCTCTAGAGAATTTTAGTGAGAAGGATTAACTTAATCAGTGTTTTGATTAAATTAATGAAGAATTAGGTGATGTGACAATTTAGACTTAGATTTATGAATTGACTTAAGTCAATAATTGAGAGGAAATGATTTATCAAATAAATGATTTGATTTATTTAATCAAGGAGGAATATGTTAGGTTAAATAAAATAAGGTTTAATTTATTTAATTTAATAGGAGGACTTTAGAGAATTTAATTAAATAAAATGATTTACTTAATTAAATAGATATGTAAGATTAATTAAATTAAATTGGTTAATTTAATCACTGAAAGGAGAAGACTTAATCCAATAAATAATGATTTATCAAATTAAGGGATAGGAAGTGATGAAATGTTGAGAATGTGATTTAGGAGGAAATGTTGTTAGTAAATGGGGATTAGGTGTGCCAAAATGAACTTGTACATTTTTCATGTCTACAAAGAGAATTAGGGTTTTGCCTCTACCACCTATTGCTAAACTAGATAGGGTCTTATTGGTCGTGCATGGTGAAGAGGATCAAACTAAAGACAAAGATGGGAAATAGTTATAAGGGTTACATTAAGATTTGTGCTTCCCATTACTTACATGCATTGGACCACCCCTTTTACATTTTGTGGCCGACTAGGATGAAATCGGTGCTAAATACACATTTCATATTATGAGCGAATATTTTTAGGCCGACCTCTTAGAGGTCTTATTTTATTGTAAATTCTTATTTTTGGCTGACCTATCTTGAAGATTCTCTATAAAATGGGCATGTTGCCTCATTTGGATATAGATAGATATAGATAGATAGATAGGAAAAAAAGATAAGTGACATTTGAATAGAATAGAGATTTGAATTAGGGCAGATTAGAGTTGTTTCCAAGAAAGTGTTGTAACAGAGAACTGGAGTTGTTGATTTGGATGAATTAATATAAGAGAGATATCGTGATTTGGTATCTATATTGTGGAGCTCCATCTAACATGGTTCTTGTTATTCTATCTTTAAAATTGCTTATGAGTTATGGCTATATTATTTGGTGATGCTTAGGGTTTCATGTTTGAAATGTTTGCAGTGATCTCTAGCCCATACATTTTGTAGTTAGTTGATTGTTAGCTGCTTTGCAAAGTTAGCCTGGACTTAAAATTGTGCTTAGTTCAATTATAAGGATTTATTCATCTCAATTGCAATAGGATTGGCTAAATGAATGTTTGTGATTTGAAAATATTTAAATACCTTAGAGGATTGCACTATTTCTGTGAAATTTCAGATTTATCTGGGTCAAACAGAAAGTAGTTTATGAGAGATCGGTCCATTTTGAGCATTTCATCTTTCTGCATTTTCAATCTTAGGGTTAGGAGTAGTCTTAGAATTATTTCTGAAACTTTAATCTTTTTCTATTTCTTTATTACCAAGGTCCAAATCAAGATTCCAAGTATCAATTCATTATCTAGATTTGATAAGCCCGAAATCTAGTATTTCTTGTAGTAAGGTCCCTTTGTGAGTACCAACATTTTCACATTATCTCTGAGTTGTTTTATTGCATTGTCAAGACCTAACATTAGAGACCTTGGGTTTATCTCTATTCCCATAGAGATTTACCTTTCAAGAGAGATACGATATTATATTATGTCTAAGTTGTTGCTGTGCAGAAAACACCATCAACAGATTGGTGCCAGAAGGAGGGAATTTGAATAAGCAAACTGGAGCATTTCCTAAATTCCATCTCTCTTGAGAGGCTTAGAAGAAGAACTAGATCTACTCCAGGAGGAGAAGAATTTCAAGAGTTACAAGCCCCTACTAGGTCAAGAAGGACCAGAGGAGGGGAAGAATCATCATCTTCTTACCCACTTCCATCATCTCCATCATCCCCATCTTCATCTGACTCTAAGGTGATTCATATTCCACAACCACAACCAGTCATAAATTAGCCATTACCACCCCCACCTCCACCAATGGCTTTTCTTGATAATAATCTACTCCCATTGATCTTTAATAATTACAATGTCATGCCCAAGAACCCTGAGCATATTTTCTCTAAGTTTCATACTCATGACCCCAATAGAACAATAGAGGAACATATTAGGATTTTCCAGACCTGCTTGAGGGATAGAGGAATTAACCATGAGGATGTTGCATGCAGGATTTTCCCTTATTCTTTAGGAGAAGAGGCCTTTTATTGGTATAATCACTTACCTGCTACTTCCATCCATAATTGGACTGAATTAGAAACTACATTTCAGCAAAAGTTCAAGATTCCCATTAGTGCCAATGAGCTGTGGTTACAGTTTATTGGGGTAAAAAGAGAGATTAATGAGCCCACTGGATCATTCAATGATAGGTTCCATTGAGCATATACCAGAATCCAAGCACCTTATGCTGGAAATGAAAATACTTCTTTATAAGTATACCTTGAAGCCTTAGATAGCCTTACAACCACCTTTCTCAAATAGAGGACTAATCCTCTGAATACTTTGCTCACTGCATATACAGAGGTAGTAAAGGTTAGTATAGACTTGAGGCAACACTTATCAAGAACTTTTCCTTCTTTGGGACCTTCAGCTCACCCTGGAAAAATTTAATCCCTTAACCAGGCTTTGACCAGTCATACTCCAATCATGAATCCTATAGCTTCATTTCCTTTGGTTCCTCATCCAAGTCCACCTTTGAATCAAATTCAACCTATGACCTCTTATCTATAGCAAAGAGCTAATCATCCCCTTCATCAACAACAAGCTGGTTTCCCTACATATTTGCAAAATTCAAATTTTTTGAATCAAGCTGTAGGTTCTGGAGGTACACCCGGATATCCTTCTGGTGGTAACCCAACACTACCTAATAGTTTGAACAAGGAGAGATTGGATGAATTGTCTCAACAAGTGAAAAGGTTGAATATAGAGGTAACTTATTTGAGAAATCAGAATAGCTAGCTTTAGGATGCTCATAAGAATATATAATCTAACTATTGCAGGGAAAATAGGAATTTTAAAAATGGTCAATACTTTGACAGAAATCAAAATTATGACAAAGGACAAGGCTCTGGCCAGAATTTCAATAGAAGATAGGGCTCTATTCAAAATTTTGATAGAAATCAGCAAGGTGGACAAGGATTTGATAGAGGGCAACAACCTAGGCAGAGTAGATCTTGGAATACTGGACCTAATAATGGATGGATTCCTACTCCCTTGGATCAACCTTCTACCTAGGAGAAGTCTCTGAATGGTGTATACTTAGCAGAAGTAGCTTTGTCTAGTTGGTACAAACTCCATAAGACAAGTCAACACTCTGCGTTAGATTGTACTGAATTTCAGACTGCAGCTTCTATCTTTCAATATGAAGTGGATAATAATTCCATTGGACAGGATATTGTGCCCTCAAATCCATATGACTCCCCTGTGTTGGTGCTCAATCATGCCCCATTTCCCAAAAGTGAAGAGAATGAACTAGAAGAGGAGTCCAGTGACCATGAGGATGAGGCAAAATAGGTGCTGAATGAAGAGGAGATTTCCCAATTGTTTAATGAGGAAAATGAAAATGATAATGTCCATTTGGATGATGATGAAGTTAGTATTGAAGAAGTTCAGGTATTTCAACAACCAGCTAAGAAATATGATTTAAGAAATAGACCCAACAGGGGTCCACAAGCTAGAGGTATTTTCACTACTTCGATCCCTCCTAACAATTTTAATACTCCACTAGATCCACAAGTGAGTAATAATCCACCTTATCCTCATGTACCCACACAGTACTTGTCGAAGGGAAACAATGCTGAAGTATCCAAGGATAAGCATGCCAGTGGCTACAAGGAAGCCCATGCTGATCTGAATGTGGAGCAATTGGGTGAATATGTGACTGAAGAGTTCAAGAAAATAAAGGTAAGTCTTTCTACCTTTGAATTATTAAGATTTATTGCTATTAGGAATGTATTTTTTGGATCATTTAGTTCAAATATAACATCACAAGGGATAGCTATCAATGAGGCTGCTACTAGGTCCTCCAACTCCCAGACACCTAGAAGTCAGGTCCCACCTATAGACAAAAGGGGAGATACGGATAAGGGTCAAGTTGCACAAGCTGATACTCATCTGAATTTGTTTCAAGGAAAGATGGAAACCCCTCCTTTCCTAATATTTGTTTGTATTTTCAAAAAGAATTTGCATAATTGTCTTCTAGATTCAGGAGCCTCTACAAATGTTATGCCTTTTGTTGTTTGCAAATCGTTAGGTATTACCCCTATAGCCTCTCAAAAGAAGGTTATTCAATTGGATAAAATAGAAGTAAGTGTAGTTGGAGAATTGAGCATGATCCCTACTCAGCTGGCATCAGACCCTAGGGTACAACAAGTGATCAATATTCAGGTTGCTGACATCCTAGATACTTATGGTTTGATCCTCGATAGAGATTTCACTAAAGCATTGAATGGGTATACATCTACAGACCACTCTCACATGTGGTTACCATGGAAAGGAGTTTCGAATCATATTAGAATTGAAAGAGAACCCCGAATGAAGTATATGTAATCATTGAATATGAGAATGTTTCGAATGAGGTATTGGTGTCTGAGGTTAGTATGGGAAACTATGTATTACTTGCATCAGTTACAACAGATGAAGAATTTTTCATGCTACAAGATTCTTTAGATAAACACATTCTAGAGAGCAGTAGTTTTGGGACATTGATTGAACAAGAGGATAAAACCACTAATCAAGGGGACAGGCAGCTGAGTTTATTGGATAACTTTCAAGATTTTATCCAAAAATGCATGGAGGATCATGTTGTGTTTGTTGCACACATGCCCCATTCAGAACAGGGACCCTCTGTTCCCTCTTTTTGATTGTCGGGACACTCTCTCACCTCATTTTGCATGTCCATTTTGTGCCCTAATAGGTCAACTCACCCTCCATAGTTGCATACTAAGTTTGACCAAACTCGACCCCTTTGAAAAATGTTAAATCTAAGGTCAATTTGGGTTCTCCTTGTTAGAATGCCTTTCAAATGTATGTGGCCTCTTCTGGGTCTGGACCCTCAGGTTTCCTTCTTCGGATTTCTGTTCTGGGTTTGCTATTGCTGGTGTTCGGTGCCCAGCATCTTTCTGGACCTTCAACCTTGAATCCCGAGTTTCCTCATCCGGAAATCCACTTGCACTTCACTTTTCTTCACGGCCGTATCTAGACATCTTTCCGGCCACCGGACTCCAGGTTGCCCATCGCTGCCTATAGGATTTGAACTCACCAACTTCCTAGCTGTCGTACGAAGGAATTAAATTGCTGCATTAATGGCTATTTTGGCTATTTAAACAAATTTTCCGGTTTTCATTTTCACCTGACCGAGTGATAGAAAAATTTGGAGAGCTCCGAAGCATTTGACATTTTCAGCCCCTGAATCCGAGCTCTTTTTCCAACATTTTCCTCACGGCCAACAATAGTCTCTTCGAGATTTTGAGGTACATCCGCCGTCCGCATGCCTCATCTTCTTTTTCATCAAATTTTGAGGTTAAGGTTAAGTAAAATGTAAAACAATGTTAAAATATAGTAGGTAATTACCCTCAACTAAAAACCCATGTTTTGAATTATGAAAAATCGATCGTTTGAGGGGTCAAAAATCGAACCAGGGTTGGACCTCCCCGTCGCCATTCTTCAGAATAAGAGAACACCTTAACCAGGCCTGGGCTTTCCCACGGCCATCTGCATAAACTCAAACTTAGAAACTCAACACTTCATGCAGCCAAGCTTCTCTCAGACCTCAGATCCGAATTTCCCCTCGTGGGTTTCCATTGCATTCCCGCCATTCTAAACGGCCTCCCCTGAACATCTTTCCGACTCTCGGATCCTAGCCCTATGAAGTTCGTGTCAAAACTTAAAAAAATCGATAATCAGAAAAGAAATGAATTTTCCTTGGGATCTGATCCTTGGAATTCTATTTGCGGAATTCCATGTTGATTTCAGCGTTCTGACGGCCTGTCTCAAGCGTCTTTACGGACCTTGGACCCTGACCGCATGAAGTTTGATTCCAAATTTTGTGGGAGCAACCAAAATCCAAGCTCACTTCGGACCTCGACCTTTGGAATTCCGTTCCCAGAATTCTATGTCGCTTTTTCTATTTTACATGACCATCCCGGGACGTCTTTCTGAGTCCTAGACCCCGACTCCCCTTTTGCCTTGTGAAAATCCAAATGAAAAAACCAAGAGCCCAAGGTGTATTTGGGCCCTGACCCTTGGGTTTCTACTTCTGGAATTTCGTTCCACTAGAGTCGTTTTTACACGACGAATTTGGAGCAGCTATCCAACCTTTGGGTCCCAACACGTTGTTGCCGCCTGGTTTTCCCGACTCCAAAAATTGTCTCCAGGGATTGTCTTCTGGAATTCCCCTCCCGGATTGCCTATTGCATTTCACCATTTCCAATGGCTGACTTGTAACCAATTCCCAATGATAGAGGTCTGAGCTCCAGATTCTAGCACCTGGAGTTCCGTATTCTCTGCGCCGTTTCCAACGACAATCCTGTTGTGCACTTCTTGCACACATGCCCCACTGAATGTGGAGACACTCTTTTTTTGCTCTTGGTGTTTTGACCCTTTCTTTTGGGGGGTTTTTTGCTTGCTTGGATTTGTGCCTTAATGATCATTTTTCCAATTGAAGTGGCATTCTTTTGAGTTGTATTGAAAATTTGAAGTTTTGGCTTTATCTTGGGTTTTTCACTGTATTCGGAAAAATCTGCTTAGGCCAGATTCTCCCGGTTCCCTCTTATTGTCCGAAATCGACCTTTTGCACTACTTTCAGGAAATTTCATACATCCCGGATTTCCTCGAAATCCGTGGCGGTGTCGAATCCCCAAAATCCGTGGCTGTGTCGAATCCCCGAAATTTTGTAGCTGTGGCTGTCTTGTCAGGTACATTAATGGCATTTATACGAGGGTTTGGGGGCTTTGATATATCGATATTTTGAGAAGTGATTGATCATTTTGAGTTGTGCATCTACTATCATTTAAGCTAGTGTCTTAAGGTTCTTGGTATTTTGTTGGGTATTTGGATCCTCGAGGTTATTTGAGTTGTACGTTTTCTTTTGAAGTGTGTGGGTTGTATCCAGTCTGCATCAAGTGGTTATTTATCGGTTTCCTTCATCATAACCTTTGCACTTCCATGGTATGTATATGCACCCTATTCTCTATTGGTTTCAATTGCTTTTCACCATTTTTCTTGGGAGTCTTTCATGGTTTTCTGGTCCTTCTGAGTGCGCATCATCATTGTGCATTTTGGGGTTTTATCTCATGCACCAATTCGTTTTTGATTGATCAAATGTTTATGCTTGGTCTGGTGCTAGTTCTTGTTTGGGCTTTGGTTTGCTGTGGCTTTAAGCTTTCCATTTTGGTGAATCACCGAGTCATCTGTGCTTTCATGGCAGACATTTAGGGTTCCCAACCTAGGGCATGGTCGTTTGTTCTCGAAATTGCTGAGAAGTGGGTCATTAGTTCATGTTTTATTCATTAAGGTCCTAGGTTGGGTTGGTTCCGGACTTTTGGCTTGGATCTAGAGTGATTTGAATTGCTTCGATAAAGTAGTCGAGATATAGATAGGTTCGGGTTTCCTAGATCTTCGTGGATTTTCGCCTCCCTTGGATTTTCCCGATTGCTCTATCTCTTCTTCTTTTGTCATCTTCCTACCGGAGTTTATTTGGCTTCGTCAAAATCTATTCCATCCGAATTTTCTTGAGGTCCGCGATCAAGTCATTTTACCAATGATGAGCTTTGATACTGTTATATCTAGCTTCGCCAAAATTTATTCCATTCAGATTTTCCCAAACAAGTCGTATCCCTTCATTTTCCCTGAGTTAGTCAGGACTGTTATTGATTTCGCCAGAACCTGTCTCTGGTGGATTCTTCGGGATGTTTTTGGGAGATGTTAAATTTGATGGTTATGGATTGTGGGTTTCTTGGTAATACATTTGATTAACTTAAGGGGCTTATGCTAGGTATTCTTAATCTTTTTCCTTGGCCAAGCTGGTGATTTAAATGATATTTTGGGATTTAGTTTGTTTGGTTCGCTAGAATCTGCCTGGCCCGGATTTTCCCGAAAATCCTTCCTAGTGCAGAATCCGCGAGGGGGGATGAATCCTGAACTTTGAGATACTGATATTTTACACTTATTGCTTTTGATGGATCTAATTTTATGTTATCTTTATGTGTTTGCAGGCGGGATCAGGACAGAATGTTGTTGGTCGAGGTAAGGGAAAGGCAACTGACCTTGGTGCAGAGGCATCTGCCACTTCAGATGCAGAAAAGGTTAAGATGGATATGAGGAGTAGAGTTCCTGAGAGTAGGATGACTTCAATTTGGTCAGGAATTAGGGACACAAACATTGGCATATGGGATTACAAGGAATTCAAGACTGAGATGTCAGCACCTAACCTTCCTCTGTTATCAAGGAGAATGGTGGACTTTGGATTGGCCCATGTGGTAGGCTTTCCTTCTATAGTGCAGTGTTATGAGCTGGTGTTAGAGTGTGCCAGGAATTATGATACAGGTACATAGAGGATTATTGGCTCTCAAGGTAGGATTCTTGCAGAATTCAGTCCAGTCTCCATTACTGCAACCTTTGACATGCCTGATAGATCCCATGTGGTAGGCTTTGACAAGGATGGGGCTAAGAAATATTATGAAGAAGACATTGTTAATTCCCAACAGGTGATTAACTATTGGCTGGAAAAGCCTAAATCTCACTTCTCTAAGTTGCCTAAGCAACTATTCAGTCTTAAGTTCAAGAGAGAATATTATAATGTTATCACCCTTCTCAGCAAGTTGGTAGGATTGAAAAGTGCAGGGATTTTTGAGACTTGGATGTTCCATATAATTGCTAGAATGGAGCAGAGATTTTATTATCATTGGGCAGGTGCCATTAGCAATGTGATCCATGAGCAGTTATGCAATGTCTTGCAAACCAAGACTTTTACTATGACTTCCTATCTAGTGTATTCATTGGAAAGACTTCATCCGTATAAGGGGTTGAGCACTAGAGGTATCTTTGGGCAAGATTCTATCTACGAGGTATATCCACAGTTGCACTTAACTGGTGGGAGTTATAGGAGATCAAACGATGCCTTCACTATGTATATCACCAGATTGCTTCAGGGTGCAGAGCATGTTAGAATCTCGGACAAGGCAAAATAATTGGTAGGAAGGTATGGAGCTTGGTTTATTTAGTTCCCCACCTTTTCATACATCAGAATTGATGGTTTTCAGAGGACTCCCTACAGATTGCCGAGGTATCCTACATACCACATCATTTTGTTAGAAGTTGTTAGGCAAATATGTGATTTTGACAATATTGTAAAGGGAGAAATGCATAAGATAGGTTTTGGGAATGATTTCCCTTTGAAGATAGGAATGGGTGAGGTTTGTGCCTCCATTCAGTCTACTCATGCTTCGGAGGAGGAGATGGGTACTCTTGGTCTTTCCTTCCACACCCAAAGAATAAGATTTGATATAACTGTTGAAGCTCAAAAGAAGGCCAACAGGGATTATAGCCATAAGCCTCATATTGAGGATTATTGGGTTAACCTCACTAATGAGTTTGAGGTGAGGAAGAAGAAGTTTTCCAGACTACCAGTGGACTTGGTGAGGCTGTTTAATGTAAGGGCCATCCTGGATCAGATTGAGGAGGATGGAAATGTGATCCAGGGTCACGTTTATGAGGCAGTAAAAGATAAACCAATTGGAGAAGTTGACTGGTTGGAAGAGGAAAAGACTGATTTGGATCAGGTCATGGCCCTAGTAATTAAGTACACCAAGATCTGGTTTAAGCACAAAATAATAGAACTAGAAAGTGAGGGTGTTCCATGCACTTATGAGTTGATGGGAGATTTGGAGTCCCATTTTGCTTATGACGAGTCACTTGAGCCAGAACAAAAGGGCAAAGGAAAGGTTGATTCTCCTTTCAAAATTCAGGTAAGGGAAGTCCAACCTGAGAAGGAGGTAGAGGTAGGCAAAAAAAGGAAGCCGGTTGCTAAGAAGAGGAAACATGTCTCTAAGAAAGAAGTTGAGAAGAATAAGGGAGAAGTAGGGGAGGCTGAAAGTGCCCCACCGTTGGAAAAGAGAAGAAGAACTATAAGATTGTCACAAAAGGGGGAAGAGACTCTTAAGGTTGACAAAGTAATTGAGCCACCAGTGGTAGAGGTGGAAAGTTTGGGAGAAAGGACACAAGTTTACATGAGGAGGTCAAGGACTCCTTCCCCAAAAGACACTGCAACAATGGAGAAGGTCTCGATTAGCATTCCTAATGTTGAGCCGGTGAGTGTCTCTATCTCTTAGGATACTGGTAGCCAACAAGAAGAACCAAAGAAAGGTGAAAGTCCTAAGGGTTTGCAGGAAGAGGTATTTCAGGAAGGAGATCTCTTTAGGGTAGAAGCAAAAATCGATAAGGTATTGAAGTCTCCCTTAGTGGCATATGCAGATTCGCCTGCAGAGGAGCAAGTGAACAAATCCCCTCAACAGGAGGAAGTAGTGAATAAAACTTCATCACCATCCAGGGTTGTAGAAGAGGAACAATTGCAACATGAGGGGAATCCAACTGCAGATGTTCCTAGAAGTCCGAGTGTGGAAAGACATGCACTTGTTGGTCAACAAGAGAAAGAACAGGATAGACAAAGCACGATACCTGCTGGGTCCACTATTCTGGATTGGCTTGAGAAAGGCTTAAAGAGTAAAATGGTAATAGTGGAGGATGCTCCTCCTAATTGGGATGTCCTTATGGCCAATGTGGAGAAGGGGAAAACTAAAAAGAAAGCAAGGGTTGTCTCTCGAATTGAAAGAGATGGATCAGGTAATAGAGTGGCTCATATTGCTACCCCTGCTTCCAACAAAGATAGGGACAATGTGACTGCCCAAGATTATAATGTGCAGACTATTGATTTGGGACGTGCTACCATAGAGCAAGATATTGAAGAATATGAGGGTTCCAGTGCAGTGATTGTGGGGGGATTAAAGAAAATAGTGCAGACCAGACATGAATTGGAGAGAGAAAATAAAAAACTGAAAAGATACTTGCAAGAATTGATGAAACCTTTGCAGGCTATTGGTTCTTCCTCTTCTACTGTAGGATTCCTTCCCCAAGAGAAAATCTTTGAGTTAAAAAATATGAAGGGCACCTCACATGCTATAGTCACTTGGTTGCAAGGTGTTCAAGCAAAAGGGGATGAAGCCATCAAAGGCATTTTGTCCACTACAGGGGATGCTATGAGGTCGGTGACATTGTTGAAGATTGTGTTAGCTCAAGATAAGGAATATACTGACCTCCTACTCCATAAGGTTACTACAATTATGGGATTCACCGAGGATGAATTGGTAAGATGTGGGATTCTTCCTCTTCCAAGGGTTTCTGAACCTTGGGAATGGTTTGAAATCCTACTCGTGAGACAGAGGGCCTTGAAGAAGGTCAATAAACATGCAAAAAAAATTGAGGATGCTCCGACTGATGTGTATGACAAATGCATTGCATTCTTCGAGGTCATGACTGGAAGGAAGAAGTTTGCTCCGAAGCATCTCAGTTTGGATTAGCTTAGGGAATGGTGGATAGATGTATATTCTCCAGTCAGTGAAGGTCTAGTTGTTGAACATCAGTTGGATGATGCAGCAACATACATTACAGTTATTGACAGATATATGACCAATAAGGCTGATTCGGATGGTACGGTTGGACAAGCAAGGGAAAATATCAAGATTCTTGAGAGAAGGATTAGGGTTTTTCCTATGCCACCAATTGCTAAGCTAGATAGGGTCCTACTGGCCATACATGCTGAAAAGGATAAAACTAAAGATAAGGATGGGGAGTGATTATATAGGGTTACATTGATATTTGTGCTTCCCATTAATTTACATGTATTGGGCTTCCCCCTTTTGACACTTTGCAGGTTTTGGATGAAATTGGTGCTATGGCACATTTCATATAATTGAATTATTCTTATGGGCCAACCTATTTTAGGTTATGTTTTATTGTAAAATTATAATTTGGATTGACCTATCTTGTTGATTCTTTATAAAAGCGGGCATGTTGCCTCATTTGAACAGTAGACAGAAAATTAGAAAATAGAGATAGAAGGATAGGTAGATCAGGAGAATAGTTAAGTGGTATCCAAGCAAGTTAGGGTTTATTTTTCAAAGCAAATGTTGTAGCAGAAGAACTGGAATTGTTGCTATCTTGGATGATATAATATAAGAGAGATATTGTGTTTGGTATCTATCTTTTGGAATCTCATCTGGCATGGTTCTTGCTATTCTATCTCTCAAATTGCTTATTGTTTATGGTTAGATGGTTTGATAATGCTTAGGGTTTCATATTTGGAATGTTGTAGCGATCTCTAGTCCATACTTTTTGCAGTTAGCTGATTGTTAGCTGCTTTGCAAAGTTAGCCTAGACTTATATTTGTGCTTAGTTCAATTGTGAAAGTTATTCATCTCAATTGCTATAAGGTTGACTGAGTGAATGTTCATGATTTGAAAATCTTTCAATACCTTAGAAGATTGCACTATTTTTGTGGAGTTGCAGATTGATCTGGGTTAAGCAAAAAATAGTTTATGAGAGATTGGTCCATCTTGAGCATCTTATCCTTTGGCATTTTTAATCTTAGTATTAAAAGTAGTTTTAAAATTATCTCTAGAACTCTTTATCTTTTGCTATTTCTTTATTATCTGATTTATATCAAGTTTGAGAGTATCAATCTATTGCTTATATCTAATAAGTTGGAAATCTAGCTCTACTTGTAGTAAGGTTCCCTTGTGATTACCAGCATTTTCACATTATCTATGAGTTGTTTCACTGCATTGTCAAGACCTGACATTAGAGACCTTGGGGTTATCTCTTTTTCATAGAGATTTACCTTTCAAGAGAGATAGGATATTGTATTTTGTCTGAGTTGTTGCTGTGCAGAAAACACCATCAATAGATTGGCGCTAGAAGGAGGGATTTTGAATAAGCAAGCTGGAGCGTTTCTTAAATGCCATCTCTCTTGAGAGACTTAGAAGAAGAACTAGATCCACTCCAGGAGAGAAAGAATTCCAAGAATTACAAGTCCCTACTAAGTCAAGAAGGACCAGAAGAAGGGAAGAATCATCATCAGTTCATCCACTCTCATCATCTCCATCATCTTCATCTTCATCTAATTTTGAGGGGATTCCCATTCCACAACCACAACCAGTCATAAATCAACCATTACCACCCTTACCTCCACCAATGGATTTTCTCGCTACTAATCCATCCCCATTGACCTTCAATAATTACAATGTTATGCCCAAAAATCCTGAGCATTTCTTCTCTAAGTTTCATACCCATGATCCCAATAGAACATCACAAGAACATATTCAGATTTTTCAGACTTGTCTGAGAGATAGAGGGATTAATCATGAGGATGTTGCATGTAGGTTGTTCCCCTATTCTCTATGAGAAGAAGACTTTTATTGGTATAATCACCTGCCCGCTACTTCCATCCGTAATTGGACTGAGTTGGAAGCTGCATTCCTGCAAAAGTTCAAAATTCTCATCAATGCTAATGAGTTATACTTACATTTTACTGGGGTAAAAAGTGAGATTAATGAGCCCATAGGATCATTAAATGATAGTTTCCATCGAGCATATACCAGACTCTAGGCACCTTATGCTAGAAATGAAAATATTGCTTTAGAAATATATCTTGAAGCCCTGGATAGCCTCAGAGCTACCTTCTTGAAACAAAAGACTAATCCCCTAAATACTTTGCTCACTGCATATGCGGAGGCAATGAAAGTCAACATCTATCAAGACCTCTGCCATCTTTGGGACCTATTGCTCACCCTAGACAAATCCAAGCCCTTAATCAGACCTTGACTAGTCATGCTCCAATAATGAATCTTGTGCCGTCACTACCTCTGGTTCCTCATCCAGGTCCACCTATGAATCAAGCTCAACCTACAACTTCTTATCCCCAATAGAGAGCCAATCAACCCTTACAACAACAAGCATGTTTCCCTCCATATTTGCAGAATTCAAAAGTCTTGAATTAGGCTGTTGGTTCTGGGAATATACCCGGACATCGTTTGGGATTGAATCCAGCACCACCTAGCAATTTGGATAAGGAAAGGTTAGATGAATTGTCTGAACAAGTGAAGAGGTTGAATACAAAGGTAACTTATTTGAGAAATCAGAATAGCCAGCTTTAAGCTGCCCAAAAAAATATACAGTCTAGTTATGGCATGGAAAATAGAAACTTCGAAAGATTTCAATACTTTGATAGGAATCAAAATTATGACAGAGGGCAGGATTCTGGTCAGAATTTTGATAGAAGACAAGGCTCTGGTCAGAATTTTGATAGAAACCAACAAGGTGGACAAGGATTCAACAAGGGACAACAACCTAGGCAGAATAGAGCTTGGAATACTAGACCTAACAATGCAGGGGTTCCTACTCCCCTGGATCAGCCTTCCACTCAAGAGAAGCCTCCAAATGGTGTGTACTTGGCAAAACCAGCTTTGTTTGGATGGTGTAGACTCCATAAAACAAGCCAACACTCTGAGTTAGACTGTGTTGAATTCCAGACTGCAGCTTCTATCTTTCAGTATGAAGTAGACAATAATACCATTGGTCAAGAAATTGTGCCCTCGAATCCCTATGATTCCCCAGTACTGGTACTTAATCATGCTCCATTCCCAAAAAGTGAGGAAAACAAACCGGAAGAAGTATCCAATAATACCAAGGATGAGGCTGAGCAGGTGTTAAATGAAGATGAGGTTTCTTGGTTGTTCAACTAGGACAATAAGAATGACAATGGCCCTTTGGATGAGGAGGAAGTTCACATTGAAGAAGTTCAGATGTTTCAACAACCAGCAAGAAAGTATGATTTGAGAAATAGACCCAATAGGGGTCCCCAAGCTGGAGGTCCTTTCACTACTTCCATTCCTCCTAATAATTTCAATACTCCACTAGACCGACATGCTCGTAACAATCCACCCTATCCTCATGTACCAACCCAGTACTTGTCAAAAGGAAATGATGCTGAAGTGTCCAGAGATAAACAGGCCAATAGCTACAAAGAGGCTCATGTTGACCTAAATGTGGAACAATTGGGTGAATATGTAACTCAAGAATTCAAGAAAATAAAGATGAGTCTTTCTGCTTTTGAATTATTAAGATTTCCTGTTATTAGAAATGCATTTTTAGGATCATTTAGTTCAAATACAACATCACAAGGGGTAGCCATGAGTGAGGCTACTACCAGGTCTTCTAATTCTCACACGCCCAAAAATCAAATCCCATCTGTGGAAAAGAGGGGAGATAAAGGCCAGGTTGCACAAGCTGATACTCACCTGAACTTATTTCAAGGTAAGATGGAAACTCCTCCTTTCCTAATTTATGTTCGTATCTTCGGAAATAATTTGCATAATTGTCTTCTAGATTCAGGAGCTTCTACAAATGTTATGTCTTTTACTGTTTGCAAAGCATTGGGTATCACTCCTATAGCTTCCCAAAATAAGGTTACCCAGTTGGATAAAATAGAGGTGAGTGTGGTTGGAGAATTGAATATGATTCCCACACAGCTTGCATAAGATCCTAGGGTGCAACAAGTGATCAATATCCAAGTTGCTGACATCCCTGATACTTATGGGTTGATATTAGGTAGGGATTTTAGTAAAGTTTTAAATGGATACACCTCTACAAATCATTCCCATATGTGGTTACCATACAAAGGAGTTCCAAATCAGATCAAAATTGAAAGAGAACCTAAGATGAAATATGTGATCACAGAATACCAAAATATCTCAAATGAGGTATTGGTGTCTGAAGTTGGTATGGAAAATTATGTGTTGGCTGCATCAATAATAGAGGATGAAGAAGTTTTTATGTTTCAGGATTCTATAAGCGAACACCTTCTGGAGAGCAGCGGTTTTGAGGCTTTGATTGAACCAGAAAATGAAATAAGTGAGGAAGATGAAAAACAACTTGGTTTGTTGGATAACTTCCAAGAGTTCATCCAAAAATGTATGGAAGATCAAATGCAATTAAAAGAAAGCATGACGTTCAAAGAACTGCTACTTCCAAGTTGGTGTAGAGTACATGATGCTTCTCATTCTAAGCTAGAATGTGACTTGTGTCAAACTGCAGTCAAACAGATACATAAATGCCTCAATCTAGTTCCACCTACTAGACTTAAAGAACAAGGTAAATTGAAACTGAAAAAACTTGATGGTTGTTGGACACTGAGGTTTGATGGATCCAAGTCCAAGCAGGGTGCTGGAGTCAGATTCGAATTGATTAGTACCAAAGGAAAGAATTACTTTGCTGCTCATAGACTCTAGTTTCAATGCACTAATAATGTTGTTGAATATGAGGCTTTGATCCATGGCTTACTAATGGCATCAAGGAAGAAAGTTAAGCTATTACAGGTTTTCAGAGACTCTAAATTAGTAATCAAGCAAGTAAGAAAATAGTATTCATGTCGTGACAGAAGGATGACCAACTATAGGCATAGAGTATGGGATCTCATAGAAGAGTTCGACACTTTCAATATACAATGAATCCCTCAAAACAAAAATCAGGCTGTTGATTCCTTGGCACAAGCCACCAGCACATTATAGCCTTTGTCACTTTCAAGGTTGAAGAAATTTTCAGTTGAGCTCACTCCAGTCCCTTCAGTACCAGATAATATTACCAATTTTTAGGTGTTTGAAGATGACAAACATATTTTGGATTTAATTACAAGCTGTGATGTGTTTGCCTCCCAAGTTATTGATGAGGTTGAGCTTGAAGAAGCGGATATATACTTCGAAGGAATCATCAATCTAAAGACTAATACCATTCCAAGAGGTATGGTGCAACTTGAACGGATTTTTGACTTGGATAAAATAAGGGACCAAGAACAACAAACTAAAAGAGAGTCCATTAACAGCCAGTGTGAAACATACAATATGGGGACACCAGATGACTTAAAGAACGTTCTTATTGGCAAGGTGTGTACTCCAGAGGAAAGGAAAGGGATTATTGATACCCTACATGCATATCACGATGTAATAGCTTGGAGTTTTGAAGATTTGAAAACATATGATACTTCGATCATCACACGCTCTATTCTTCTAAGATTAGATGTCAAGCCTTTCCGACAAAGACAAAGGCCAATCAATGCTATATTATAACCCATTATTCAGAAGGAGGTGCAAAAACTGCTTTCAACACGTATTATATTTCCAGTAAGACACTCTACTTGGGTGGCGAATTTGGTTCCAGTATGGAAAAAGAATGGAGAAATCTGATTATATGTAGATTTCAAGAATCTGAATAGAGCATCAAAAAAGGATAATTATCCAGTTCCTTCACTGGATGAAGTGCTTTAGATTGTCAATGGATCACAAATGATGTCCTTTTTAGATAGGTATTTTGGATACAACCAAGTCATGGTGCAATATGAGGATAGACACAAGACTACCTTTACTACCAAATGGGGAACATTTGCTTACAGAAGAATGCCATTTGGGTTGATCAATGCTAGAGCTACATTCCAGAGAGCCATGGACATTGCTTTTAAAGATATAATTGGTAAGTACATCATTATTTACATGGATGATTTAAGTGAAATACATGCAAAACGTATTGTCTGAGCTTTCGGGGATGCTTACTAATCTAGTGGTTCAAGCTGCAATAGCTCAAGCTATGGCCCATGCTCCAGCTCTCCCTCCACCTTCTGAACCACCAAGAATGGAGGAAATAATGCAGATATTTGATGATCTTGAACGATGGCAGCTACAGGATGCGATGAGGCCAGAGGACGAAGAATTTGAGTATCACGAGCATCCACTATTTGAACGTCGGGAGATAGATGAAGTGGCCTATGAGTCTTCCAGTGAGGACAACAAGGACCTAGATGCTGAACTAATTAGAGAAACAAATGAACCCGAGCTCAATGAAGAGTGGGGCAAACAGCTTAAGGATATTGAGGATAAGGAAGCCGAGGATCGGCTTGCACATGAAGAGGAAGTTTTTGCTCATGAGACTGAGGGAAGCAAGTCTCCAATTGAGGGGAATGGCCAAACCCTATAACACAATGAGGAGGAATCCCTCCATGAAGATGAGCAAGAGGAGAAGCTCAAGGAACGTGAATAGGGCCAAGATGGAGAACAAAAGTGTGCTAAACTCAAGGTTCCCTCCAACGAGCTTTTTCAAGGTGTCAGAAAAGAATGCTATTGTTGTCAGAGTTGTCGAACTCGAGAGGGAGGACAACAAGAATCAAGGTGAATTACACAAGGAAGAGCCCCAAATGCCCGATTGGCTAGAAAAATAGTTGAAACAAAAGACTCCCACCTTGAAAGATCCCAAGGCAAGATTAGAAGCCATTCTGGCTAGAGCACAAATAAGAACTAAGAAAGAGAAAAAACCAAAGATCAGATCGAAGGTGACCATGGATGCCTCCGGATCTAGGATGGTACAAATAGCAACACCAGTGGCTGGAGAACAAGGGATAAATTATAACGTCTCCACCATCAACTTGGGAGTGGCCACGAGGGAGCAAAAGATCAATCACCTCCAAGAATCGGTCGCCACAGTGGTATACCTTATCCAATAGGATAAGGTTTCAAAGGAGGAACTCAAACCACAGGTGGTTGATCTGACAACCTATATTCAATAGTGGACATCCCTGAATGAGTAGCCCACAATGTCATCCACCCCACTTTAGCTGCTATCCCAAGAGCATATCAATAAATTAGAAAAAAGAAGGAACTTAGATAAGACTACAGAAAACTGGTTCCGACAAGTCTTAGATATGGGAAACATGGGTATCAACTTGGTTGTCTAGACAACAAATAAGTTCCTAGAGGTACAGAGAACCCTCGAGGGTATGAGGCAAGTCTATGAGGAGTTTCTGAGGAAATATAGAGCAGCCTAATCAAAGATTAAGGCTATACTCACACTGTCGAGCGATGTTTGGGAGAAGGACCTTTCCCTCAAAGATGATGCTCACTAGCTAGTGGATACATGGAAGTGAGATTTTGATTACTAGAGGAAAAGGTTAGAACAGATCCTGGAATGTATAGCATTGGATAACGAATGGTCCAAGGGGTCAAGAGAAGAGTGCACTCGATACCTCAAGTTAATGAGGAGGTACGAGCTACCCGCTACTGAAATAAATCCAAAGAGCATAAAGCCACACTTCTTGAAGAACATGGAAGTGAGGATGTCGGCTGAAATCACCATGGACTTCATGAGTTTTTCTGCTTGAGCCTTTCAATAGTCAAAACTTTTCAAGGATAATGCTGCTAAATACGATGATGACTGGAAAAAGCTCATCAGCAATTCTCAGGAATGGAGCTACAAAGTGATGCGATCGGATATCATGTAAGTAGATAAGCTCCAGCTGATGATCTTGAACTTTGTGGAGTATGTAGCATTAAAGAAATGCGAAGGCAACCCAGACATCGATGAAGAATTCCTCAAAGAATAGCTAGGGAAAACAGCTGCGGGACGAAATTGCTATAGTGTTGTCACTAGATGAGGAAATAGGGAAAAGACAAGAAATGTCTTATAAATGAAATGTATTTGGGGGTAGGTGAAACCCTAGTGTAAAGTGAATCTTGGCCACACAATAAGAATCAAATCTTGGCCACTCATCTTTCTTTTTGAAAACTATAAATAGGGCTCTCCTCCTCTCATTTTAAGAGAGTTGAGTTGTTGTAAAGGCATGCTGCGAAAATTATAATAGAAAATACAACCATTTCCTGGTGTTTTTTTGGGTTTCTCCACATGTTTCATGATTCCTCTCCCTTTAGTTAAAACTTTGCTTCAAGTTTCTTTGCTATTCTAATTTTCCTTAGTTAGTTGTAGTGGATTTGGTATGTTGTCTTTGGTTTTGAAGATTTTTGCTGTGAGTATGCTTTCCTTGTCCATTCTTTTGGCCATTTGCTTATGGTAAATGACTGTGTAAAGTTAGCCTGGACTATAATTTCATAGTTACTTATTGAACTTTGTATTTGTTCACATTTACATGGTGAATGAATGATGAATATCTTCATTCCTTAGAAGATAGCATAGATTTCATGACATTGTGAGAATTCATATTAAATGAAATTCTATTTAAGGAAACTATCCACAATAGGAACCTCCATGAGCACTATTCATCGATAGTTGTAGGTCTAGGAACCATCCTTCTTCCTCACCCTTTCCCATTTTTGTTAGAAACAATTTGTGCTAAGGTTCATTGCACATTGTAAATCCAAATCTGATGAAACAATGGAGTCCAAGACTATTGTCTGAACCTATAGCGAAGTGCAGTAATTTCATATTCGAAGAACTCCATCCATTGACCCAATTCTCCTACAACTTTAAACCATGTAAGATTGCCTTGTGATTCCAGCAAAATCACATTAAACAATTGATATATTCCAAGTCTCGTCATGACCTAACATCCGAGAGACCTTGGGATAGTGTTCTACAATTTGATTATGGAAGATTATCTTTCAGGAGAGGTAGTGCACCTACCCATTGCCTGTGTTGGGAAGTGCATAAAAACACTATCAACAGAACTGGTGCTAGAAGGAGGGTTGAGAGGTAAATTTGGATTAAATTGGGTCATTCTCCCTTGAGAGATTCCACCGAGTCTTGAGGTCTACACACAACAAGGGAGATTTTCAAGAATGAGAGCCCCCTGTTCGAGCTAAAAGAGCTAAAAGTGGGGAACCGTTCATCACCAATTCATTGGAGTGGCTCGCTACTCTATTAACTCCATCTCCTTCATCTTTATCGGGAGCGTTGCCTTCCACTTATCAAATCCATACAACCTTCTAGGTTGGCTCCCCACCTGGGCTAAATGTTTCCATTCAGCCAAATATAGTCACCAGCCCTGTTGCTACCTCATCAGTTGATGCCGCCCCATTACAATTATACACCAATCTAGTTCATCCACCTCCACTGCCCTTTCCCATGGCATGGCTAGGTAATAAATTGTCTCCTCTTGCCTTCAACCTTTACCATGATATGCCAAAGAATCTTGAAAATTTTTGCACAAAGTTCAACTCTCGGGATCCACAAAGGACAACCGAGGAGCATGTCAAGATTTTCAAAATTGCCCTGAAGACTATGCAGATCATATATGAAGATGTAGCCTACAGGCTCTTTCCCTACTCCCTAGGAGAGGAGGCCTTCTACTAGTACATCTATTTACCGACTAAAACTATCAACACGTGGGATCTTCTGAAGAACACATTTCTGTAGAAGTTCAAGACCCCAATTAGCCCCATAGATTCGTATTGACACTTCATGTCGGTTCAAAGGGAAATCAATGAACCAATCAGCTCATTCAATGACCGCTTCCATAGAGCGTACACTTGGCTGTAGGCTCCGTACATTTTCAATGATGCTGCTGTCCTACCCGTTTACTATGCAGCTTTGGACAATCTCACATCAGCCCTGGTGAAAAGAATGAGACTGCCGCCAGCTAGGTTGGTCAATGCATATGTTGAAGCCATTATTGCTAGCATGGATTTGGGACAAAACATATCCAGTCCATTGCCTTCTCTTGGGAAAACCACGCACCCGACACAGATTCAAGGACTCATGCAAGCCTTGCAGCATCAAACGCCCTTGCTGAATCTGGTGCCACAACTACCTCTGGTTTTGCACCCTGGACAGCTGATGAACTAGGCCTATCCAGTACCTCATTACCTACTACCCCAGCAACAACAATCGCATCCTCAACAATCTCAGGTGCTTGCGTACCTTAAAGCAACAAAATTCCCACCCGTTCATTAGAATCAGCTGATGGCACAGCCTGTGTTCCTTCAGAATGACATGCCACAACCGAGCAACATCGAAAAAGATAGAATCGACGAACTCACAAAAATGATCAAAAAGATGTCAACTAAAATGACACACTTAAGGAATTAGAACAACCAGTTGTAGGTGTCACAAAAGAGCATCCAGGCCAACCTTAATAGGGAAAACTGAGATCAGCGTGAAAATCAAGACAATTGGGATGCTAGTATATCTTCGGGGCAGAATTATGACAAAAATTAGAACTCGGGCCAAAACTTTGACAAAAGGCCCTTCCAAACGCAAAATTGAACATGGAATACACGCCCCAACAATGGTGGCATTCCCACGCCTCTTGATCAGCCCAACAATAATAGAAATGAAAACCCCGCAAGCGAAGTTTACTTGGCAGAGGCTGCTCTATCTGGTTGGTGTCGCATTCACAAAATGAGTCACTATTCCGAATTAGATTGTCCGAAATTCCAAACTGCCGCTGAGATTTTCCAAGTGGAAGTTTAGAATCCACTCAACAATTTGGGATGCACAAAAATTGTCCCATCCAACCCATACAATTCCTCGGTATTGGTGCTAAACCAGGCTCCCTTCCCAAGGGCGGAGTGTAACACACCTAAACTGGAGGATGCTGAATTGAACGACAATGATATAGCGAAAGAGGTAAGTTCTGAAAGTCCTTTAGCTTCACTTTTTGATTCAGTAGATAATAGTCCTAAGGATGACGAAGAAGAGCCTAGGGAAGATGAAGTCCAAATGTTTCACCAACGGACTACCCCTTACAACCTAAGAAATAGGCAAGCTGGTGGTCATGCTGGAGGTCCTTTTATGACCTCCACCCTACCAAATAATTTCAGTACCCCTCCAGATCCGAATGCAAATAATAACCAAGGTTTTCCCCATACACCCATGCAGTACCTCAGTAGAAATAAATAGCAAAGTAATGGCCAAAGCCAAACCGCCACCTCCTCCCAAAATGTGTCATGTGATCAAGAAATTGAGTAGATGGGGGAATATATTGCTGAAGAATTTAAAAAGGTAGAGCTGAGCATGTCGGCGTTTGAAATCCTAAAGATACCTGCTATTAAGAATGCCTTTTTGATAATGATAAAAGGGACTCCACCATAAGGGTCAACCCAGTAAAAAAGGTTTCTTTTGGTGATCAGCCAAATGAGTTATTCATCAGGAAAATTTTCAATAGCAAGGTTGACTCGCCAGTAGGTTAGCAACCAAACAAGCAGCCCAACAGGGTGGCCAATCAGCCACAAACCCAAGACAGGGGCAGCGAGAAATATAAAGGCCAAGTCGCTCAAGTGGACGTTTCCGGAGGATTATTTCAAGGGAAATTTGAAACTCCTCCCTTTCTGACCACCATCCATGTGTTCGGGAAGAACCTCCACAATTGCTTGCTTGATTCAGGAGCCTTGGCCAATGTTATGCCCTTGAGCATATGTAAAGTACTCGGAATAACTCCAACTCTCTCTCGACAAAAAGTAACACAACTTGACAAGACCGAAATCAATATAGTAGGGGAAATTAACAGAATACCTATGCAAGTTGTTGTTGATCCTCGAGTCCAACAAACCATTTACATATAGGTGGCGGATATCCCTGATATATATGGTATAGTCCTAGGAAGGGATTTCATGAGGGAATTGAATGGATATGCCACGACTGACTAATCACATATGTGGTTACTATGGAAAGGAATGCCAAATCAGATCATGATCGATCAGGAGCCACGAATGAGATTTATGATCACTGAGTATAACAACACAAATGAGGTGTTGTATGTTGAAATAGGTTTGGGAAATTATTCCCTAGTGTCATATTGGAATGAACATGAGTACCTTGAAGATGGTAGAGCGAGCGAAGTTTTCCTCGTGCTATGCAACCCGCTTGCTAATTTGACCAATGTTTCTCAGAGCACTGAAGTGCTGATCGAATCTGGTGATGAAGAACTAGAAGAAAATGACACTCGGGGACTGCTCGATGGTTTCCAGGATTTCATAGAAAAATGTGTTCAGGACCAGCTTAGACTGGGAAATCGAATGAACTTCTGGGAGATTTTTCTTCCTAACTGGTGTCGGGTACACAATGCTACTCACTTAGAATTTGACTACTGCCTGTGCCAAGCAACAATTGAACACATTTAAAAAATAGGCTACTCTGATGGGGAAAACAGGATCTGCACTACCCAAGCAGACATGTCTCATCCCTGCACCTCCTGAAATAGTCACTAAAATGAAGGCTCCATCGAAGGCAGGAGTCAAATCCACTGGTGCTATGTATAAGGATTCTCCTAGCTTCTAGACATTGTGCTTTGATAGATCCAAATCCAAGCATGGAGCTGGGGGCAGGTTTTGAATTGATCAATCCCAAAGGTAAGTCATACTTTGTTGCCCATAGGCTTCAGTTTTATTGTACTAATAATGTAGCGGAGTATGAAGCCTTGATCTTGGGCCTCTTGATGGCATTAAGGAAGGGTGTCAAAATGCTCCAAGTATATGGAGATTTGAAGTTAGTTGTAAAATAGGTTAGGAAGTTGTATTCCTGCTATGATCGAAGAATCACTAACTATCGGCACCGCATATGGGATATGCTAGAAGGGCTTGATGCATTCAATATTCAATTGATCCTAGGCACATGGAATCATACCACCAATGCCGTGGCATAGGCAGCGAGCACGTTATAGCCATTGTCCCTATCAGGCCTCAGAAAATTCACAGTGGAGCTCACCTTCATCCCGTCGGTGCCAGATAATGTAGTTAACTTCCATGTATTCAACGATGACAAACATATCCTGGATTTCATCACCAGTTTAGATGTGTTTGCAACACAGATAATCTACAAAGTCAAACCCCAAGAGGCGGACCTAGATATAGAAGGGATTATCAACCTAAAGACCAACACCATCCCCAAGGGAATGGTTCAATTAGAGTGGATCTTTGACCATGATCAGATCAGGGATCAAGATCAACAAGCTAAAAAAGATACCATTAGTGGCCAATGTGACACCCATAATCTAGGGATGGCTAGAAATGCCAAGAACGTGTTCATAGGTAAGGTGTGCGCCAATGAAGAAAGAAAAGGGATAATTGAGGCTCTATGGAAGTATCACAATGTCATCGCCTGGAGCTATGATGATCTCAAGACATATGACACATCGATTATCATGCACACTATCCCTCTTAGACTAGAATCAAAGCCATTCCGATAGTGGCAACGCCCTATTAACGCTTTATTAGAAATAGTAATATACAAGGAAGTACAAAAGTTGCCATCAGCCAAGATTATCTTTCCGGTTAGACATTCCACATGGGTAGCAAATTTGGTTCTTTTCAGAAAGAAGAACGGGGAAATCAGATTTTGCGTGGACTTCCGCAATCTGAATCGAGCCTCAGAGAAAGACAACTATCTCGTGCCCTCATTGGATGAGGTGTTACAAGTAGTAAATGGCTCCTAGATGATGTCTTTCCTAGATGGATATTCAAGATATAACTAGGTCATGGTGTAGTATGAAGATCGACACAAGACAACATTCACCACCAAGTGGGAAACTTTCGCGTATAGAAGAATGCCTTTCGGGCTAATCAACGATGGCACCACTTTCTAGCGTGCCATGGATATTGCATTCAAGAACCTGATAGGCAAGTGCATAATCATCTATATGGACAATTAAATAGTATTTTCAAAACAATGGGGTAACCATGTCACCGACTTGTGCAAGTTCTTTGAAAGGTGTTGCACATTTGGATTTTCCCTTAACCCAAGGAAGTGCATCTTTGGGGTCACTGAAGGGAAGCTCCTTGGACATGTCTTGTTAGAATGGGGAATTTCTATTGAACCCAAATGTATCCAATCCATTATGAAAATCCAACTGCCAAGTAGCAAGAAGGAATTAAAATCCTTTTTTGGAAAGATTAACTTTGTCCACAAATTCATCACTAGCTTCGTGGAAATAGTCCAACCGCTCAATGCCATGCTAAAATAGGATGCTAAGGTCGAATGGACTCCCGAAGTGAAATAGGTTCGGGGAAATCAAAAAAGCAATTGTTGATGCCCTTGTGCTGGTCAACCCCAATTACCTGAAGCCCTTCTACATTTACCCCTTTGCTTCAGATCATTCATGTGCCAACATCTTGACACAAAAGGATGATGAGGGGAGTGAGCATCTGATTGCCTTCATGAGTGCCCCTTGAAGGATGTTGAACTGTGCTATCATAACGTTGAAAAATAGGCTTATTCCCTTGTAAAGGGAGTCAAGAAGTTTCGACATTATATCTTACGCAACAAGGTGTTTTCTATAATTCTCAACCCCACAGTGAAAACATTACTTATGTAGAACGAGTTAGGGGAGTGAAGGGAAAAATGGATCGCATTGCTATGGGAGTATGACATGGAAATCCAGCTGATGAAGCTAGTAAGAGGACATGAACTCACTCGAAAAATGGCAAAGGTAGTTATTGACACTGGGCCTAAACTTACGATACAACAGTACCAGTTGGAGGATGTCTCCCCAGGGGAGTGGTATGATGACATAGTGTACTACCTATTGAATCATAGATGTCCGCCTCATCTGCAAGGAGTGCAAAGGTGAACCCTTAGGCTGAAAAGTAGTAGATATATGTTATAGGGCTTCATATTGTACAAGAAGAATCATGAAGGTATCTACTTGAGATGCCTAGGTGAGGAAGAAGTTGATCATGTGCTTAATGAATTCCATGACAAGTTTGGGACTGGTCATGGTTCGGGTCTATCAACTGCACACCAAATATTGAGAGTTGGGTACTATTGGCCCATCATTTTTAAGGGTGCTCATGGTGACATTCGTACCTGCCACGTGTGCCAGACCACTGCCACTATAGAAAGGAATGTTGTTGTCCCATTACAACCTGTTATAGAGGTAAGACCTTTCATGCAATGGGGTCTCGACTTCATTGGTTTGGTAAGCCCTCCATCATCTGCGGGCCACAGGTACATTCTAACCACGTCTAATTACTGCACTAGATAGATAGAAGCAATAACTTGTAGGCAATGCACAACTAAAGTCGTAACCAATTTCTTAGAAAGTTTCATTTTAAATCATTTTGGTTGCCCATATGCTCTAGTATGCGATAACGGCCCTGCGTTTGCCTCATTAAAATTCACAAGTTGGGCCTTTGACTATGATATCGCCCTCAAATTCTCATCCAATTATTACACTCAAGGCAATGGCCTTGCTGAGTCCACCAACAAGAATTTGATCATGGTGATCAAGAAGTTGCTAGATAGGAATCCCAAGGATTGGCATACCCAACTTCATTTCGCCCTCTGGGCGGATCACACCCATCACAAGGCTACCCTCAGAGATTCCCCATACCATCTAGTCTATGGCTTAGAGCCCATCTTTCCCATACATTTTAAAATCCCTACCCTCTAGTTTGTCAATGAATTTTATGAAGGAGGAGATCGCAGAGAAGCTCGCCTCGCCGAACTACTGCACCTTGAAGAAATACGAGACCGTGCAATAGAAAATTTTGCCAAACATCAGGGCATAGTCAAGAGATGGTTCGACCAATGAGCCAAATATAAGGCCTTCCGCATTCCTTATCTAGTCCTTTACTGGGACAAGGCCCATGAAAAGAAAGGAGGGCATAACAAATTTGACAAGCTTTGGCTTTACCCCTTTTAGATTGTTGAAATCCTTGGAGATAATACCTTCCGCCTAAAGACTCTCACTGGTGAAGACGTCTTGTTGCCTATCAACGGGAAACACCTTAAGCATTACTTCTAAGCCTGAGCTCTTTTGGAGATATCATTGTAAATACCTGTACATAGGTTAGAATAGGTTTCCCGCTTTGTCCTTTGGTTTTGCTCGTTGTCCCAAATTTTTTTGTCTTGATTTTGGAAGAGTCTCCCTGTTATGTTGCAGTGGTCGTGCTTAGCATGAAAAATAGTTGTCCCTGCTGCCTGCTCTTGTGTTGTTCTTTAGATAAGGCTTCATTCCCTATTGCTAACCTCTGAAAGCCCCTAAGCGTCGGTTTTCAACTTTCAAACTCTAAATTAACCTAGGATGGTTGTCCGCTTGAATCCCCTCCATTTATCATGGAATACACAACAACACATTTTAATGTTTCCAAAGAGTGGTATAGTGACTAGTGGGAAGAAGGGATAAGTGAAAAATCTAAAGTCTACTCCAGTGAGCACTACGATTCCCAAGCCCATTGTGAGCTTCATTGCTTACGTGGTTGAACAAAAAGAAAAGAGAAAGTGTTGAAAATAAATATCAAATAAAAGGAATAAATAAAGTTAAAATAATGACCGTATGGGTGTGCGAATATCTCTATCAGGGCTATGGACACCTGGCTGGTAGTAGAGCTATGTTCGTGGGGTTATAGTGACAACTTCGTTGGGGCTATGGATGCCTAACTGGCAGTGGAGCAATGTTCAGATTACTTTTGGGGTCAAGCAAACTATGTAGCTTATCTCTCCCAACCAATGGTTGCTCGTGCTATCTCCATGGAAGGAAATGAATTCACCATGCATACACCTCCATGATGATGTTGTAGTTTGATTCAATCCTGCCTTCCTTAAAATTTTCTTAGTTCAGCTTTGAAAGTCAGCTTTGGTCTGTGAAACCATAGATCATGGGTTCAGAATGAATATTTATCTCTAGAACGCTCGGAGCATTCTCCTAGAGGAGTCGCCATTTGTTGTGCCTGTTGCACACATGCCCCATTCGGAATAGGGACCCTCTCTTCCATCTTTTTGATTGTCGGGCCCTTTTTGCTTCACCTCATTTTGCATGTCCATTTTGTGCCCTAATAGGTCAACTCACCCTCCAAAGTCACATACTAAGTTTGACCGAACTCAACTCCTTTGAAAAATGTTAAATCTAAGGTCAATTCAGGTTCTCCTTGTCATAATGCCTTATGGACGTTTGTGGCCCCCTCCGAGTCGAGACCCTTGGGTTTCCTTCTCCGGATTTCCATTTCGGGTTTGCTGTTGCTGGTGTCCGACTCCCAGCGTCTTTCTGGACCCCAAACCCCGGATCTCGAGTCTCCTCGTCTGGAATTCCACTTGCACTTTGTCGTTCCTCACAGCCGTAGCTGGACGTCTTTCTAGACATTGGACTCCAGGTTGCCCACCACCGCCCATGGGATTTGAACTCACCAACTTCCTGGCCATCATATGAAGGCATTAAATTTTTGCATTAATGGCTATTTTGGCTATTTAAACGGATTTTTCGGCAGTCATTTTCACCCGACCGAGTGATAGAGAAATTTGGAGAGCTCTAAAGCATCTGGCATTTTCAGCCCTTGAATCCGAGCTCTTTTTTTGACATTTTCCACATGGCCAGCAGCAGTCTTTTCGAGATTTTGAGGTACGCCCACCATCTGCGTGCCTCATCTTCTTTTTCATCAAATTCCAAGGTTAAGGTTAAGGAAAATGTAAAAGAATGTTAAAATCTGGTAGGTAATTACCCTCCCCTAAAAACCCATGTTTTGAATTATGAAAAATCGATTGTTTGAGGGGTCAAAAATCAAATCGGAGGTAGACCTCCCCATCGCCATTCTTCAGAATAGTTAGACACCTTAACCTGGCCCAGGCTTTCCTGCGGCCATCCATGTAAACTCAAACTTAAAAACTCAACACTTCATGCGGCCAAGCTTCTCTCGGACCCTGGGATCCATATTTCCCCTCGTGGGTTTCTATTGTGTTCCCGCCGTTCTAAACAGCCTCCCCTGAACGTCTTTCCGACTCTTAGATCCCGGCCCTATGAAGTCCGTGTTAAAACTTAGAAAAATCAATAATTGGCAAAGAAAAGAATTATCATCGGGATTCGATCCTCAGAATTTTGTGTTGATTTCTCCATTCTGACGACCTATCTCGAGCGTCTTTGTGGACCTCGGATCCTGACCACATGAATTCCAATTCCAAATTCTATGGGAGCAACCAAAATCCAAACTCATTTCGGACCTCGACCTCTGGAATTCCGTTCTTAGAATTTTGTGTCGCTTTTTCTATTTTACACGACCATCTTCGGATGTCTTTCCGAGTCTCGGACCCCAGCCCCCCTTTTGCCTTGTGAAAATCTGAATGAAAAAACCAAGAGCCCAAGGTGTATCCGGACCCTGACCCATGGGTTTCTACTTCCAGAATTCCATTCCATTGGAGCCATTTTTACACGGTAAATTTGGAGCAGCTTTCCGACCTCTGGGTCCTGACATGTTGTCTGCCACTTGGTTTTCCCGACTCTAGAAATTGTCTCTGGGGAATGTCTTCTGGAATTCTCCTCCCAGATTGTCTATTGCATTTTGTCGTTTCCAATGGCTGACCCATAACCGCTTCCCGGTGACGGTGGTTCGAGGTCTGGATTCTAGTGCCCGAAGTTTCGTATTCTCTGTGCCGTTTCCAACGATTGTCCTGCAGCTGATGTCCAAGCTCCCAAATGAAGGATCAAATGACCTCCAATTCCAAAATGGATTTCGACCCACTTGCTAAAACTAGTTCTTCCTTTGCACCAACCCTCATTTGACCAAATCCAACATCAGGAAACAACTTTGGGAGTTCCATGCCTAATTTGCCCTCCCAATCGGCATTCTGCTAAGGGAACTCCGGCCTTGGGAACCTAAATTGCCTGCCTCGCTTTCTATTAATGTTTTATCAAATATTATGTGACTATTGAATATGAATAATGATTTCAGGGCTAACTTTGATGTGTAGGGACTTGTTTGGGACCATTTTCTTATGTTTAATGTTACTAATTCGCATCTTTTGTGTAGAATTTATGGAACCCGATGCAGAAACTTCTGGTGCCTCCAAGTCGAAGGGGAAAGGAATAGCCAAGACACCTCGAAGAAAGGAGGATAAAGATCTAATGAAGTACAAGTTTCAAGGGGTCCCCTTACAATCGAGAGTCACCACTCTATGGAGAGATGTCATGGATACAAACATCGGTCAGGTTGATGTTGATGAATATTTATAGAGAGTCAGGGTGAATCCCAAGATGGAGAATGCAAGGTTGATAAGGAGCAGAGGAATCGCCAAAGCTGCAAGCTTCCCACCGGCCTTGGTGGCCCCAGAATTGGTAATGGCGTGCATGGAGGCATATCAACTTGAGACCCAAAAAATAGTGGACCGGGATGGGAATATCCTTGCAAACATGTCCCCGTTGGGTATAACGATGACCTTCCACATTCCTACCTTTAACAGCATGGAAACCCCCACCATGGAAGAGTGCAAGGAACTATGGGAGTAGGACCCACTAAGGTGTAAGAAGCTCATCAATCAATATTGGTTAAAGGACAAGTGGGGTAGTGCTAACAAGCTCCCTCAGGAGGTTTTTCACAATGATTTCTTTGAGGATTACAATGATGTCGTGACCTTGCTAAGTCAGGTAATGGGCCTTCCTGCTGCGGCCTTCTTCCAGGAATGGATGTTCTATTTTGTGGAGCGAATTCTTCGCAGTGACTCCACCACCTTCTACTTGGGGGAGATAATCAGTGACTGCTTCCACAAATAGTTTACAACCGTAAAAAAGACCTCCAAGTTCTTCATGACCTCCTACTTGGTGTACTTCCTTACGAACTGGTGACACTATCAGGGATTAACTGTGGTACCCAGTGAGGCATCAAGGTAGAGCTCAAGCCCTATGATAAGTACCCTCAACTACAGTTCCAAAATTTCAAGAAGGATTATTGCAAGGTGAATGATGCATTCATCGCCTACATCATTTGATCCCTAGGAGGCAACTTTCAAAGAAGAGTTTCACACAGTGCTAGAGCCCTCCTCAGGCAATACACTTTCTTATACATTCAATTTACAAATTTCACGTACATCCGTGCCCAGGGATTCATGGAAAGACCAAACAAGCTGCCTTGGTACCCCAATGATCAGATCATACTATTAGAGCTGACTTGGCAGCTATGGCACATCCATAATATCTTGAGCAACAAGCATCTAGCGGGTACACCTTACCCCATTGGGCTTGGCCAAGGGAT
This sequence comes from Sequoiadendron giganteum, assembly GCA_007115665.2. Lineage (NCBI taxonomy): Eukaryota > Viridiplantae > Streptophyta > Pinopsida > Cupressales > Cupressaceae > Sequoiadendron > Sequoiadendron giganteum. The sequence continues at coordinate 33,207,442 of CM021101.1, forward strand.
GTACAAGATTCATAGCTCTCAGTGTGCAGGATACTCAGAAAGGGAGTTGGCCGAATACCACTTCTGACAGTATATACCTCGACCTCAAATGAACCCATATGGACATATCAGAAAGGCACTGGGATGGGAGTATGCCCACCTCCACAACGTAGAAGATTTTTGGGCCAATTATAAAGATGATTTTGAGGTGCGGCTGCGGCACCACATGCGCATGAATGCGCTTTATGTGCGAAGAATAAATTTGTGTCTGGTTCCTGACGAGCTTGAGGAGGATGAGGACACGGTGATCGATCTAGGATATGATTCCATCACCAATTTTTCACTGCCTACAATTGACTAGAATGAGCGAGAGCTTGATGACATCGATGTACTCACTAATCTCGTCAAGATCCGAACAAGGGAATGGATTGACCAACAGGTGGCCCGATTGAAATAGCAAGGAGTCGCCTTAATGTTTAAGGGACTAGAAAGTGAACCAAGTGGCTTTGATGGAGGGATAGCTACTGCTACAACTAGAGAAACATCTAAAACCCCACTATCGGCCAAAAAAAAGAAGAGAAAAGAGGCCAGTGGGCAGCTGCCCAAACCAAAGGTTTATGCCTGAAAGGCATCAGAGGGTGAACCTTCTCAGAAGAAAAGGAAAACAATTGGGGCCATGGAGATAACTGCAATACCCAAAGGTTCACTCCTCGAGAAAGGGGGAGAAGGATGTAACCCACCAAGTTCTTTGTCTACCGCTACAATTGTTGCTGTTGTTTCCATTGTCCCGCAAGCTTCGCTGACCGTTTCTACTTCCTCCCCGCCTGCGGTGGACATCTTTGTCCACCTTGCTTCCAACTCTTCTATCTTGAAGATTATTCTTGTAGATTCATCCTCTACCATGACCTCGCCGGTCTCCTCCTCCTCCATGTCTCCTTCCCTTCCCTCTATTTCTATTACTACAATGTCTTCCCTCAGCCTCCCAGAATCTTTTGTGAAATACATGAAAAACGTGTCATCCGAGATTTTGGGGATGCTTACTAATTTGGTGGTTCAAGCTGCAATAGCTCAGGCTATGGCCCACGCTCCATCTCTCCCTCCACCTTGCAAACCACCAAGAATGGAGGCAACAATGCAAATATCTAATGAATTTGAATGATGGCAGCTAGAGGTTGCGACGAGGCTAGAGGACAAAGAATTTGAGTATCACGAGCATCCTTTGTTCGAACACCAGGAGATAGATGAAGTGGCCTATGAGTCTTCCAGTGAGGATAGCGAGGAGCTAGACACTGAACTAATCAAAGAAAGAAATGACCCAGAGCTCAATGAAGAGTGGGGCAAATAACTTAAGGAGATTGAGGATAAGGAAGTCGAGGATCGGCTTGCACGTGAAGAGGAAGTTGTTGCCCAAGAGACTGAGGGCAGCAAGTCTCCAACTAAGGGGCATGGCCAAACCCTAGAACATGATGAGGAGGAATCCCTCCATGAAGATGAGCAAGAGGATAAGCTTGAGGAATGTGAACAGGTCCAAGATGTAGAAGAAAAGGGTGCTAAACTGGAGGATCCCTCTAGCCAGCGTTTGCAGGCCAAGGTCCCCACTAAATATATAATGCTTGAACAAGACTCCAATGAGGAGAATAAAGATGCAAGGGCTGAGAAGATTGCTATTGTTGTCAGAGCTATTGAACTCGAGAAGGAGGACAATAAGAATCAAGGTGAATTACCCAAGGAAGAGCCCCAAATGCTCAATTGGCTAGAAAAATAGTTGAAACAAAAGACTCCCACCTTGAAAGATCCCAAGGCAAGGTTGGAAGCCATTCTGGCTAGAGCACAAATAAGCACTAAGAAAGAGAAAAAGTCAAATATCAAATCGAAGGTGACCATGGATTCCTCTGGATCTAGGGTAGTACAAATAGCGACAGCGGTGGTTGGAGAACAAGGGATAACTTATAATGTCTCCACCATCAACTTGGGAGTGGCCATGAGGGAGAAAAAGGTCAATCACCTCCAGGAATCGATCGCCACAGTGGTACACCTTATCCAATAGGATAAGGTTTCAAAAGAGGAACTCAAAGCACAAGTGGCTGATCTGACAACCTATATTCAGTAGTGGACATCCCTGGATGAGTAGCCCATGATGTCATCCGCCCCGCCTCAACTACTATCCCAAGAGCAGATCAATAAATAAGAAGAAAGAACTTAGATAAGACTACGGAAAATTAGTTTTGGCAAGTCTTAGATATGGGAAACACGGGTATCAACTTGGCTGTCCGAACAATGAATAAGTTCCTGGAGGTACAAAGAACCCTTGAGGGTATGAGGTAGGTCTACAAGGAGTTCCTGAGGAAATACAAAGTAGCCTACTCAAAGATTGAGGCTATACTCGCACTGTTGAGCAAGGTTTGGGAGAAGGACCTTGCCCTCAAAGATGATGATCACTAGCTAGTGGATACATGGAAGTGAGATTTCGATCATTGGAGGAAAAGGTTAAAGCAAATCCTGGAATGTATAGCGCTGGATATCGAATGGGCCAAGGATTCAAGAGAAGAGTGTGCTCGGTACCTCAAGTTAATGATGAGGTACGAGCTACCCGCTGCTGAAATAAATCCTGAGAGCATAAAGCCACACTTCTTGAAGAACATGGAAAAGGGGATGTCAGCTGAAATCACCATAGAATTAATGAGTTTTACTACCTGAGCCTTCATGCAGTCAAAAATTTTTAGGGATAATGCTGCTAAATATGATGATGACTGGAAAAAGCTCGTCAGTAATTTTGAGGAATGGAGCTACCAAGTGTTGTGATTGGACATCATGGAAGTAGATAAGCTCCAGCCGATGATCTTGAACTTTGTGGAGTATGTAACATTAAAGAAATGCGAAGGCAACCTAGTCATCGATGAAGAATTCCTCAAATAATAGCTAGGGCAAACAACTATAGGACAAAATTGCTACAGTGTTGTCACTAGATGACGAAATAGGGAAATGACAAGAAATGTCTTATAAATGAAATGTATTTGGGGGTAGGTGAAACCCTAGTGTAAAGTGAATCTTGGCCACACAATAAGAATCAAATCTTGGCCACTCATCTTTCTTTTTGAAAACTATAAATAGGGCTCTCCTCTTCTCATTTTAAGAGAGTTGAGTTGTTGTAAAGGCATGCTGCGGAAATTATAATAGAAAATATAGCCATTTCCTGGTGTTTTTCTGGGTTTCTCCACATGTTTCATGATTCCTCTCCTTTTAGTTAAAACTTTGGTTCAAGTTGCTTTGCTGTTCTGGTTTTCCTTAGTTAGTTGTAGTGGATTTAGTATGTTGTCTTTAGTTTTGAAGATTTTTGTTGTGTGTATGCTTTCCTTGTCCATACTTTTGGCCATTTTTTGATGGTAAATGAATGTGTAAAGTTACCCTTGACTATAATTTCATAGTTGTTCATTGAAATTTGTCTTTGTTCACATTTACGTGGCGAATGAATGATGAATATCTATAGTCCTTAGAAGATAGGATAGATTTCATGACATTGTGAGAATTCAGATTAAATGAAATTTTGTTTAAGGAAACTATCCACAACAGGAACCTCCATAATCACTATTCATCGATAGTTGCAAGTCTAGGAACCATCCTTCTTCCTCGCCCTTTTCCCCTTTTTTTAGAAACAATTCGTGCTAAGGTTCATTGCACATTGTAAAGCCAAATCTGATGAAACAATGGAGTCCAAGACTGTTGTATGAACCTACAGTGAAGTGCAGTAATTTTATATTCGAAGAACTCCATCCATTGACCCAATTCTCCCATAGCTTTAAACCACGTAAGACCGCCTTGTGATTCTAGGAAAATCACATTAAACAATTGATATATTTCAGGCCTCATCATGACCTGACATCTAAGAGACCCTGGGATAGTGTTCTACAATTTGATTGTGGAAGATTGTCTTTCAAGAGAGGTAGTGCACCTACACATTACCTGTGTTGGGAAGTGCATAAAAACACCATCAGAAAATCAGATACAATTGAAAGGAAGCATGACATTTGAAGAACTACTACTTCCAAATTGGTGTAGAGTCCATGATGCCCCTCATTCTGAGCTTGAACATGACTTGTGTCAGACTATTGTTTGATAGATACAAAAATACATTAATCCAATTTCAACCATTGGACTTAATATCCAGAAATAGTTAAACAATGATAAGAGTAAAATCCCAACACTTCCTGAAAAGCCTCCCATTTTCAATAAAAAACAAGAAAAATTGAAACCAAGAGAACCTGATGGTTGTTGGACATTAAGATTTGATGGATCTAAATCTAAGCAAGGTGTTGGAGTAGGATTTGAGTTGATCAGTCCTAAAGGTAAGAATTACTTTGCTTCTCATAGACTCCAATTCCAATGCACTAACAATGTCATTGAATATGAAGCTTTGATCCATGGCTTATTAATGGCATCAAGAAAGAAAGTCAAGATATTACAAGTGTTCGAAGATTTAGAGTTAGTAATCAAACAAGTAAGAAAATAGTATTCATGTCGTGATAGAAGAATGACAAATTATAGGGATAGAGTGTGGGATCTCATTGAAGGGTTCGATGTTTTTAATATTCAGCTGATCCCTCGAAACAAAAATAAGATTGTTGATTCCTTAGCACAAGTTACTAGCACCCTGCAGCCTTTGTCACTCTTAGGGTTGAATAAATTCATAGTTGAGCTCACTCCAGTAACTTTAGTGCCTGAAAAGGTTACTAATTTCCAGGTATTTGAAGATGATAAGCATATTTTGGACTTTATTACAAGTTGTGATGTGTTTTCTTCTCAAGTAATTGATGAGATAGAGCCTCAAGAAGTAGAAATTGACTTTGGAGGAATCACCAATCTGAAAACTAATACCATTCCAAGAGGTATGGTGCAGCTTGAATGAATTTTTGAATTAGATAAGATAAGAGATCAAGAGCAATAGACTAAAAGAGAGTCTCTCAGCAGTCAGTGTGAAACATATAATATGGGGACACCGAATGACTTGAAGAATGTTTTTATTGGTAAAGTATGCACTCCAAAAGAAAGAAAGGGGATTATTGATACCCTACATACATATCATGATGTAATAGCTTGGAGTTATGAAGATTTGAAAAATATGATACTTCAATCATCACACACACCATCCTTTTGAAGTCAGATGTCAAACCATTTAGGTAGAGACAGTGGAAAATCAATGCTTTGTTAGAACCCATTATTCAGAAGGAGGTGCAGAAGCTTCTTTTAGCACGCATTATATTTTCGGTAAGACATTCCACCTAGGTTGCGAATTTGGTTCCAGTAAGGAAAAAGAATGGGGAGATCAGACTATGTGTGGAATTTAAAAATTTGAATAGAGCATCAGAGAAAGATAATTATCTAGTTCCCTCACTAGATGAGCTGCTTCAGATTGTAAATGGATCTCAAATGATGTCTTTTTTGGATGGGTATTCTGGATACAACCAAGTTATGGTGTAGTATGAGGATAGGAACAAGACTACCTTTACTACGAAATCAGGAACTTTTGCTTACAGAAGGATTCCATTCGGGTTGATTAATGTTGGAGATACATTCCAGAGAGCAATGGACATTGCTTTTAAGAACATAATTGGTAAATGCATCATTATCTATATGGATGATTTGACAGTTTTTTCCAAGAAACGAGGTGATCATATAACAGATTTATGCAAAGTATTTCAAAGATGTAGAGAGTTTGGTATTTCACTTAATCCAAGGAAGTGTATTTTTGGAGTCACAGAAGGAAAGTTGTTGGGGCATATTATCTTAGAATAGGGTATTGCTATTGATCCTAAGTGAATATGGGCTATTTTGAAAATCTAGCCTCTTGCAAGTAAGAAAGAGATGAAGTCATTTTTTGGTAAGATTACCTTTGTTAGGAAATTTATCACCAGATTCACAGAAATAGTCAAGCCATTGAATGCTATGTTGAAACAAGAAAAAAAAATAGAATGGAATGCAAAGGCCAAGGAAGCATTTGTAGAAATCAAGAAAGCTATTGCTGAGGCCCCTGTACTGGGGAGTCTAGATTATACTAAACCCTTTTACATATATTCCTTTGCTTCTAATCACTCCAGTGTTGCAATGTTAATTCAAAAGTCTGATCAAGGGGATGAACACCCTATAGCCTTCATGATTACACCCTTGAAAGATGCAGAATTAATATATCATAATGTAGAAAAACAAACCTATGCTTTGGTCAGAGCAATGAAGAAGTTTAAGTATTATATCTTAAGGAATAAATTTTTTGCCATAGTGTCTGATCCTGTAGTAAAGTTGTTGTTAATGCAGAATGAGTTAGGCAAACGAAGGGCCAAGTGGGTGACTATGTTGTAGGAGTATGATATGGAAATTCATCCCATTAAATTAGTGAGAGGAAAAGGACTGAAAAAGACCATGGTTGAGACCAGTACTGATCTCACAGCTCAACATTATTACCTTCAAGAGGTATCTCTAGAAGATTGGTATGATGAAATAATTTTCTATTTGCTAAATCAGAAGTGTTTTGATCACCTTAATACAATACAGAGGCGGGCCTTGCGCCTGAAGAGTGGAATTTTTATGGTGAAAGGATCTATCTTGTATAAAAGAAATCATGAGGGTGTATACTTAAGATGTTTGGGAAGAGAAGAAGTTGTCAGAGTGATGACTGAATTTCATGAGAAATATGGCACAGGCCATGGTTCTGCATCATCCACTACACACCAGATATTAAGGGCAGGCTACTACTAGCCCACTTTTTTCAAAGATGTACACCAACATGTGAGGACTTGTCACATATGTTAAACATCAACAAGTAAGAAAAAATGTCCAGCTCTTCCACTCCAACCTATCATAGAGGTAAAACCATTTGCTCTGTGGGGTATGGACTTCATAGGTCTCGTTAATCCTCTGTCTTCTGTGGGTCATAGGTATATTTTGACCATAACTGATTATTTTACTAGGTGGACGAGGCTCTGGCTTGTAAACAATGTACTTCAGATGTGGTAATCAATTTTCTTGAATCAGGAATTATCAATCATTTTGGTTGTCCACTGTCTTTGGTCTGTGATAATGGTCCTACATTTGTATCACTAAAATTTTCTAATTGGGCATTTGATCATGGGATTGTTATTAAATTTTCATCCAATTATTGCCCTCAAGGTAATGGTTTAGCTGAGTCTTCCAATAAGAACCTACTGACAATTATCTAAAAGTTGTTAGAATAAAACCCTAAGGATTGGCACACCCAGCTCCAATTTTCTCTATGGGCTGACCAAACCAGACAGAAGGCATACATAGGAACCTCTCCTTATCACCTGGTGTATGGGTTGGAACCTGTGTTTCCTATCCAATTGAAAATCTCTACCCTACAGTTTATCAATGAGTACTATAATGAAGAAGATAAATGTGAAGCTTGTTTGGCTGAATTGTTGCATTTGGAAGAGAAAAGAGATGAAGCCCTAGCAAAATTTGTTAAACATCAAGGTGTAGTAAAAAGATGGTTTGACAGGAGAGCTAAGGTGAAGGCCTTTAGAATTTCTGACTTAGTTCTCTATTGGGATAAAGCCCATGACCATAAGGGAAAGCATGGTAAATTTGATAAACTTTGGCTTGGTCCTTACCAGATTTCAGAAATTCTGGGAGATAATGCTTTTGATTTGAAAACCCTCACTAGTGAGGATATTTCGCTGCTTGTCAATGGGCAGTATTTGAAGCATTATTTTCAACCATGAACTATTCTACAGTTCATCGTATACATAGTTAAAATAGGTTTGTTTTTTTGCTTTGTTTTGTTGGTTTTGCTTTGGTAGTTTGGGTTTACTTTGATTTGTTTCACTTTTCGTTTTGGTTTTTTTCTTTTGGGTTCCTTGTTTTCTTGGGGTTGTTGTGTCTGTACAACGGGTTATTTTTCTTGGGATTGTTCTAAGAATTTCTTTTATAAACTTTAACCAATTTTTCAGAATCAAGTGGTGGAATTATTTTATCTAATGTCCCTTGTACTTGGAATTAGGGTCACTTATTTTGGATACACCTTGGAATATATTTGGGTCTCACATTTTCACACTAATATTAAAGATTCTGACATTGCATAGGGTTTCTTGAGTAATCTGACCTAGTGAAAAATATTATATTCTACTTCAGTGCCACTGTGTTTCATTACTTATGAAGGTGAAGAAGAAAGGGTCTAATAAAAGAAAAAGAAAAAAGGAATTTTTTTAAAATATCAATACGCTTCACCTTATCAGGAGTCTCTTAGTATCTCTACCGGGGCTATAGATGACTGAGTGGTAGTAGAGCTATGCTTGGGAGGGTCACAATGATAACCTCGTCAGAGCTATGGATGCTTGACTGGCAACGAGGCTCTATCCAGGTCACTTTTGAAGTTTGAACTCTTATGTAGCTTGGTCAAATTCTCTCTGGTTCCCATTGCACTTATAGGATAGGAAATGAATGCATAACACACACACTTGGACCCTGGTATACAAAAGATCTTCCTACTTGTGGATTTTGAAACTTTGTTCATAGGAGTCGTGATGAGAGGATTGAAACTAGAGATTCTGGGTTCTTGATTCTACTTTATCCTCAAAATGCTCTGGAGCATTTCCCCGACAGAGTCGCCATTTGTTGTGCAGTTTTTGTACACACGCCCCACTGAAAGTGGGGACCCTCTTTTTTCGTGTTTTGGTGTCTTGGCCCTCCTTTCTTGGGTTTTTTTCTTGCTTAGGCTTGTGCTTTGATGTTCATCTTTCCAATTGAAGTGGAACACTTGTGATTTTTATTGAAAATCTTCAATTTTGAATGCATTCCAGAGTTTTCACTATTTTCGGGATAATCCCCTCTGGCCGGATTTTCTCGGTTTTCTTTCGGAGTTTGGAAGTGACTGTTTCTTGACCCAGATCCGGGGAAATCTATCATGTCTAGATTTCTCTGAAGTTCATTACTCTATCGAATCTCTAGGTTTTGTGGTCATGGTTGTCTTGTCGATCGCATTAATGGCGATTGTGCGAATTTTTGAGGCAATGATATATTGGATTTTGGGAAGTAATTAATCATTTGAGTTTGTTTGTTTTCTTATCATTTGATCTTGAGTCTTGGATCCTCTAGTGTATTGCTAGATCATGGATTTCAAAGCCATTTCAATGGTTGCATTCAAAATTCATGTGTGTGGCTTGTGTCTTGCTTGCGTTTGAAAGTTGTTTGTTGGTGTTACCAGTTCTAGTCTTTTCACTCTCATGGTATGTAGATATGCACTTTTCCTTGCTAGTTTGGTTACTTTGCTTCATTTTCTTTCTAGTTCTTTGTGGCTTTGTTGTTTCCTTGGGTCCCCATCATGTTCAAGAATCTTGGGATTTCCATTATTGTACCAGTCCACCAGGTTGATCATTGGATGTTTATTCTTGGTTTGGTACTTCTATTCCTTTGGTTTTTTCTTGCATTGATTTTAAACTTTCCATCTTTGTATATGAGCAAGTTGTACCTAGTTCTTTGTGCTTTCATGGCTGATATTTTAGGGTTCTTGACCTAGGGCATAGTCAATCCTTCCCGAACTACTATGAGGAATGTTCTAAATTCATATTTGATCCATTGGAGGTCTAGGTTAGTTCGTTGTCAAGGTACATGCCTCAGATCCTAAGTTGCTAGAATCATTTTAGACAAGGGTGAGAAAATGTGTTAGGGTTCGAGTTTTCAAGGTCCTCGTGGAATTCCGCTTTCCCTAGATTTCTTCGCCTTTCCCTGTTCTTTCTCTTTTGTCAAATTTTCCCGGATTTCATTTGCCTCGCTAAAATCCACTTCCTTCAGATTTTCTCGAAATCCATAGTCAGGTCGTTTTGCCGTATCAGTGCTTTAACGATAATTTATTGAGTTCCCGGTAAAATACGTGTCCTCCAGATTTTCTCGAATATTCTGTGCCTTCTTCATTTTCCCGGGTTGGTTATAACTATTTCTATTTTCGCTAAAATCCGTCTCTAGCGGATTCTTCCAGGTTTTCTGGGAAAAATGTTGAAATGATGATTATGAGGAATTGGTTTATTAATGATGTATTTGATTAATTAAATGAACTTATGCTAAGTGTTTTTAAGGTTACTCCTTTGTTAAATTGATGGATTAATGTGATATTATGGGAGTTGTGTGCTTGGTTCGCTGGACTCCACCTGGTCTAGATTTTCCCGAGAAACCTCTCTAGTATGGAATCCGTGAAGGGGGCCAAATCCCAAAATTTGAGATAATGATTTCCTACACTTGTTGTTTCTTTTGGATCTGATTGTCGTCATCTTTATTTGTTTGCAAGAAGGATCAGGACAAGATGTTGTTGGTTGAGGCAAAGGGAAGGCAAAAGATCTAGGTGTAGAGACTTCGGCCATCTCTAATGCAAAGAAGGTCAAATTGGACATAAAGAGTAGAATTCCTGAAAGTGAGTTGACTTCTATTTGGTCAGGAATCACCGATACCAAAGTCAGTATGTGGGACTATGAAGAATTTAAGTTTGAGATGTCAGCACCGAGCCCTCCTTTGTTGGAAAAGAGAATAGTGGACTCCAGATTGGCTCATGTAGCAGGTTTCCCCTCCATAGTGTAGTGTTATGAACTAGTGCTTGAGTGTGCCAGGAACTATGATAGAGGGACATAAAGGATAATCAGTCCCTAGGGAAGGGTTCTGGTAGGCTTTTTCCCTATATCGATTGCTGTAACTTTTGATATGCCTGACAGGTCCCATGTGGTGGCCTTTGATATGGACGGTGCCAGGAAGTATTATGAGTAAAATATAGTTAAGTCCCAACAGGTGATTAACTCTTGGTTGGAGAAGCCTAAGTCCCATTTCTCCAAGTTTCCAAACCAACAATTTAGACTTAAATTCAAAAGGGAATATTACAATGTAATTACCCTTCTCAGCAAATTGGTGGGATTGAAGAGTGCAGGGGTGTTTGAGACTTGGATGTTCAATGTTATTTCTCGGATGGAGCAAGGGATAGATTATCACTGGGTAGGTATCATATGTGTAGTGATCCATGAGTAGTTATGCAATTTCTTACAAACCAAGACCTTCACCATGACCTGCTACCTAGTGTATTCATTGGCAAGACTTCACCCATACAAGGGGTTAAGCACTAGGGGTACCTTTGGATAAGATGCTATATATGAAGTATACCCACAGTTTATTTTAACTGGAGGAAGTTACAGAAGAGAAAATGATGCTTGTACCATGTACATCAATATATTTCTCTAGGGTGCAGAGCATATTAGAATTTCTGACAAGGCTAAAGAGTTGATAAGGAAATATGGGGCATGGTTTATCTAGTTCCCTACATTTTCATTCATTAGAATTGATGGTTGCCAAAGGGCTCCCTATAGACTCCCAAGGTATCCTATGGATCATATCATATTGTTTGAAGTCACTAGGAAGATTTGTGACTTTGACAATGTTGTGAAGGAAGAAATCCAAAAAACAGGTTTTGGGAATGACTTTCCCTTAAAGATAGGAATGGGTGAAGTTTGTCCTTCTATCCATTCTACTCATGCTTCTGAGGAGGAGATGAGTACTTTTGGTCTCTCTTTCCATTCCAAGAGAGCAAGGTTTGACATCACTGGTGAGGCACAAAAGAAGGCCAGTAAGGAATATAGCCATAAGGTTAATATTGAGGACTACTGGGTTAACTTAGTTGATGAATTTGAGGTTGGGAAGAGGAAGTTCTCCAGATTGCCAGTGGATTTGATAAAGTTATACAACATGAGGGTCATCCCTGACCAGGTGGAAGAGGATGGAAACTTAATCCAGGGTCATGTTTATGAAGCTGTGAAGGATAGGCTAGTTGGAGATGTTGACTAGTTAGAAGAAGAGAAAACAAAGTTGGATCAAGTCATGACTCCAGTGATCAAGTACACCAAAATATGGTTGAAGCATAAGATCCTGGAATTGGAGAGTGAGGGTATCCCATGTACTAATGATCTAATGGGAGACTTGGAGTCACTAATACCAGATCCTAAAGGTAAAGAAAAGGTGGATTCCCCTTTTAGAATCTAGGTTAGGGATGTTCAAGTGGAGAAGGTGACAAAGGTGAGTAAGCAAAGGAAACATGTTGCCAAGAAGAGGAGACATGCCTCAAAGAAAGAAGCGGAAAAGGATAAATAAGAGGAGGAGGAGGTAGAGATTTCTCCTCCATTGACAAAGAGAAGAAGGATTACAAAGCAATCACAGAAACTGGAGGAGGCTCCCAAAATTGATAAGGAGATTGAGCCACCAGTGATAGAGGTGGAAAGCCTAGGGGAAATAACTCAAGTGTACATGAGAAGGTCAAGGAATCCTTCCCCAAGGGATACTACAGTAAAGGAGGATGTTCCAGTGAATATTCTTGTTGTTGAACAAGTAAGTGTCTCCATTCCTTGGGATGCTGGTAGCACACAAGCAAAACTAAAGGAGGATGAAGAGCCTAAAGATTTGGGAAAAGAAGAATTTTAGGAGGGAGATCTCTATAATGCAGAGGAAGAAATTGATAGAGTGATTCAATCTCCCTTGGTGGCAAATGCAGATTCACCTGTAAGAGAGCAATTGAAAAAATCTCCTCAAAAGGAGGAAATACCAGCTAAAGTCCCTTCACCAGTGCAATATGTTGTGGAAGAACAGTTTTAGGATAAGGAGAATCCAACTGTGGATATTGCTAATGTGCCAAATGTTGAAAAGGATGCAACTAATGATCAGTAGGACAAGCACGATGTAGGGTCAACTGAGTCTATTGTTCTAGATTGGCTAGATAGGGAATTGAAGAGAAAAATGGTGATAGTGGAGGATGCTCCTCCTAATTGGGATCTCTTGATGGCTAATGTTGGACAAGCGAAAGCTAAGAAGAAGGCAAGGGTGGTGTTCTAGAATGAGAGATATGAGTCAGGCAACAGAGTGGCCCACATTGCTACCCCTACTCCAGATAAGGATAGAGACAATGTGACTGCCAAGGACTATCATGTGCAAATTGTTGAATTAGGGCACACTTTTGTAGAGCAAGATATTAAGGAGTATGAAGGCTCCAGTGCTGTTATTTTGGGTAGGTTGAAGAAGGCTGTGCAAACCAGGCATGAGCTAGAGAGAGAGAATGAGAAACTAAAGAAGTATTTGCGGGAGTTGATGAAACCCTTGTAGGCTATTAGCTCTTCCTCCTCTGCTATAGGTTTCTTGCCTCAGGAAACAATCTCTGAGCTGGAAAAGATGAAGGGCACAACACATGCTACAGTTGCTTGGTTGGAGGGTTTCCAAACCAAGGGAGATGCTGCCATTAAGGATGTTTTGTCAACTGAAGGAGATGCTATTAGATCGGTGGACTAGTTGAAGGCTGCATTGGCTCAAGACAAGGAGGATACTGATCTCCTACTATAGAAGACTACAACAATTATGGAGTTCACCAAGGATAAGATGGTAAAGTGTGGGATCCTTCCTTTTCCAAGGGTTTCTAAACCTTGGGAATGGTTTGAAATATTGTAAATGAAGCAAAAGTCTTTAAGGAAAATCCATAAGCAGGCAAAGCAGATTGAAGACACTCTGACTAGTATCCATGACAGGTGTATCTCATGTTTTGAGGTCATGACCAGAAAGAAGAAGTTTGCTCCCAAACATCTTAATTTGAGGTAGCTTAGGAAATGGTGGAGAGATGTTTATTCTCCAATTAGTGAAGGTCCGGTCACTGAGCATCAGCTAGATGATGCTGCAATCTATATTGCAACTATTGATAGATTCCCAACTAATAGAGCTAATTGGGATGTTACAATTAAGCAGGAAAGAGATGACATCAAATTTCTTAAAAGGAGAATTAGGGTTTTGCCTCTGCCACCTGTTGCTAAGCTGGATAGGGTCTTGTTGGCCGTGCATGGTGAAGAGGATCGAACTAAAGACAAAGATGGGAAATAGTTATAAGGGTTACATTGAGATTTGTGCTTCCCATTACTTACATGCATTGGACCACCCCTTTTATATTTTGTGGCCGACTAGGATGAAATCGGTGCTAAATGCACATTTCATATTATGAGTGAATATTTTTAGGCTAACCTCTTAGAGGTCTTGTTTTATTCTAAATTATTATTTTGGGCCGACCTATCTTGAAGATTCTCTATAAAATGGGCATGTTGCCTGATTTGGATATAGATAGAGATAGATAGATAGATAGAAAAAAAAGATAAGTGACATTCGAATAGAGCAGAGATTTGAATTAGGGCAGATTAGATTTGCTTCCAAGCAAGTGTTGTAACAAAGAACTGGAGTTGTTGCTGATTTGGATGAATTAATATAAGAGAGATATTGTGATTTGGTATCTATCTTGTGGAGCTCCATCTGGCACGGTTCTTGTTATTCTATCTTCAAAATTTCTTATGAGTTATGGTTAGATTGTTTGGTGATTCTTAGGGTTTCATGTTTGAAATGTTTACAGTGATCTCTAGTCCATACTTTTTGCAGTTAGTTGATTGTTAGCTACTTTGCAAAGTTAGCCCGAACTTAAAATCGTGCTTAGTTCAATTATAAGAATTTTTTCATCTCAATTACAATAGGATTGGTTGAATTAATGTTTTTTATTTGATAATCTTTAAATACCTTAGAGGATTGCACTATTTTTGTGAAATTGCAGATTTATCTGGGTCAAACAAAAAGTATGAGAGATCGGTCCATTTTGAGAATTTCATCTTTCTGCATTTTCATTCTTAGGGTTAGGAGTAGTCTTAGAATTATTTCTAAAACTTTTATCTTTTTCTATTTCTTTATTACCAAGGTCCAAATCAAGATTCCAAGTATCAATTCATTGTTTAGATATTATAAGCCCGAAATCCAATATTTGCTTGTAGTAAGGTCCCTTTGTGATTACCAAAATTTTCACATTATCTCTGAGTTGTTTTATTGCATTGTTAAGACCTAAAATTAGAGACATTGGGGTTATCTCTATTCCCATAGAGATTTACCTTTCAAGAGAGATAGGATATTATATTTTGTCTGAGTTGTTACTGTGCAGAAAACACCATCAACAGTGATGCTTTAATTTCAAGTTCTAACCAAATAATGAAAGAAACAACAAAATATGAGGGTTTCAGAAGTCCTAACATTAAAAATATTTATAATATTAACCATGCAAATGATGAAATACTTGGAGTGGACCAATCCCTTAAAATATTTTTTGGTCGACTCAGGCTATACTTGCAATATTGTAGAAAACAGTGCAATCTTCTAAGGTGTTAACGATTTTCAGGTTGTAGGAATTCATTCAATAAGAATGAATGAATATATATAGTTCAACTAAGCACATAAATATGAGGTGTAGGTTGATGTTGCACAACATTCCCACAATCAAGAAGTTTCCCAAAGTATGAACCAAGGATTGCTACAACACTCCAAACATGAAATCACAAGCATTACTAAATAAACCTAAGATATATTCAAACATTTCCAAGCAATTTAAAAGATAGAACAAGAACCATGCAAGATTATTCATTGCAAGAGAAGGCACCAGTCATAACAAAATGTCTGAAATTTGTATTAAATCATCACATTTGCAACAATTCTAGTCTGTTACAACACTTTCTTGAAATGTAAAAACTAACTTCTAATCTTCTAATATGCTACTCTGCTGCTAAATCTACTGTCTACAAGTCTTCTGACTTCACCAGTCAATGGAAGAACTCTAACCTAAGTTGTAGATCTCGACCTAATAATCTCAAATCTCCACTGAACCTTTACAAATGAGGCAAAGTGCCATACTTATAGAACATGTCTGTGTCAACCATAGCTAGGGTTGCAAAGAAACTGACCACCAACTAAATCGGCCCTAAAAACCAACAATAACTCGTCGTCAAGAAATAAATGAAACAATGACCCCCATCAGTTTGATCTAGTATCACACGAGGTCAAGGAACAGATCCTCAAGCCACACCCACCAATAAGACTTCACTCGCATGAACAACGACACACACAAAACACCAGGATGAACATGAGCCGCTGATTGGATCTGAGCTGGGAAAATGAATGACTCAGATCAAGCCAAACTAGGTTGAGTCCACCAACCAAATATTTTCAGCATTAATGGCCACCAAATGCATCAACCTTGCATGTCGAAATGGGTTTCATCACAACAACCACAAACTACACCTAACTACACCTACAAATCTTGCCAAATCTTCAAAGTACACCCATTCTTCCCTAGCTTGATCCAACCTACATTCAAATAGGCCACCATTAATGTTCAATACATCATCAAAATCCAAGCCGGTTTATTAGAGTTCCTAAGGCAAGAGAATCATGCACAAACCTAGGCAGAAGCCAAACCAAAAATAGGTGGAGGCGGAACAAGAACGAAGAGGAAAACAAAACCAACCCTCGGGGAAGTTGAGCCATGAGAAAAATGGGAATAGAGACACAAAATAGTTGGGGCGGAGGTGAAGATGGACCCAAGATGGGAAAGGGAGGAAGACAAGCAAAGACAGGGCCAAAATGAACCCTGTTGGAAGTGGAGACGGAACGAGAACTAGAACCGAACCGTGAACTTTGCTAAAGTTCAAAGTTAGGTTCCATCTCATTACCAGCTTCGACGGAAGAAAGGAAGACCAAAGCAGACCCAAGGAAAAGAAACCATCCCGAAGGCCGAACACAGCGAAACAAAAAATACATGGGAAGCGAAGCCGGAACAGGAATGGGAACAAAACCATGAACTTTTTCAAAGTTCAAAGTTATGTTCCATCTCAGTTTCGCCTCTGAAAAAATGACAAAAAATAAATCTGAGGAAAAAATAAGGGAGGAAAACCAACCCGAAGTCCAAAGACAAACAAAAAAAAAAGAAAAATGAGAATGCAGGAGGTGGAGCCGGAATGGGAATGAAAACCAAACCGTGAACTTTATGAAAGTTCAAATTTCAGCTCCATCCTAGTCCCATCTCTGACAAAACGAAATTGAAAGCGAAGCAAATAAAACTTAAGGGAGGAAAGTGACCCTTAGGACAAAACAAACAAAACAAAGGAGGAAAAAGAGTAGGAAGCGGAGCTGGAATGGGAAGGGGAACAAAACTGAGAACTTATCCAAATTTCAAAGTTTTGTCCCATCCCCATTCTACCTCTAGCAAAACAAAAAGAAACAAGGAAAATAAGGAAAACCTAAGGGATTAAACCAACCCTTAGGACCCAAACAAAAGCACCATGGGAGAAAATAGAAGATAAAAGAAGACCACCCCAGAGAGGACATCCGCAAGACTCCAAAACCACCAAGAACTCAACACAAAGGCACCCACATACATTTCAAGAATCAAAGAACAAAACCCCAAGATGTTCAAAGATAAGCACAAAAGAGGGGGCAAGCCATAGAGATACGCTAGAAAGGGCACACCAAGAGAGGGTCCCCACTCTCAGTGGGGCGTGCATGCAAAATTGCAGAACAAGAATTTGAAAGGAAGGATATGCCCCCAGATGAGGGGAAGATCAAAGTTGTTCCCACTTTGGAGGAAGGTATCCAAGTCCTTTCTTTACAAAACCATGATGAAGGAAACATGTTATGTTAGGGTTCTCAAGTCAAGAATCTGATTCTAATAAAGAAATGTGTGAAGTGTCTTGAGAAAAGATTCATTGGTGATGAATTCATTTTCAAAAGACTAAGTGATGTAAAAGTGGCGTTGTCATGCATGAAAGGGAGAAAGATAAAGATAAAGAGAAATCAAAAGAAAAGAGAACATGAACAAAGGGCACAGGGGTAGCCTAATATTTCAAGGTGAGAGTTTCTCATAAATATATATAAGTATAATAATAGTATATAAATGAATTGTCATCAACCCCCTACTATATCAGGCCATGTGAAGAATGCATGAGAAGAAAAAAAACCAAGTCAACATGGAAGGAAGCCTAAAAGCTTCCAACTCTTTGCATCATCCCTAATTTTCCAAAAGTCAAATACAGACATGGAAGAATGATGATACACATAGAAGAAGGTTTACAACACAAGTGCCACACCTGTATCCAAGTACCAATAGGGGTGATGAGGGTCGTCCAAGAACACATAACATGATTATGGGGGAAACATATCACAACACATACACACATCTAATCTAAAGATCAAGGAGAGGGTCTCCCCTTAACATTGATTGACCAAGAGGTCACCAACTTCCCACTCTAGATCATCGTACGGGGAAGGATGATGAGCCTGTAGTGGTGTAATGTTAAGGGGAGGAGCTTCTAATCCTCTCGTGATAAGGGTTGAGGTAGAGGGACCTGTGAGGTCTCTTTCACTCAGCTCTTGTGGGTCTAAGGTCAAAAAATTTGCAAAGATCATTGATAAGGTCATAACTTCATCCACTAAGTTAAAAATGCACTTAGTGGGAGTGCCATGTTTTTCTTCGATAGATGGGGGATTTTTCAATTGAGGTTCACCGCTAAGCTCACCAAGCAATTCAGGAGTGGTGAAAAACTCAAGGGAAGTCGGGACTAGTTCTGCTACTAGGATAGAACAACTCAGCGTAGGGCCACCTTTTGGAGAAGGTGGGCTCCTCTTACATCCTCTATTGCTGGAGGGAGCAATCTCTATGTTTTTCTTCATTGGAGAAGGTGAAATCCCCCTGAATAAAGCAAGGAGGGTAGAGGGAGAGGAGGAAAGAACTGTAGTAGATACAACCAAGGTGTTAATCATATCTACAATTTTTGAGAAAGAAAAGACATATGAAATGGGTGTCAACAACGGAGGCTCCACAAAAGGGGCGACGAACACCTGCACCTTTCCAGGTGCATGTGCACTTGTAATGGAAGGCGGAAGAGATACATAGCTAGTTTGGATAGAAAAAGAAGGGGGGAGAGAGGTGGATGCAGTAGGAGGTCCTAATACAAGAGAATTTGTCTCCTCTTCCTTCTTCTGTAAGGTAGTTTGCTCAGCTAGAATATCCTTTCATCGGTTCTTGCACTTGTGCACAAGGAAGTTTCTATGACTCTTCGAACCAGAAGCTAAGGGTTGTGAAGAAATGGAGGGCTCCTACTCAGTCATTGGAATTTCCTCCATAGCTACTTCCAACGAAGGGGAAAACTCCTAGATGGGAGCTGGAGGAACAAGTTTGGAAATGGCAGGAGGAATCGACCCCAATGCCTTGGTGGCATTCCTCTTCTCTTTCTTGGGAAGAGTAAAAGGTCACAGGGAAAATTATCTTCACGAGCCTTTCTTTCTACTATATAAATGCTACCTATTTTTAGCTTCAACTCAAAAACGTAGAGCTGAAATGAATTTCGTATTCAAAGGTACACAAGTGATTACAAAGTTTTTCTACTAAGTATTCATTGGTGAAATAAATCTGATTACATTTTGAATTTTTAGTATTATTATGCAAGTAATTGTAATAGATAAATCATACAATTCCATAATGTTTTTTGTTTTATTCATAATGTACAAACCAAGTCCCACACAAGCCATGGGAGTAGCTTAATTTGATTTTCATAATCAAATAATGAATACAAAAAAGATATGTGTATCATACAACTGGAAATAACATAGTCATAAGATAGAAGGTGATTCATCATTGCCTAGAATGATGAATCATCATTACACTTTAATTCTTCAGTTCTTGTGCCTTTGAATTGATCCAACTCCAAGCTCCAAAAGTATTTGCAAGTATGATGAAAGGTGGTGTTAGAGAAATGAAAACCATATCCTACCTCATGCCTACATTACCAATAGAAATATAATGCAAATCCAATCAAACATCCATTCGATGATTTCATTGTTCAAAAGGCATAAAATTCAATGGAAGCTTTCAGCTTCAATGATTTATCTAACATGTTTGTTCACTGTGCAGAAATAGGTTCATTATATTCATGATCAATTTTTATCAGATATGTGGAGCGAAATGGGATCCCACAAGGGTTGAGCCTAGCATATCAAAAAGGAAACCTCTCATTCACATCATTATTTGAGAGTTATCAGATACTCAATTACAATCATTAAAAGGGTTGTTGTAACAAGGAAGATTCATAAAGCAACCCTTAATTTATGAGTGATGAAAATAGATTCAACAAAGCATCTTCTTTTGCTCATAATTTGAAAGGAACGGTCAAAATACATATTTAAAGGAGCATGATCAATTATACACCATGTCTCAGTTGTAGCTTCATTTCAATCTGACATGGAATTTACAAAAGGTAGTATGGAGAACTAATTCTATTGTGAAAACCAAAGGAGGAGGAGGACAACATTCATGCAAGGAAAGGGTACTCTCATGATCACATTTCAAACAAGGTTTTGTGCTTCAAATATTCCATTTAAAGCAAGATACCAGTGAATGTAAGTTTGTGAATAAGCCTATGGAGTGCATCAAAGAAAAAAAGACAAATAATATTCACACAAAATAATGAAATGCATTCATAGCTACGAGAGTAAAATGGAAAACCCAGTTGAGCATGGAGATCACGGCCAAAAAGCATTGTTTTCCTTACAAATTACAGAGCACACTTAGGGTTTTACAAGCCGAGCTCAAGAGGGGCTATTTTTTACACAAAATAAATGCAATATTCAAATGGCCATGGAGTTACAATAGAAATCGAGCCTGTATTTTATAAATACATAGAATAAGGAGAAAGAAAAAAATCGATCCCATATGGTAACTATGGTTTTCAAAACCCTTAAGTTATTTTTGTTTAAAAGTGATTTCATAGAGACCAAGGTGATTCACAATCCAAGTACCATTAGTTACTAAAAAAGTATTCATCAAAACCGCAGAGGCTGAGTCTCATATTTTTCATTCTCCTCAAGAAAATTAAAAGCATACAGAAACGACCAAGTGAAATACCAAAGATTTACAAACAAATAAAATTAAGTACTCTCACAAAGATAGAAAAACCATGACGGTTGAGGGTTATACACAAAGAAAAAAGAAAAAAATGCCATCAAATGGAGCTTGAAAACACAAAACAATAGAGGCCATGACCTCTCATGAATGAAGGTGCAAAATAAGTGGCTTATGCTGCTACCAATTGGAGTAATATTTCATAGAAATGTATCAAACCCGCGGCTTGGAGAAGGTGAAACCCATTTTTTGTAGAGCATGACCTAAGGTTGTAAACCCTTGAACATTAAACAGAGAAAAGTAAAATCTCTTATTTTCTTTATAGAGATAAGGTGCAAAAAGACTATAGTCGTGGCCTATAATAATAAAAATAACACCCAAAATATTGTAGGCCTACAACCATATAGTGCAAAAAATTTCATTTTTTGCAATGATAGGGAATACCAAGATGAAGTAAATGCAACCCACAACTTTCAATAGGGAAGACAAATAGAAATACTTTATTCTTCTTTAGGAAAAGCATTGAATTAAATCAAAATATGAATTTTACGCCAGAAGTAGAAGAGGGTTTTCTCTTTTCCTGTTTAAATGAGCAATATTTTGAAATGGAGGCCTAGAGAAGTATTTACCTCGCAGCGTGGAAGAGTTTGAAATTTTTTTAAATCATAAAATCAACTTCCAGAAAATTCCAATCATGGCCTCAGAAAAACATAAGAGATTTTACAATAGATAGAGCATCAAATATGCATTAGGAATGGTGTTGGAAAATTCACGGCTATAAAGCCCGATGCTTCAAAAAATGAGGGAAAAATGTCCAAATTTGTCAAGAAGGAGAACTTACCATGTGACATATGCAAGAATCTCTCAAGAAAAATCCAAAAATGGCAGAAGATTTACACATTCGAGCCATCCAAGCCCTCAAAATTCATTTCATGGTGGTGCAACTCCAACAAAAAGTGAAAATGAAGGTTGACCGATGAGATTAGGTTTTGATGCTTTTACCCTAATCCGATGGTGGGTATTTTGACTTGTGATTTAAAAATAAAAACTTTCCATATAATAATCACCATGGTCAATGACCTCAAGTCAAAAGACCTAATCATTTAAAGGATCCTATGGGTATTGAGTGTGGTTTGATGGGAGTTATACGAGATTCTATATTATTTGCAAAAAACTTTAAGGACTCCCTTGTATATACATGCATTGTATGGAGAAAAATACTTTGGAGTTTAGCAAACATTAAAGTGCAAACTAAATATTTTCCTTGATTTTTGTTAATAAGAAATTTTCCATCAGAGGAGAAAATACATACATGCATAGCTTCACTATTAAAACAATCATTATTAATTATTTTTAATGAGTTATTTTAATAATTTATTTTACCCCTTGATCATGCATGTGAAGTGGATATATTGCATGATTCTTTAGTTTTCCATGCATGAGGTGTTTTTGAGTGACATCTTCAGTTGGAGGAGTATTTTTAGAGTTCTTTTGGATCAACATGCATGGTTGACTATTTTGAGATAGTGGAAGTTCAGTTTGCTCTAGTTTTGAGCCATTTTTTAGAGGTTTCCATCTTTGCTCGTGAATGGAATTTTGCACCTTCAGTTCACTTTTAGTGCCACCTCCATGCACGTTTGAGGCCATTATGAGTTGCACTTTAGTTGGACACGATATGAGGTAGAGTTTTTTGTTGTTTGAGCTCAGTTCACTACATCAGAGGGCCTCTTTTTCAGGCATTTTTGTCCTTTCTTGTGAGAAGCATGTTGCCTTTTTCTCACTTTCAATTCTCATAGAGTTTCACCTCTTGGATAATTTATGCATGCCTTATTGTATATATTGGAAAAATGTATTCTTTTTCCTTTAGTTATGGTTTTTCATCCTTTTACATTCTACAAAGACAAATATCTTGTAACTCAGTTTTCAGTTTCATATTAATATATTCATCAAATTTTATAGGTTATCATAGAATATCAATTATTAGAGTGTTCCTTCTTTCATTATTGCATTTCAGTATTAGCCTTCTCAAATTCAGGATTTTTGTATTTGTTGAATGTTTTAGATGCAAATTTAATGTGTTTAATTTCAAAACCTTTAAATTCCTGTCACATTCATGAATGCATGTACATGAAAAAAAACAATTTTAGTTACAGGTCATGAGTTGTGTTGTTAATTTTTCCTCTCCTTTATTTTGTGAAACTTTATTTTCCTTCATAAAGAATGGATTGTCAGGCCTTCTGATAAAACTCTTATGTGATTAAATTGCCCAATTGGATTTGTGATGATAGATTTTGTAATAATCAATTGTGAATCAATCTATTCAATGAGTATTTATTAGGTGAATCACCTAGATTTAAGTTTAGTTTATCCATTCATTTCAAACTTTCTTCCCTTTTCCCAGCCAGTTATGTTAAATTATCAAAAAACCATATAGGAAGCTGACCTAGAATTTGGAGGTTTACTTTTAAATAGGATACCCACAACCTGAAAGTAATCCAATGTTACATGGGATTGCAGAGTTTTATAGCTTTGCATGTGGGTGAAAATCCTTAAGATAATAGTTTTTGGCATGCTCGATAGGACTTTGAATCATAGTTCAGAGTAAAAATTTAATAGTTTCAAGCTATTGTTCTAGTATATACAACAGTTCTTCAGCCTTTCAGAGGTTAAAGTTTCATATACCTGGAAACTCCATTCTCAATTTTGAGCAGATCAAGTGCAAATATCTGATGAGAAATGTTAAGACAAGAAGAAGTTCTTCTCCATTTGAATATTTACAATTTTCTTCACCAAAGAGAAGAGGGAGGATAACCAAAAGGATACCTAGAAGACCTTTGGGAAATAAACCAGTTTCCCTATTTTCAGAGCAGAATCATTAGTATTTTCACCAAGAAGGAGATGCAAGCCATCAACAAGGCAACCAGGTTCACATTCAACTTCACCAAGTTTTAGAATATCGGGTTCGCCTTCAAGAGGTTCACCGAGTTTTTCTACATGTTCAATTCTAGTGTTTCCAGTATGTCATGTACCAATTTTGTGAGTCGTGAATATCATAATACCAACAGCTCCAATGGCCAGAGCATATGCATTTGTACCATTTAATGTGTACAACCCATTGAATTTGGCTCAACACGATGATATACTAGTTGCTACACTCAAAATCCTCCCTTTTTTAACTGGTGAAGAGTACACTATGCCAATCGAATATACTAGAGATGTAGCTTCACTTTGTGGAGTTCATCACGTGACTCAAGAGAATGTGGCGTTGAGGCTATTAGAGATTTCATTCAAAGGAAAAGTGCTTCAATGGTTCTAAGGTTACCAATGAATTTAGTTGCAACATAGGATGATATGGGAGATACTTTAAGCAGGTTTTTGACAAGTTTGATCATCTATCTCTAGTCAAGCAAATAACGACTATCAAAAGAGCCTCGTAAGAGCAAATGTTTGTTTTTAATTTCAGATTTCAAAGGACCTAGAATAGAATTCCAGCAACAGTAAGGTTGACACCTGATCATGATTTTCTTTATTATCTCAGAGCCTTAAATAGTGATATTGTGTTAATGATACAATCAATGGGTGGATTAACGTTACCAGCAACATATGAAAATTCTATTAGAGTAGAAAATAGCCTTATGCAGGCTGGTAAAATTACACCAAGGCCTCCTATGCCAATTTTTCTAGATATTCATCCTTTGATGCCCATTCATATACCTACTATTGACCCACTTCCAATTGAACCAACCTTTGGCTATCAACCAATTCTTTAGAACAATTCTTTTCCAATATAATCATATTTTCAAGAGCTTAGGGGTACTCAGTAGAATATGGTAAAGTTATTGTAGATAGTTAGTAATGACTTAGTGAGTCTTAAGAGGTAACAAGGCTAGAATTTCAGGCCTTACCAAGAACCATTCTAGCCTAATAGACCACCTTATTAGGCAAACAATCAAGGACAATGAAGGAATTTTAATCCTAGGCCACCATACAATCAGAATGTTGTCAGCTCTTCAAGAGAGCTTGTACCTATGTAGAATAATTTGGCATAGGATTACGTATGGTTCTATCCATGAAATCAACCTCATAATCAGGCCACGTGCACAAATGTAGTAATTAATTAGGCATTGATGGTACAAAGCAATTATGTTGCTGCAGAAAATATAGCCAAAGAAAATAATGATTAGCAAGGTGATCAAATAGATTAGAATAATGAAGATGTTGTCATGATGAACTAGAAAGGGAATGAGTTTTGTAGAGTAAATCATATACAAGGACAAAATAATTCAACCACTTCTATTGTAGAAAATACGAGGTCCAAGAAAAGAGAAATTAACCTGAGACAACAAGTTACTCTTGACAAACAATGGGCAAAAAAAGACAAACAACAAGTTGTTCCACAAAAAAATAGACTTCTACAGCTCAAAAAGAATATTCATAGCCCTCTTATTTGCACAATGTTCAAATTATACCAAGAGGACAACCTAAGCCTGCTAAAGAGAATTAGAAACAAGCAAAACATGCTAACGAACAACCAAGAACTCAACCAGTTCAAGAGTAGAAGGAGGTTACTTTTTTGAAAGTATAACACAAGGTTAGTTCACCTTTCAAAATCGTTGATCATATGAAGGACACTATCACCATGACCATGTTAGATGATTTACATCTTCCTGGTCAGAAAGAAAGTATGAAAGAGGCTCTAGCTAAGATATCCATTTTTGATGAGCTTATTAAAAACAGCCAAGAGTTCTTGCAAACAATTCAAACCACAAGAAGGAGCAACCAACTCAAGAGGTAAAACCATTGCCCTTTTATGTTAGTTTGATTATTGGCGATAATATAGTGCATATTTGAATGGTAGATTCAAGAGCAAGAAGCTCAATTATGCCTAAACAAATGGTAGATAAGTTAGGACTTGAGTATGAATCATTGTCAAAAGGGGTAGTTCAATTGGATGGAACAATAATTAAGTCTATAGGAGTTATTAAGAGTCATCCTCTTACATTACGTGCTTGTCCAAACTTAAAAATTCCACAAGACATTTATATTATTGATCTCCCACCTTATTTTCCTATTTGCATGTCTAGAGATTTTACTGCAAATTTAGGTGGTTATCTATCATCAGACTGATCACACATGTTCTTTAAAACCAAATATGGTAGTAGAGTTACAATTAAGTCAAAACCATTGGCCAAAGACCATATTGAGCCTTATGTTGCAAATCCCATAAATGCAAACTTAGTTTTCCATGATCAGGAGGATCAACCCATGACCCTTGTTGGGTCTCAAAAACACAGGTTTGAACCACAACAGGTTCCCAAGCTCTCACAACGCTATTGGCCAACTAACAAGTCCAACCAGTACAATTGAACCCTCTACTCTTAAGGCTCTACTAAACCTAGGTCGGTGTACCTATATGAATGCTGCAAATTTTGAACTATGCTTCCTACTTGACTAAACTATCCACAATGGCAATTTGACAGTGGAGAAAATATGATCTAAACTTGGTATAAATTGTATATCCAATATCAAGGTGAAGCTTGATATGTTCAGTTAATGGATGTTAAATGAAATGAATAAAATTAAATAATGAAATATGGAAGACCAATGCCTTGTTGGGTAAAATGGAGTCAAATGAAAGTCTTAGATGAGTGGTTCCTATCTATCAAGTTCTCTAATTGTTTGGAATACACATATGAGTTTATAACTGGTATAAACATGAAAGAATATGATTGGCAGACCCTAATTTAGGAAAAATATCAATCCTAACTATTTGATTCTTCTTAATAATCCAAATAAAATTCCCAAATTATTGTAATTGACTGAAAGGAATTTAATTCTTCTTTAAAGAACCCAATTAATCAAATCACACAGATACAAAAAATGTGTACTGATAAATTGAACATACACTTGATATTTCAACTTAAATAATCAAGAAACATAATATTGGAGACAATCAAATAATTGCATAAATCCAACAAACAATTGATACCAGAATAAAGCCACCAAATCAATTGTCTTTCATTATCTTCCTTGAATCTTACATATGCAACATAGTCTTCTTGAATACAAACATTCTAAAAATATTATGCTTGCCATAATCTATCCCTATTCTAAAATTTTGTAATTATATCTACTCTTCTCCTTCATGTTACAAAAATGGATATTTATATATATCAACCGCCTAAAAAGATGCATCCTTTCAAAAATGTCTTAAGCATGAAACACTAACAAGATTAAAATTAACTAAGCTCTATTAAGCCATAAATGGACCCTTGACATGTGATCTGTGTAATCTCAGTGCTCATGTGTATCTGTATCTCCTAATGCATTATGGATCATGATCTCCATCATCACCATCCTTTCATTTTGCTCACATGCTTCATCCAATGTTGCATCTTTCGCAGTGGTTGTCTTTAAAATCTCCTACAATATTAATTCACTTTCGCTCTTCCACACAGCCATTTCTTTTAATTTTCCTCCATCATCAAGGAAAATAGTCAATCCATTTTTGGTGGCTTGTATCAATCCTTGCGCATCCTCTTATAACTCTTCAAATAATCCTTTGTGCTTATCCATAACACAATTAGCACCCTCAATCGTTGCATTTCCACGAGTACCCCATTGTTTTATTTCCTCGAGTTTCTCTTGGATTCTACCATCCACCCTTTTATGTTATTTTATTGCATCAAAGTACAGTGAGTTTTTCCCCCAAATTTTATTTAACCAAGTGGCTAAACTGGCCTGCCTCCTTTCGATTATTGTTGTAAGTGTGTCATATTTCCCTTGAGAGTATGCACTCGATCCCTACCAGTGGTCCTTTATCTATGAACTTTCACCCTAGGTGAGAAACTTTGTTGGCCCTATTGTAACATCTACTAAGTCTTTTAGATTCTCATTTTCTCTTAGCATTCTTTCATTATTTGCTTTGTACATCTCATTTTCTTTGATCAATGCATGTATTTGAGCTTTATTCAATTTTGCTACATTAATCCCAATTTCTGAAGTTGCAACTTGATCAGCCTCCCCAGCCTTTAAATCCATGACATGCCCAAATGCTTTCTTAGTATCAATGACAACTGACTTCTTGTGATGTGGATACAGGGCCTAAATCATTGATGTCTCCTCATCTGGGTTGTATTTTGATCCTGTGTAAACTTTTGTGACCTTCTCCAAGCTGAGCTTGTGTGTAGTGTTATTTTCCTTTAGGAAATTGTCGAAGACCAATGCAAAATTGAGGTCTAATCTTGGGAAAATCATGACACCGGCCTTTTCCAACATTTCTCTCCCTTTCTCAGGGGTCATATTTTTCATCTCTTTCTCTACATCATCTCTCAAACTTTTCAACAATTGTTCTTCATTTCCTAGTGTGACATTGTGAACCACTTTTCTTATTTCCTTTTCTTTTTGCTTGTATAGAAATGTTTTGAATTTTGAAGTTTTTACAAATTCATCATCTGCTATAAAATATCTATATTCTTTATGTCTTGCATCTGTATCTACACTTTCCTTGATATTTATTTCTCTAGTAGAATAGGTGTAACCCTGAGTTCTTGTCCTTGATACCTTACCAGATGGACCCTGTGACATGTTAGCCTTTGATGCTTTTTCACTAGAGGACAATGGTTCTATATCCAACAACTCCTGATTATGTTGCTCAATCACCATCTCTGCCTCTTCTTCTTCCATGTTTCTTATCATATCATCAAACTGGTAGGGCACATGATGATATCCTCCAAATTTTATCTTTTGTTTAGCCGAGTGGATATACCCTTTTGGATTGATTTTTTTCTCAATGGCCCTCTCTTCATGTTATACTGCTATCAAGAATCAAGTGATATCCTTCCTTTTCTAACATAGTAAAGTCACCAAAACATAACGTATTGGGCATAAAAGCCTGCTTTCCAAAAGAACTTAAATTTATAACACTGGAGAAATCCATTTTCCTAACAATTTCTAAGTAGGCAATCTTGTCTGGAACTGTTTGAGGCAAGATAATTGGAGCATCTTCAAATCCATAGACCCTAATAATGGTCATGTTCTCTAGACAATACCAATCCCCCCAATTGTGGTTGATCGGTCCATTAGAATCTTTAGGTCTAAGAAACCTTTTTATCTCATCAGACAAGGAATAGTCACATGGATGATTATAGAATTTATACAAGGGTGTTACAAAGTATTCCTCAAAGTGTACAAAACTAGAATTAGCAAACTTGTTGTCCCAAACACTAGTTCATGAATGAATAGGCAATGGCTTGCCTTCTTTATCAAATTGTTAAATTCTGAGCTCATGGGGCCACAACCCTAATTCTTGTCCGAAGTATAACACCAAGTGCATCAATAATGAATAATTCTTGAGGTGCAAGATAGAGGCTCCATTTTTTATTGCCATCAACCTAGCATCAAGTTCCTTAAACACATATGAGGCACAATCCAAAGGCTTGGAGTTGTGATATTGAATATCTGCTGCAATCACCAAAGGCACAATTTTCATATACTCTGGAACTTCCATTCCCAATACCTGTCCTACCAAAAAAATAGGTGTACTTCATATAAGGATAGAAAAGATCCACATGAAATCTTGGTCCTTCATTGTCCTCCATTGGAATCGGTTTGCCACCATGCCTAATTTTGTGCAAGGGTAATCTCCAACACCTATAAATGGTGTCCATCCTTCTGAATTCACTCTGGAGCTCTTCACCTACAATATTTTTTGTTGCACATCCCTTCTAACTTAGAAACCTCACATATTGCATTTTTTGATAAATGTATTAATGGGTTCCCAGACAGGTCACATATGGCCTTATGCTTTGGATTATAATGATTGGCCAATAATTTCACCAGTTCAACATCAACAAAAACATTAGGGAAAACTAGTTTTCCCAAATTAAGCTTCCATGGGTTGCATACTGGCTCGAAACGATTCCTTCTATAGTAGTGGAAACTGAACAATCCATAGCCTTTGATTGGATTCCAAACATCCCTTATGAATTTACATTTATCTTCCAATTTATCTACTTCTTCCCTAAGCTTTGCAAAATGTCTAGCTTTAGGTTCGAAACTAGGTAGCTAGTCTATGAGATCCTGGTTCAATTTTTGTTCAATGCCCTCTGGCTGAATTTCAATTTTCTGCCTTTTTTCCTTTTGATTGACCACTTTCCCCATGTTTTCTACCTTTTGATTTCTCTAAACTAGTGGTTTCCATTCTTTGAAATTTATAAGATTCAATGGATGAAGAACTTATTGTACTTCACCTTAAATTCCAAGTTGAACGAACGCCCCAATCCTTTTCTCGCTCCTCTGCTCTCCTTTATTGCTAATTCCGCAAAAAAATGATTTGAATTGAGTTCACCTGGATTCACAAAATATTTTATGCTTCATGGCACCATTAATGTCTTGGCTATGACACGAATGAAGCAGGCTCTTCGAAATTATCACTGCCACATCGTGTAGCATATCGGCAAGACATTTTAAATCTTTGATTGATCCTCCCATTCAAACCTTTACCAACATTCGCACACCCGCTAGGACATCTTGTAGCTCCCCCGACACCTCAAGTCTCCCTAACAGTTTATTTTTAGTTTTTTATATCGTCATGACTCCCACCTAAGCAAACCTATTGCCATGACTTAATGAATTAGGTTGACAGTTCTTTGTTTTATTCTAAAGGTTCTTTGTCTCACCGAGATATTCTTTTTGTCAACTCAAATCGCCGAGGCAAAGTAATTGTCCTACCAATGGAATAACACTCATCATGACCTTCCTTAGATCTCCCCACTGAGGCTTATCTTACCAATACATCTATCTTTGGTGAGACCATGCACATTGTTCCTCTGACAATTTTAATCTCTATACATGTTGTCATGCCCAATCTTGTCAGTTTAACACGGGAGGATGGCAAGACTCCCCAAACTCTTTCTGACATCATTGTCTCATCTAATGATTCCTCCTTTGCTTTATCAGCAAGACCGATAAAGATCTTGGGTTGTCTTTTGGAACCTCACTTTGATGACTCCAGTGTGGTTGATACAGGTTCTTGTGCTTTGAGGGGTGGGATAAATATGAGCTCGATATGACCACACACCTTCATGCCGATAGCCATTGTCCTACCGATAGAAACTATGAACCCGTGTACTCCCGACATATGTCCTCATCAGTATGACATAATTGATTTCTTGCTGATATACTGAAAGAGATGTGTATTAGTATCGGTAAGACTTGCATTATCTTATGTTGATATGTTTCATATATCAAAAATTCCAGGGTTAGATAAATTTTATGTAATCATATGATAAAAATTGACCCGGACCTTGTTGAGTATGTTATGTGAAGAAAAATTTAGGACTCTTTGGGAAACTAATGAGCATGAATGGCTAATGAGATTTTTTCAAAATTTTACAATTCTAATAGTGGCTCCATCTGGGGATGAATGATTGTGAGATCATTGCAAGGATCTAGATCTTTTGGTGAGCAGACTAGTCTTTTCAGGGTTATGGATTAAGGAAAGAATGAAATAAAGTGGAGATGAACATGATCCTATACTACTGTACATGGAGAAAATTCAAATAAATGAATCCCAAGATTTTCCATGTACTATAAATTCTTGTACCTTTTATTTCCTATACTACTATGCATGGAATTTTTTTGACAGGTTTTATTAAGAGTTGTCTATGCATTGGAAACCCTAAATCCTCTATAATTTTCAAGAGAAAAGGTTCTTTAAAAATTTCCCGTGTACAAGCAACTCCTGTTCTTCACCACTCATGTTCTGTAAGTAATATGAATCCTCTCCTCTTTTACCAACAACAACAAAAGGTCCCAACCACAAAGCTTCAAATTTTCCATGTTTTCCTTTCTCCTGGCACCTGGCATTCCACATCAATACCAGATCATTTTCTTCAAATTTTCTATCTTTTTCCTTTTTATCAAATAAATACTTCATTTTTTCTTGCAACTTCATATTCTGGTTTTGAGCTAGTCTTCTCATCTCATCAAGCTCTACCAATTATTCCATTCTCTCTTCCATTGGTTCAGGAACCTCTATGTCTTCTTAAAGGATAAATTTGTAAACTGGCAACAAATTTTGTAAAGGCATTCTAGCTTGTGTTTGATATACTAGTTCAAATGGGGATTTTCCAATTGCCTTTTTTACAGTAATCCTATCAGCCCATACAACCATTTTAAATTTCAAATTCCATACATTTTTACTTCTACCTAGCATTGTCTTTATGAGTTCTAGAAGGCTTTTGTTGTTGGACTCTGCCTGACCATTAGCTTGTAGGTGGTAAGGAGCAGAATAAGAAATAGTAATACCATGCTTACTGTAAAAATTATTAAACTCATCTGATCTGAAACACATCCCATTGTCTATGATTAATCTTAGTGGTGTACCAAACCTGGTAATAATGTTATCCATCAAAAAATTGATCACAAATTTACTTGTTTCCTACTTGGTTAAGATTTCTTCTACCCATTTGGTGAACTAATCAGTGGTTACCAGTATCCATCTGTGTCCTCCACTTGATTTCTCTTGTATCTCCCCAATAAAATCAATCCCCCATTGATGAAAAGGGGATTCAACATGCATATATATAAGTGGTAAAGCTCCATGATATTTCATTTTTCCCAAAAACTTCTAACATGCCTCACACTTTCTTACATATGAAAAAGAATCATTAAAGACTTTTGGCCAGTAATTACTTGCCCTGAGAATTTTATGTGCAGTTGCCTTTGCAGAATAATGGCCTCCACAGACCCCTTCATACATTTCTTTCAAAACATGATTAGCTTGTGACTCATATAAACATAACAACAAAATTCCATCCCTGTTCTTCCAAAACAAATCACCTTCTATGAATACATACTTAGATGCTTGTAGTTTCAAAGTTCTTTTCTAGTTATCATTATTTTTTTTAGTGAACTTCATGTTTCTGAGGTAATACATGATGTTTGTATACCAAGGTGTATGCTCTATACTTGCAATTGTGTTTCCTTCATCTTCCACATTGTAAATTTGATTTGCTTCAATATTTTATTCTACCATTCACTTGGCCAAACCTTGGCCTCTTACCAATTTGGTAATTTGTATTTCCATATCAAATTCTTGGATTTTATTAATCCACCTACATCTCTTCCCTGATACCTCTAATTGTGTTAGGATATCTTTAACAACTGTGTGAGGAACATAAGCAATTACTTTGGCTCCAAAAAGATACAGTCTAAAATATTTTGTGGCTTTTACTAATGCAAAGGCTTGTTTTTCCATTATATCACATTCCAATTTTGATCCCTCCATTGATTTAATAAAGAAGGACATGGGTGGCTCATGACCATCCTAATTTTTTTGTAACATAAAAATAGCTATAGTGTGTAAGGAAGCAAATGAAAATATTTGAAAAGATTTTGTAAAGTCAGGAGATTTGAGGACAGGGGCTTCTTTGATGGCCCTTTTGATGGATACGAAAGCTTCCAATGCTTCTGGATTCCATTCAACTTTTTATCCCTTCCTTAGTATTTTTTATATGGGCTTAATAATTTCAGCAAAGTTAGACACAAACCTCCTAACAAAGTTAATCTGTCCAAAAAATGATTGGATGGATTTGACAGTTTTAGGAATGGGAACCTTATCTATGGCCACAACTCTCTTAGGATCTATTCTAACTCCTTCCTTTGACACAATATGTCCTAGGAGTTTTCCCTTTGTGACAGCAAAATGACATTTTTTAGGGTTCAAACTAATGACATATTCTAAAGCTTTAATGAATATTTTTTCCAAATGTTCTACATGATCTTCAGCCCCTTTTGAGTAAGCAGTAAGGTCATATTGATATACTACCATTATAGCATTAATCAAATCTACAAATGTTAAGTCCATAGCTCTTTGAAAAGTCGCTCCTACATTTGTGAGACCAAAGGGCATTCTCACATAGACATATGTTCCCCATGGAGTTGTAAAAAGTGTCTTGTACTGCTCAGATTCCCTGAATTTAACTTGATCATAACAAGAGAAACCATCCATCATTGATAACAACTCACACCTTTTCACTTTATGCAGTATAGCCTCCATATTAGGTAGAGGATAATTATCTTTGAGGGATGCCACATTTAAATTTCTGAAGTCTACACATAGTTTGATATCTCCATTCTTCTTTCTCACAGGAACTAGGTTTGACACCCATGTTGAATGTCTGACCAGTTTAATGATACCCCCATCTCTAAGCTTTGCTAATTCCTCTTGCATCTTTGGTTCCAATGTAGGGTTAATAGGTCTTTGTTTCTTCCTAAATAGATTTGCATCTGGTTTCAACAAAAAATCATGTTGAAATAGGTCCTCCCTATATGCCTTGAGATCTTCATAAGACCATGCAAACACATGTTTATATTTTCTTATTAATGAAATCAACATTCTCTAAACTATCGGGCTTATTTTATTTCCATATATAATTTTATTGGTTCCAGTTTAGTCCCTAAATTTACCTCTTCAATATCTTCTTTCTTAACTAGTGTTTGTTTCATGTGGGATCGATCATTTCCATCATATACCCTCTCCAATGCTACTAGTCCTTTGGGGAGTTTATTAGTTCTAAGTTGTAAGACCTTCTTCCCAAATAGTGTCTTCTCTCCATCTATTTTTTCTACAAAGGCATTAAAGTCAATTTTCTTGGGCCTCATATTGGTCTATACAGTGAAGAAACTTCAAGAGGTCAGTGTCCTCATTAAAAACTTGCCAACTGTATATATTGTCAGGCACATCGGGTCTTGTTTTGAACTCAATTTGAGACACTCCTACCAGCATGATGTCATCTTTTCTTAGTGCTACATTGGCTAGGAATTTTGCCATTATATTTTTAGACCTATCCACCCAATCAATGGAGAAAGAGTTAAATAGCTCGATTGTATCCCATATAGAATTCCTATATTGCTTTAGCCTCTTGTTATTTGCAGCATATTTTGATCTGAACTATGACACAACGAGCTAAGAGTCTCCAAAAATAGTTAATAGTTTAATCTTGTAATTGAAAACCATGTTCAAACCAGTTAACAAGGCTTCATACTCCATCACATTGTTTGTATATTCAAATGCCAAAAAAAATGAATATTTAAATGTAGTACCTTCAGGAGATATAAAAACTACCCCAACTCCATTACCTTCTTGGCTACATGCCCATCAAAGTACATTTTCCATACCCCTTGTTGATTTTTAGAAATATGTTTATCAATTGGGTCTTTGTTCACTAATTCAGGTTGTGATAATTCTATTCTTAAACTCCCCAAATCTACATCAGAGAAGAAATTAAGTTGCTCCTAAGGAACACACTCAACAATTTGATTCATTCTTGGCTCCCTATATAACTTTACCTCTTCACCATTTACTGGTATAGTGGCATATGATAAATCGAACTGCACATTACCTCCTACTGTTGCAGTCCATTTTCTTGACGAAAGCATTCCAAACTGAGGAGGTGTGTCAATTACGATTATATCAATATTGTAGGCAACATGTAGGTAAGTTGCTAATCTTACTTCTACATTTTTTATTACTCCCACAACCAAAACAGGCTTTCTATCCATGGCGTAGCATTTACCTCCTTCCACATTTACCCACATACCAAGTTGTTTCATTACCCCTACTAGCATAATATTCATGGAAGCACTTGAATCTATAATGCAATTTCTCAATAACTTGCCACTTATGAGCAGGGTGGTAAAAAATGGGTCAATTTGTGGTGTATTCATTAAGCAAGCTTTTGGAACTTTTATCTCCTTCCTCTTATTAGTGGTTTTAGGGACCTCCTTATTTCCAAGGTTTATATTTTGATTCCCATTAGACATGAATTGAATGTCACCTTCCCTATATTCCTTAATCTTCATCATTTCAAGTAATGAGATAGATATTTTTAGTTGAGATAAGGTTTGTATGAAATCAAAGGATGTACCTTTAGTTCTGATCACCTTCTTTGGTTCTATCAATTCTCCTTTTATTTCTTCCTTTTCCCCTTTGCATGTTTGACTTGGCTTTTTTTTACGATGGGGGCTTCTTTAATTTCTTCTTTAGGAGCCCACTTCTGTTCTTTTTTGTCAAATTTCTTATCATTTGTCCTCTTAGATGTCTCTTTTGATAATTTTTCATTTTTTACAAACATTCCTCTCGGGACACCCTCATTCACTATTTTGTTCCTCAATTGATATTTTCTTCTAGCTTCCTCCACTGCTGCAATAGTTAACCTCTCAATCTCTTCTTCACTTGGTCTCCTTATACTACATCTATTAGTTTGACATGATGCAATAGGGGGATTTTTCTCATTTTCACTTTCTTCATAGTTAGAAAAAACCTATTGCTCTGCCATATGAATATTGTATTTTTGATGATCAACATCATACTCATATCCTTCCTCCTCTGAAGATGAATATTCCTGCTCCAAAGAATTAAGAGTGTAGGAATTTAAATAGACATTCTGGTCTTCACCACCATCATTTTCCAATATGTATTCTTCTGGTATTGACTGAGTTGTGACATAATTCTCTAGGAAATGTGGTACATAACAAACTAAGCACCAGGGACTCTTATCTACTGTATATGCTCCTTTCCTTTTTAATGGATCCAGTGTTTCTTTATTCCTTGGTCTATCGCTTACCGACTTACCACCCTTCCAATTTGTCTTATAAGGCATGTCATGCAACCTTGGTCTTTCATTGTTATATGTATTTTCTTGTCTATCTGGGGGAGCATATGGGGGAGCCCTAGGGTTTTCCCTTTTATAAATCATCCCTGCAACCTTCCTATTATTCTCAATTGTGAGTTCTATCTTTTGAGCTTCAGCCAAATTCCTAGGATCTTTGTTCCTAAGCTCATGTCCTATCTTGGGATCAAAATATTTCAAGTAGATGCTCAATGCAGCAAGGTCAGCCAACTTGGATCCATGAGGTATCTTATTATGTAGTTTGGAAAACCTCTGATTAAAATCATAAGCTAACTCATTTTGATGCTTTTGGATAGTTACCAACTCATGCAAAGAAAAAATTGATGCACATTGATTCCCATATTGCTGAAGAAACTACTCATAAAATATATGAATTGAATCAATGAATGTTGTCGGTAAACTATTAAACCAGTCCCTAGCATCTTCGATCAATGACACCATAAATAATATCATCTATACATCATCATTTGTACATCCTCATATTGCATATCTAGGTCTTGAATAAATTATTTAAAGTTTGTTAGATGCTCCTTGATTGTGACTGCACTACTTCTTGTGAATTTTGGGACTAGGTTTCTCCAATTGCTATCGAGAGGGTAAGGGTATATTTGAAATTCGGTCAAATCAAACTGCCTGATCGTGGTTGTATATTGTGAAGGAGGATTCTGGTAATATCTATGTTGGTACAATGGATTACTATTTGCCACATATTGCTGACCTTGTGGGGGTACGTTCTATTGATAAGGAGGTGGTTGAACACCCTTATGTTGTGGTGGAGCATGGATTACTATTTACCACATTTTGCTGACCTTGTGGGGGTACGTTCCTTACATTGGGTCCTTGGCTGATTTCAGTGGGCTTGTAGGGAATTTTATGGTCTCATATTGTTATTTTTATGAGGGGGCATATATTTGGGTGAGTCAACCATTTCTGTTTTAATCTGAGCCTTTTGCAATTTCAATTTCTCAAATTCTTTCATTGCCTGAAGCCTTTGCTTATATTCTATCCTTAATATTTTTTTTTCTTTCCTCATGCATTCCCACTGTGCATCTACCTCATTTTGGGTCATAAGTTCATGATTTTCTTCAGATGCTTCTTCATATTCAAGTCCCTCCTCAAAAAGTGTTGTTCTCTGCTCATATTCAAACTCTCTCCTTTTTTAGCCTCAAAATCAGCCATGAAATCATCATCCTTCTCATGGTTCATTTTCTAGGGGGGGTTTCTCTTCTCTTCTGGAGTGTGAAGTTCTTTAGATGGGTTGTTTTCATTTGTTAATGCATCATATGAATTATGTGTTTCCACTAGTGGTTTTGATGTTTTGTTTTTAGTTGTTGGGCCCAGGTCATCAAACACTTTCTTGCCCTAATCATTTTTGTAAGTCAATTTACTTTTATCATTAGGACCATCACTACCTTTGTACAGAGATCTTCTTCCTTGCATATTGTGAGAAATTGTGATAGTCTGAACTCTAGGATAATTTACTTCTAACCTATATTTTATTTTATCAGTCTCAATGCACTTGTTCTTTCAAAGTTTCCACCCACTTTTTTAAAAGTGGGAAAAATGTTATTATTTCACCCAAAAGAGTCAATTTTCAAATTTCTTAATTGTTAATCTCCTTTTAATGACTCTATATGATGGTCTTCAATTGAATATTCTGAAAATACTCCCCAATAGAGTCACCAATTTTTTGGGTCTCAAAAACATAGGTTTGAACCACGAGAGGTTGCCAAGCTCTCACAAAACTATTGGCCAACTAATAAGGCCAACCAGTACAGTTGAACCCTCTACTCTTAAGGCTTAGCTAAACCTAGGTGGGTGTACCTATATGAATGCTACATATTTTGAACTATACTTCCTACTTGACTAAACTATCCACAATGGTAATTTGACAATGGAGAAAATATGATCTAAATTTAATATAAATTGTATATGCAATATCAAGGTGAAGCCTGATATGTTCAGTTAATTCATGTTAATGAAATGAATAAAATTAAATAATGAAATATGGAAGACCAGTTCCTTGTTGGGTAAAACGGAGTCAAATGAAAGTCTTAGATGAGTGGTTCCTATCTAGCAAGTTCTCTAATTGTTTGGCATACACATATGATTTTATAACTACTATAAAAATGCAATAATATGATTGATAGACCCTACTTCAGGCAAAATATCAATCCTAACTATTTGATTCTTCTTAATAATCCAAATAACATTCCCAAATTACTGTAATCAACTGAAAGGAATTTAATTCTTCTTTAAAGAACCCAATTAATCAACTCACACAGATACATCAAATATGTACTAATAAATTGAACATACACTTGATATTTCAACTTAAATAATCAAGAAACATCATATTGGATACAATCAAATAATTGCATAAATCCAACAAACAACTGATACCAGAATGAAGCCACAAAATCAACAATCTTTCATTATCTTCCTCAAATCTTGCATATGCAACATAGTCTTATTGAATGCAAACATTATGAAAATATTATGCTTTCCGCAATTTATCCCTATTCTAAAATTTTCTAATTATATCTACTCTTCTCGTTCATTTTACAAAAATGAATATTTATATATATCAATTGTCTAAAAAGATGCATCCTTTCATAAATTTCTTAAGCATGAAACACTAACAAGATTGAAATTAACTAAGCTCTATTAAGCCATAAATGGACCCTAAACATGTGATCTATGTAATCTCAACACTCGTGTGTATCTACATCTCCTAATGTATTACGGATCATGATCTCCATCATCACCATCCTTTTGTTCTGCTCACATGCTTCATCCAATGTTGCATATTTTGCAGTATTAATTCACTTTTGTTCTTCCACAGAGCCATTTCTTTTAATTTTCCTCCATCATCAAGGAACATAGTCAATCCATTTTCGATGGCTTCTATCAATTCTTGTGCATCCTCTTGTAACTCTTCAAAGAATCCTCTATGCGTATCCATAACATGATTAGCATCCTCAATTGTTGCATTGTCAGGAGTACCCCACTATTTTATTTCCTCAAGTTTCTCTTGGATTCTACTATCCACCCTTTTATGTTATTTTATTGCATCAAAGTACTATGAGTTTTTTACCCAAAGTTTATTTAACCAAGTGGCTAAACTGGCTTGCCTCCTTTTGATTACTATTGTAAGTGTGTCATATTTCCCTTGAGAGTATGCACTCGATCCCTCCCAATGGTCCTTTATCTGTGAAATTTCACCCTGGGTGAGCAACTTTGTTGGCCCTATTGTAACATCCACTAAGTCTTTTAGACGCTCATTTTCTCTTAGAATTCTTTCAGTATTTTCTTTGTACATCTCCTTTTCTTTGATCAATGCCTGTATTTGAGCTTTATTCAATTTTGCTACATTAATCCCAATTTCTGCAGTTGCAACTAGATCAGCCTCCCCAGCCTTTAAATTCATGACATGTCCAAATTATTTCTCAGTATCAATGACAATTGAGTTCTTGTGATGTGGATACAGGGCTGAAATTATTAATGTCTCCTCATCTGGGTTGTATTCTAATCCTGCGTAAACTTCTGTCACCTTCTCCAAGCTGAGCTTGTGTGTAGTGTTATTTTCCTTTAGGAAACTATTGAAGACCAATGTAGAATTGAGGTCTAATCCTGGGAAAATCATGACACCAACCTTTTCCAAAATTTCTCTCCCTTTCTCAAGGGTTATATTTGTCATCTCTTTCTCTACATCATCTCTCAAACTTTTCAACAATTGTTCTTCATTTCCTGGTGTGACATTATCAACCAGTTTTCTTGTTTCCTTTCCCTTTTTCTTGTATAGAAATGTTTTGAATTCTGAAGTTTTTAAAAATTCATCATCTACTATAAAATATTTGTATTCTTCATGTCTTGCATTTGTATCTACACTTTCCTCAATATTTATTTCGCTAGAATAATAGGTGTAACCCTGAGTTCTTGTCCTTGATACCTTATCGAATGGACCTTGTGACATGTTAGCATTTGATTCTTTTTCACTAGAGGACAACAGTTCTATATCCAAAAACTATTGATTATGTCGCTCAATCACCATCTTTGCCTCTTATGCTTCCAAGTTTCTTATCATATCATCAAACTTGTAGGGCACATGATGATATCCTCCAAATTTTATCTTTTGTTTAGCCGAGTGGATATACCCTTCTGGATCAATTTTTTTCTCAATGGCCCTCTCTTCATGTTATACTACAATAACCTATCAAGAATCAGGTTATATCCTTCCTTTGCTAACATAGTAAAGTCACCAAAACATAACGTACTTGGCATAAAAGCCTTCTTTCCAAAAGAACTTAAATTCATAACATTGGAGAAATCCATTTGCCTAACAATTTATAAGTAGGCAATCATGTTTGGAACTATTCTAGGCAAGATAAATGGAGCATTTTCAAATCCATAGACCCTAATCATGGTTGTGTTCTCTAAACAATACCAATCTCCCCAATTGTGGCTAATTGGTCCATTAGAATCTTTAGGTTTGAGAAACCTTTTTATCTCATCAGACAAGGAATTGTCACATGGATGATTATAGAATTTATATAAGGGTTTTACAAAGTATTCCGCAAAGTGTAAAAAACTAGAATTAGCAAACATGTTGTCCCAAAAAACATTCCATGATAGAATAGGCAATGGATTGCCTTCTTTATCAAATTGTAAAATTCTCAGCTCCTGGGGCCACAACCCTAATTCTTGTCCGAAGTATAACACCAAGTGCATCAATAATGAATAATTCTTGAGGTGCAAGATAGAGGCTCCATTTTTTATTGCCATCAACCAAGCATCAAGTTCCTTAAACACATATGAGGTATAATCCAAAGGCCTGGAGTTATGATATTGAATATTTGTTGCAATCACCATAGGCACAATTTCCATATGCTCTAGAACTTCCATTCCCAATACCTGGCCTACCGAAAAATAGGTGTACTTCATATAAGGATCGAAAAGATCCACATGAAATGGTGGTTCTTCATTGTCCTCCATTGGAATCGGTTTTCCACCATGCCTAATTTTGTGTAGGGATAATCTCCAACCCCTATAAATGGTGTTCATCCTTCTGAATTCACTCTTGAGCTCTTCACCTACAATCTTTTCGTTGCACATCCCTTCTAACTTAAAAACCTCACATATTGCATTTTTTGATAAATGTACTAATGGGTTCCCAGATAGGTCACATATGGCCTTATGTTTTGGATTATAATGAATCACCAATAACTTCACCAATTCAACATTGACAAAAACATTAGGGAAAACCAATTTTCCCAAATTAAGCTTCCATGGATTGCATACTCGCTCAAAACAATTCCTTCTATAGTAGTGGAGAACTGAACAATTCATAGCCTCTAATTGGATTCCAAACATCCCCTATGAATTTACATTTATTGTCCAATTTATCTACTTCCGCCCTAAGCTATGCAAAACGTCTAGGTGTAGGTCTGGAACTAGGTAGCTGGTCTATGAGATCCTGGTTCAATTTTCATTTGGTGCCCTATGGCTGAATTTCAGTTTTCTGCCTTTTTCCTTTTGATTGACCACTTTCCCCATGTTTTCTATGTTTCGATTTCTCTGAACTAGTTCTTTCCATTCTTTAAAATTTACAAGATTCAAGGGATGAAGAACTTACTGTACTTCACCTGAAATTCCAAGATGAACAAACGCCCCAATCATTTGCTTGCTCCTCTGCTCTCCTCTGCTTCTAATTCCTCAAAAAAATGCTTTTAGTTGAGTTCACCTGGATTCGTAAAATATTTTCTGCCTAATGGCGCCATTAATGTCTTGGTTGTGACATGAATGAAGCAGGATCTTTTAAATTCTCATTGTCACATCACGTAGCATATCAGCAAGGCATTTTAAATCTTTGATCGATCCTCTCGTTCAAACCTTTACCAACATTCACACACCCGCTAAGACATCTTGTAGTTCCCCTGACACCTCAAGTCTCCCTGTCAGTTTTCTTTTAGTTTTTTATATCGTCATGGCTCCCACTGAAGAAAAATTATCGCCATGACTTAATGAATCGGGCCAACAATTCTTTGTTTTATTCTGAAGGTTCTTTGTCTCACCGAGATATTCTTTTTGTTAGCTCAAATCGTCGAGGCAATGTAATTGTCTAACCGATGGAATAATAATCGTCATGACCTTCCTTAGATCTCCCCACTGAGGCTTATCTTACCAATACATATTTTCTTCGACGAGACCATGCAGATTGTTCCTCCAATTTTTTTTATCTCCATACATGTTTTCATGCCCAATCATGTCAGTATAGCACAATATGTTGGCAAGACTCCCCGAACTCTTTCCGACATCATTGTCTCATCGAATGAGTCATCCTTTTCTTTATCGGCAAGACCGGTGAAGGTCTCGAGTTGTCTTTTGGAACCTCACTTTGATGACTCTAGTCTGGCCGATACATGTTCTTGTTCTCCGAGCGGTGGGATAAATATGAGCTCGATATGACCTCACACCATCATGCCGATAGCCATTGTCTTGCCGATAGAAAATGTGAACGTGTGTACTCCAGAAATATGTCCTCATCAACATGACACAACTGATTTCTTTCTGATATACTGAAAGAGATGTGTATTAGTATCGTTGAGACCTACATTATCTTGTGCCGATATGTTTCATATATCAAAAATTTCAGGGTTAGATAAATTTTATGTAATCATATGATAAAAATTGACCCGGACCTTTGTGAGTATGTTATGTGAAGAAAACTTTAGGACTCTTTGGGAAACTAATGAGCATGAATGGACAATGAGATTTTTTCAAAAAATTATAGTTCTAACAACCCCCAACCCCAGTATACCTATAGAGGGAATTATCGACATAAATTTAGACAAGTGGGCTACTAAGAATCATGAGATTGATCCATTAGTCTCATGGATGAAGTAGGTTTGGTCATTTACATGATTCAAGAAACTAATCTAACTATTCCAAATCTAGCTAAAAGTAGAAAATGGTCAAAACAACAAGATAACCAGCTTTGGAAGTTTTTGACGTTTCGAGGAGCAAGATAGGTGTTGGTGGAGAAGCAATGATCATTTCACCTCAAGGAGATAGGAACTACTCAACTTTTATATTTTCTTTCAGTTGTTCTAATAATGTTGTTGAGTACAAAGAATTGATACATGGATTAGAATGGACCAAAAAAAGAAAAATTAAGTTCTTATAAGTGTTTGGCGATTCTGAATTGATAGCAAATTAGGTTAGAAATTTGAATTTAACAAAGAATGATTTTTTGAAATTATATAAACACTGAGTTTGGGACTTAATTAAGGAGTTTGATGCATTTAATCTACAATCAGTACCATGAAATCAAAATAAGCAAGCTGATAAACTTGCTGCCTAAGGATCAAAGTTAAACATTTCAATTGAAATTCACAATGTGGAGGTGCAGGAATATGTGAAGGTGGTTGTTAGACCATCAGTACCTGATAATAATTTGAGTTGGTAGATTTTTTACAGTGATGAGAAGATAATTCACTTTCTAATGGAAGAAGTAGAGTTTTGTGTTGGGAAATAGTGAAAGTTTGATCAACAATATGGTGATCAGATCATGCAACTAAAGTATAATAAACTTCCAAAGGGTTTGGTAACCCTTGAATCCATCTTCAACACTGATGATCAAGTTAGAAGAGATAAATATAGCATTATGATGAAGCAGGAGCACTACGAACCAATTGAGATATTCAAAGACAAGCTCCTTAAGCTTGGAAAAATTTGTACAAAGGAAGAACAACAAGCCTTTGTCTTGCTTTGCCAAGAGTTTAGTGACATTTTTGCTTGGGAATATGGATATTTGAAGGGTTTCAACCCTGAGTTAGCTCAACATACCATTGAGCTGGAACCCAACATGAAAACAACAAGATAGAAGCAGAGGTCCCTAAATCTGAAGTTAGAACGCCTGATGAAAACATAATTGAACAAACTAATTGAAGATAGCATCATTTTTCCAATCAAGCACACTTCTTGGGTATCAAACATGTTGCCTATCAGAAAGAATAATGGAGAGATAACGTTGTGTGTTGATTTTCATGATCTAAATAGAGCTTCACTTAAAGATCACTATTCCCTGCCTTCAATGGAGCAAATATTGTAGGTTGTTTCAAGATCAGTATGGTCCTCATTGTTGGATGGATATTCAGGTTATAACCAAATATTGGTTAAAGAGGAAGACCAGTAAAGACATCCTTTACCAAGTGGGGTACTATGGCTTTCATAAAGATGTCATTTGGATTGTCAAATGTGGGAGAAACCTTTTAGAGA
Organism: Sequoiadendron giganteum; assembly: GCA_007115665.2. NCBI lineage: Eukaryota > Viridiplantae > Streptophyta > Pinopsida > Cupressales > Cupressaceae > Sequoiadendron > Sequoiadendron giganteum. Next base: position 33,252,163 of record CM021101.1, read on the forward strand.
GCAATGGATATGGCTCTCCAAGGTTTGATAAACAATTTTGTTCTTGTCTACTTAGATGACATCACTCTTTTTTCACAAAATGCTAATGAACATTTTGTTCATCTTAGATAGATTTTTGAGAGATGAAAAGAGTATGAAGTTTCTTTGAATCCAAAGAAAAGCATATTTTTTGTTCATGAAGGTAAACTTTTGAGTTGCATTGTGTCTAAAGATGGTATTTATATTGACCCAGAATGTATTGCAGCCATTCTGGCATTGCCACTTCCTACTCACAAAAAGGTTTATAGAATTTTTTAGGCAAGATAAAATTTGTTATGATATTTATTCCTAACATTGTAGTGTTGTTACAACCTCTCACAACCATGATAAAGAAGAACATGCAGTTCAACTGGACAAGGGAGGGTAAGAACAGTTTTAAGAAAATCAAAGAGGCACTTGCTACAACCCCAACACTTATAAATCCAAACTTTGATAAAGATTTTATACTTTATGTATTTGGTAGTGTTGACACAATTTTTTCCATGTTATGCCAATAGAATGATCAAGGACTTGAACAACCCATTGTATTTTTTAGTCAAGTCTTGCATGATTATGAAACAAGGTATTCATTTGTTGAGAAACATGTGCTCGCTATAGTAAGGAGTCTCAAGAAATTCAAACATATGTTGTCTAATAATAAAATACATCTGTTGGTAGATCACCCAATAGTCAAATAATTTATGCTAAATAAGGACATTAATGACAAGAGAGTAGGTTGGGTAACCAAACTCATGGAATATGAAATCAACATAAAGGTTACCAAGCTTGTTAGAGGTAAGTTTATGTGTAAGAAGCTTGCAAAAAATAAAGAAAATAATAGTGAAGATGTCACTACAGTTCTGAATCTTGAAGAAGAACATGTTGTTACAACTACTTCAACTAATTGGATCCATCAAATGATTCATTACTTGCATAATGGAGATTATCCAGAAGGTATGGATAAATCTAAATGAAGATATTACAGATTACAAGCAATTCCATATGCAAAAGTAGATGGTGTTCTTTAAAAAAAGGACTTCAACGGAGTATTCCTCATATGTGTTTAATCAAATTAGATTGAAAGAATTCTTGAGGAATTCCATGATCGACCTGCTAGAGGTCACTTTGCACCATGTACTATAGCTTTGAAAATAATGAAATTTAGATATTATTGGCTAGATCTTTTCAAGGATGCTCATGCTTATGCGATAAAGTGTAGTAAATGTTCACTATTTTTAGGAAAATAGAAGCTTGCAGCCCTGCCCTTGAATCCAATTCAATTTGAACAACCATTTGGGAAGTGGGGACTTGAATTCATTAGTCTGATTAACCCACCGTCAAGCACATGGCACAAATGGATTCTTACAAAAACAAATTATTTTACAAAATCGACTAAAGGAGTTGCTTTGAAAGATGCAAATGAAACATCTGTTTTGAATTTTTATCAGGACTTAGTTTCCAAGCTTGGTACACTTGATTCCATTATTTTTGATAATGCATTATCCTTTGTTTGTTTGAGAGTTTCAAATTGGTCAGTAAAGAATAACATTTATTTGAATACTTTGTCCAATTATTACCCCCAAGGTAATGGACAGGCTGAATCAAAAAATAAGAATCTGATTAAGATCATAAAAAAGACTATTGAAGATAATCAAAGGTCTTGGCATGACAAACCTAAGTTACCTCTTTGGGCTGATAGAGTTACACCAAAATGATCAATAGGATTTTCACCATATGTTTTGGTTTACGAAAAAGAGGCCAAGTTTCCTATTTCAATAGAGTTACCAACTTTGAGCTACATAAAAGAACTGGAGTTACTTGAGGAGCAACTAATGCAAGTTAGACTTGCTCAATTGACAGAGTTGGAAGAAACCAGAAAAAAATATTTCAGGAAGCTCCAAATCCATCATTCTTAGATGAAGAAAACATTTGACAGGAAAGCAATAGCAAGAGTCTTCAATGAGGGTGACTTATTCTTCAAATGGGATGAGTTAAAGAGAAAAATTGACAAATATACCAAGTTTGATGCCATGTGGGATGGACCATACATTATCACATAAAAGAAAGAACATAACGCTTTCCAACTCTCAAGGCTAGATGGAGAGGTGTTGCCGATACCCGTCAATGAGATTCATCTCAAATAGTGCTATTAAGCATCAAAGTTGCAATTATACATAGTCGTGTAGTTTTAGTTTTAGTTATACTTTCAATAAGTTCCCCATTGCATGTTTTCATTTCGGTATTGTTTTGATTTCAATAAAGTGTAGTTTTTGCATGAGGTTTTCAAACTCTGCCTTAAACAGAGTTTCAGTAGTTTTTTTTTTTAGTTTGTGTGGTTTGCAGTTGAGTTACAAGTTCCTCTGAATCAAAACAGAACAAAGAAAAAGACTCCATGCCTAATGGATATACAAGGCAATTGGTCTATGATGTTTAGCAGGAAAACACTCCGCAAAGGTCGCCAAATTGTTACCTATTTTTAGCTACAACTCAAAAAGGTAGAGCTGAATTGCATTCAATATTCAAAGGTACACAAGTGGTTACAAATTTTTTCTACTAAGTATTCATTGCAGAAATAAATCTGATTACATTTTGAATTTTCAGTATTATTATGCAAGTAGTTATAACAGAGAAATCATACAATTACATAATGTTTGTTGATTTATTCATAATGTATAAACCAAAGTCCCACACAACCTATGGGAGTAGCTTAATTTGACTTTCATAATCAAATAATGAATACGAAAAAGAAATATGTATCATACAACTAGAAATAACATAGAAATAATATAGAAGGTGATTTGTCATTGCCTGGAATGATGAATCTTCATTCCACTTGAAGTCTTCAGTTATTGTGCCTCTGAATTGATCCAACTCCAAGCTCCAAAATCATTTGCAAGTATGACGAAAGGTGGTGTTAGAGCAATGAAAATCATATACTACCTCATGCCTATGTTACCAATAGAAATATAACACACATCCAATTAGGCATCCATCAGATGATTTTATTGTTCAAAAGGCATAAAGTTCAATGGAAGATTTCAACTTCAATGATTTATATAACATATATTTGTTCACTATGTAGGAATAGGTTCATTATATTCATGATCAATTTTTATCAGATATGTGGAGTGAAATGGGATCCTACAAGGGTTGATCCTAGCATATAAAAAATGACACCTCTCATTCACATCATTATTTGAGAGTTATCAGATATTCAATTACAATCATTAAAAGGGTTGTTGTAACAAGGAAGATTCATAAAGCAGTCCATAATTTATGAGTGATGAAAAAAGATTCAGCAAAGCATCTTCTTTTTCTCATCATTTGAAAGGAATGGTCAAAATACATATTTAAAGGAGCGTGATCAATTATACACCATGTCTCAGTTTTAGCTTCATTTCAATCTGACATGGCATTTACAAAAGGCAATATCGAGCACTAATTCTATTGTGAAAACCAAAGGAGGAGGATGAGAACATTCATGCAAGGAAAGGGTGCTCTCATGATCACATTTCAAACAAGTTTTTGTGCTTTAGAAATTGTATTTAAAGAAAGATACCAATGAATGTAAGTTTGCAAATAATCCTATGGAGTGCATCAAAGAAAAACAAACAAATAATATTTGCACATAATAATGAAATGCATTCATAGCTACAAGAGTAAAATGGAAAACCCAGTTGAGCATGGAGATCACGGCCTGAAATCATTGTTTTCTTTACAAATTATAGAGCCCCCTTAGGGTTTTACAGGTCAGGCTGAACAGGGGCTATTTTTCACAAAAAATACATGCAATATTCAAACAGCCATGGAGATACCACAAAAAATGAGCTTGACTTTTCTAAATACATAAAATAAGGAGAAAGAAAAAATTGAGCCCATATGATAACGAGGGTTTTCAAAACCGTTAAGTTATTTTTGTTTAAAATTTCTTTCATAGTGGCCAAGGTGATTCATAGGCCAAGTATCATTAGTTACTAAAAAAAAATCATCAAAGCAGCAGAGGTCGAGCCTCATATTTTTCATTCTCCTCAAGAAAAATCAAAGCATGTAGAAATGGCCAAGTGAAGGTGCAAAATAAGTGGTTTATGTTGTTGCAAAATGGAGTAATATTTCACAAAAATGTATCAAGGCGGTCTAAAGAAGGTGAAGCCTAATTTTTGTAGAGAACGACCTAAGGTTGTAAACCCTTGAACATTAAACAAAGAAAAGTAAAATCTCTTGTTTTCTTTATAGAGATAAGGTGTAGAAAGACTATAGTCATAGCCTATAATAATTAAAAAAACACCCAAAATCTTGCAGGCCTATGGCCATATAGTGCAAACAATTTCAGTTTTTGCAATGATAGGGAATACCCAGATGAAGTAAATGCAACCCACAACTTTCAATAAGAAAAAAAAATAGAAATACTTTATTCTTCTTAGAAAAAGAATTGAATTAAATCATAAAATGAATTTTATCCCAAAAGTAGAAGAGTGTTTTCTCTTTTCCTATTTAAATGACCAATATTTTTGAAATGGAGGCCCAGAGAAGTATTTACCTCGCAACCTAGAAGATTTTGGAACATTTTTGCACCATAAAATCCACTTCCAGAAAATTCCAATTGCGGCCTTAGAAACACATAAGAGAATTTACAGTTGATAGAGCATCAAATATGCATTAGGAATGGTGTTGGAAAATCCATGGCTATGAAGCCTGATGCTTCAAAAAATGAGGGAAAATTGTCCAAATTTGTCAAGAAGGAGAACCTACCATGTGACATATGCAAGAATCTCTCAGAAAAAATATAGAAATGGAAGAAGATTCACACATTTGAGCCATCCTAGTGCTTAGAAGCCATGTCATGGCGGCACAACTCCAACAGAAAGTGAAAATGAAGGATGACCGATGAGATTAGGTTTTGATGCTTTTACCCTAATCCAATGGTGGGTATTTTGACTTGTGATTTAAAAATAAAATCTTTCCATTTAATCATCACCATGGTCAATGACCTCAAGTCAAAAGACCTAATCATTTAAAGGAGCCTATGGGTATTGAGTGTGGTTTGATGGGAGTTATAAGGGAATCTATATTATTTGCAAAAAACTTTAAGGACTCCCTTGTATATACATGCATTGTACAGAGAAAAATACTTTAGATTTTAGCAAACATTAAAGTGCAAACTAAATATTTTCGTTGATTTTTGTTAATAAGAAATTTTCCATCAGAGGAGAAAATACATACATTCATAGCTTCACTATTAAAAAAATCATTATTATTTATTTTTAATGAGTTTTTCTAATAATTTATTTTTCCCCTTGATCATGCATGTGAAGTGGAGATATTTCATGATTCTTTAGTTTTCCATGCATGAGGTGTTTCTGAGTGACATCTTCAGTGGGAGGAGTATTTTTGGAGTTCTTTTGGATCAACATGCATGGTTGACTATTTTGAGATAGTCGAAGTGCAGTTTGCTTAGAGCCTTTTTTTTAGAGGTTTTCATCTTTGCTCATGAATGGAATTCCACGCCTTCAATTCACTTTTAGTGCCACCTCCATGTACAGTTGAGGCCATTATGAGTTTCACTTCAGTTGGACATGATATGAGGCAGCATTTTTTGTTGTTTGAGCTCAGTTCACTACATCAGAGGGCCTCTTTTTCAGGCATTTTTGTTCTTGCTCATGAGAAGCATGTTTCCTTTTTCTCACTTTCATTTCTCATAGAGTTCCACCTCTTGGTTGCTTTATGAATACCTTATTGTATATACTGGAAAAATTTATTCTTTTTCCTTCAGTTCTAGTTTTTCAGCCTTTGCATTCTACAAACAGAAATATCTTGTAACTCAGTTTTTAGTTTCAGATTAATATATTCAACAAGTTTTACAAGTTATCTTAGAATATCAATTACAAAGTGTTCCTTATTCCATTATTTCATTTCAGTATTAGCCTTCTCAGAGTTAGGAGTTTTGTATTTGTTGAATGTTTTAGATGCGAATTTAATGTGTTTAATTTCAAAACCTTGAAATTCTCGTCACATTCATGAATGCATGTACATAAAAAAAGCAATTTTAGTTGTAGTTCATAAGTTGTGTTGTTAATTTATCCTCTCCTTTATGTTGTGAAATGTTATTTTCCTTCATAAAGAATGGATTGTCAAACCTTCTGATGAAACACTTATGTGATTAAATTGCCCAATTTGAGTTGTGAAGATAGATTTAATAATAATCAGTTGTGAATCAATCTATTCATTGAGTATTTATTAGGTGCATCACCTAGATTTAAGTTTAATTTATGCATTCATTTCAATCTTTCTTCCCTTTTCCCAACCACTTACATTAAATTATCAGAAAACCATATAGGAAGCTAGCCTATAATCTAGAGGGTTAATTTCGAATAGGATACCCACAACCTAAAAGTAATCCAATGTTATACGGGATTGTAGAGTTTTACAGCTTTGCATGCGGGTACAAATCCTTGTGATAACAATAAATAGTACCAAGGTCCAAGAGACCCATTAGGGAGATCCAATATCCTGATCTTGGGTCTACACCAAAAAAGCGTCATTGGACTCAGAGGGTAAAGATAAGGCTTATTCATCCAATAATCCTCCCAAGAAAGGGGAGTAGATGAGTCAACTTGAGAAGGAGCAAGCTTCTCCTTTCCCTTTTGTGGGGAGGAGGTAGTTGGCTGCTCTGATATTGGAAGAGTCAACTTCGGTTTTCCCTTGCCTCGAGTCTTATACTTCACATAGTTCTTTTAAGGTAGGTTCATCCTTGAAGGGAGAAGACCAAGTGGAGTGGACCAAAAGTGATCCAATGAATATCCCCATGAGATACCACAGGCTAGTATCCAGTATCATGCACTACGTGCACAACACCTTCATGGGAAAACTTAAGATACTTATGAATTATAGAGGTGATCCCATTCATGGAAGCTATCCAAGGTATGCCTAGCTTCACCTTGAATAAATCTAACTCAAGAATCACATCAAAAACCGTGTCTATGTTCCTAGGTCCAACCAAGACGCACAATGTTATCAATCCATAGGGTTTAAGAGTAAGAGCATCATGCATACGAATGATGGATTTTTTTCATATTCATCCCTTTGCAAGGAGTTCAAGAATAGAGTCTCCTCCATGATGACATTCACTCTACTCGCAATGTCAACTAAGACCCCTATCACAATGTTGCCATTGAGCTGAGTGGGAATATAAAGCGGAGACGGTTTGTCATTTTCTGGTACATCTTGCAAGGTGAATATTATATCCAAAGAAATAGTTGCAAGATGAGGAGGAGTAACAATAACCATGTTAATGTATGCTTCAACTTGAGAACCAAAATCAGTGGGATTGATAATCATGTTACTAGAATGTGACGGAAATGGGTATGTGTATATCTGCAATTCACTATTAATTTTTGCCACTGATTGTTTGTATTATTTTTTCTTCCATCAAGATGAATAGTATCATCCTCGATGCAATCCTATATCTCATGACATAGGTGCATGCAGTGTTTTTTATCATGTTCGTTAACCCGATGGTATTGACAATAGGTATTTTCTTCATATTAGTTAGGATATGGTTCCCTAACTGGTTTTGGAGTTGGAAAATTAATGGTCTTATCCTTCAACAAATTTTGTAAGATGGAATAATAAGATTCTAATAACTTTGTGAACTTTCGGTTGTGTCTGAGGCCATTGTTATCCACAGTGGCTACTACATTCACAACAACTTTTCCTTTTTGAAAGATTGATATAATGGAGTTCCCTTCAGGAAGAGAGCATGAGGAAGATCCCCCAAGTTGAACTACCATCTATTGATATTCTCATAAGGCTACACACAAATGCATGAAAGAAGGCTATTTCATGAGGGAAAAATTATCTTTCCAAGGCCTTTGTAAGTTCCCTATGAATACCTTCTACACATTGTAGTCAAGTAACGAGTATGATATTTTTGAAAAGAGCGCTTGATATCACGCTATAAAATCATAAATCTTCTCATTATCCCCTTGTTTACACCGAACAAGGTAAGAGAAGGTCCTCTTCGGTTTGATGTTGGCTTGCAACTATTGTAAGAACTAGTTCACAAGCTAATAAAACATAAAGATAGAATTTTTGGGTAAGCAACAATACCAATTGAGTGTTGTATCCTTCAAGGATCGAGGGAATAGTTTCATCATCAATGCACCATGATGGAAGAAGTTTGTACATAAGGTGTTAAAGGTAGACATGTGTGTTTGCAAGTCCCCTTTTCCATCGTATTTCTTGAATTTAGGAATCTTCATCCCTTGTGGGAAAGGAGTGTTTCAAATTTCTACTGACAATGGGCTATGTTAGAAGAAGGGATGGAAGATAGGCTGGGTGGAAGCCTGGGAAAGGTTTGCCAGCTAGTTTTGCATCTTCCCCATATTCTAAAGAAGGGTGTTCATAATAGGTTTGTTTGAAGGCATAGGACCATTGGAACCACCACCAGAGCCACTACCATGACTATTTCCAGAGCCACCACCGATGTCACTTCCACCACCACCACCAAAGATTCCACCAATCATCCCACCAAATCCTCCACCACCGAAGGTGGCAGAAGGGGTGAAGTGAAAACCCATGGGGTTTATGTTTACTTTTATAGTTTCAATTTTTTTGGAAGTAGCAGACACACTAGCTGAAGGGATCATGTATATAGATGCAAGAGGCATTGATATCTCCATTTGTCTCTCATGTTCTTCGAAGGGGAAATCTCGTATCATGTTACTATGGTTTGAAGGGGCACATGATTTGAACAGACAAGGGAGACTAGCCAAGAGTTCTATGCATGTTTGGTCTTTTCCTACCATGTATCTTATTTCACTAATAACCTTAGTGGCCCTAGCCAGCTTTGAGTCTTTCTCCAGGTGGTTCTCTAATGCACCCAACCCTTTTCTAAGACTAATGCCGTATTCAGAAGGGATGTGGATAGCTTCATGCTGATCTATGGATGATGAAGTTGGTGACACGAGAGGGGTAGGGATGTGATCAGTTTCATCAAAGAATATAGACTCACCCCGTAAGACCTGCTCTTGCGTAGACAAACCAACCACAAAACCAGAGAAAATATTGGTAGTGAAACTAGAAGGGACCTTCATCTTATCCATCAGAAGATGTCACAAATTTCTCTTGGAAATATGCCTAGAGGTCATGGACTGGGTTGTGAAGCTCATAAAATTTCACAACACATAGGGGTACAATGATCAAAGGGTACAAGAGGAAAGGCTCGAAACACCAACAAAAGAGTAGATGTTGGTTCACGTCAAGATCACCAAAAATGTAAGGGAGGGGGACCAGCCACTACAAGGCCCTAGGTCACAAAAGGCTGAGAGCAGTATGGCTGCCCTAACTTACCTCAGTTTAAGGGAATATTAGGATAGAAGGAATGAGAATGATGAGAACTATGGTGTCCTTTAATCACTCTGCAAACCTGAATGCTAAAAGGAGACCCGGAAAGTCAGTTTTTAGGGTCAACTTTGTGTCTCAGATAGCTCTTTGTTAGAGGACTAAAGCGCAGTTTTGGGATGACAATGCGGCATGCTAGTGTCTCGCAAGTGCGCTGGCATCCATATGGCTAGAAAACCAGGGACACAAGGTCCAACCCTTAAAGAAGTGGACTAACATTGTAGTTATGAGTTTCTAAAGGTGCAGACTAATACTATAAAATACAAAACATAAAAATGAATTTGATAAAGGAAGTACATTACTGCAAGGGTGATGAAGACAATCTCGTGCGATAACTTTTTCACCATATTTGTAAAAGATCTCTCCACTTGCACACAAAAAGAGGGAAAATGTTAGGTGGTTGTTTAGGGGTTTACCTCAATCAGACCCCCATTTTGGTGTTTCCACCTCCACGGATAGCCAAGTTTGCAATGATGTAGAATTAAAATGATAAAGAAGGGAATACACAAAAAGTACATGTGAATTTCATTTCACGATCCGCTAGCTTTTACGGTTATCTTTCCTTCGTAGCTTCACCTTGTCCTTTATTGCTCAAAACATTTTAGCATTTTCCATGTGGCCTCCAAATGAAGATTCTTGCTGCTCTGTATCACTTTTCCTCTGTCAAGTTCCATGTGCATGACACATGGATTTATCTAGTCATTTTCTGAGCTGGGCCCACTGTGTAGTTATCTTCGCTCAACATCTCCCACATGGATTCCTCTCAGAGCTTTTCGTTGGAACATCCCTCATTCTTTTGCTGAGCTCCATTTTCTTTAAGCATGTTGTATTCTTGTGTGTTGGTTATCTAGGATTTTCTCCATGTGCCATTTGTTCTCTCTTGTTGTTGTTGCATGACCTTCTTTCTCAGATGATAGATTTTCTAGCGCACTGCTGAGTGATCTTCCTATTCGGTGTCGGCTTGAGGAGTTTAGAAATGTCGATGTTTTTCCAGGGCATCTTTCTCAATGTGGCTTTTAGGTAGTGGGTTGACTTATTTAAGGAACTCTTTTTCTCTTTTATTAGGTTGTTTTTGGATAGATAAAAACTTTCCTGAGCTTTGGGAATAGCCTTTGTAATATTTTTATTAAAACTTGAATTTTGCAGACTGTGCCAATCAATTTGGCCTTTCTATTTTTCACGCATTTGATAAGAGTTTTAGACTGTTCTTTTACTTTCTTACAACATATGAGTTCCTGTTCTTTAGCTTTTGTAATCTTCTACAGATTCAATAATACAAATCATGTTTGAACTCTTTTGTGTTGGCTGAAGTTGTGTTAGATTATGCTATGAAATTTAAGGGTATTTTTATGTCTGCAGTGCTTCTGGATAATCTATTTGATAGATAGAAATTTATGATTCAAGTCTTTGCTTTTGGCACTATGCCCAAGTAATTTCATTCATGATTTGGCACATCACCTTTAGTCTAGATTTTAATATTTCTTGTTGTCTTTCTAAACCTTTTACCTCCCCCACTAAAAACAAAGAGTCATCCTGGATAAAATCCGGAGGTCACTTAGCTAAGTTTCTCATAAGACTATTGCCCCTTGCAAAATTTTGTGTCAACAGTTCTTTTCTTAGCACGATCGGTGGGACACAAACTAGCACATTTGCTTAATATATAAGTGTGTATGAGCCATAGGCCCATAACTAGGTCACAAAATTCAAGATTCCCTGGCCTACTCATACCACCATTAGTTTATGTTCACCTGAGAGGTCAGAAAGGTAGTCCTTCACCTCCCTCTTCTCCTTCATCCCCTGCACCTATGGCCAATAGAAATTATGTAGTCTGGGATGCTAGTAGCCTATTATTATCGCCAATGCCTCCTGTGGTATGGGCTCCAATCCCCACTTTTGTGTTAAAATCTATCCCTAACTATTCTAGGGATGAATTGAAGACATCGACATAACACTTGCAAGATGTGGCAGACGTGTGTCTGGTGCATGGTGTTGTTGATGTTGAAAATGACACAAACAATGTTAAAACAAAATATCTCTACTCTATTTCTCCTGAAAAAGAAAGACAACATATAGTAGCCTAACTCCCAAGGTCCTAGTATTTGGTTCTCAACTATCTGGTGTCACTCAATCAATCCATGCAACTGTAATATTCAAGGGGCCTTTATTGGTAATAAGGAATGCAAGCAATGACTTATTCATTTGAATTGTTTTAATGAAAAAGGGGGTATTTAAGTAAAAGAAAAAGATAGATCAGGGCGTACATCAGTAAAACATGAATAAAAATTATCTAGTATCCGGACATATATCTTCAACAACAAATTTTCTTCCATCAGATCAAGAAAACCATAGCATGATACAATTTACATAATAGTCCATACTATTGCATGCATCTAAGGTGCTTATTTTAATATCACAATCACATATCATAAATATTTCAAAGACAAAAGAACACACTCATTCGTTGCCAAGACCATAGATCAACAGACTTCAATAAATTCAATTCATAGATAATCTAATGAAATAATCTTGAAATCTGGTTTCTTCTAATTATTTTCATCACATAAGAAACACTCATGCTTCAACATAATCACTGGCATATAGATAGACTATAATTCATCAACCTTATCTAATAAAACTCAATTCCAACTCAATATTGTGTAAAAACCTATAATTATATTCAACTGTAAATAAAGTAACAATGTATCTCTATAAAACTATGAAAAATTCTATCTCCTACTATCAAGTGGCTAATCTTATTCTCATCAGCTGACCCTTACAATATGATACCTCACAAGTATTTATAGATATACAAAAATCTGAAGTCCTTTCTATCTTAGGCCAATCCACCTTTTTATGGATTAAAGTCATCTTGGAAACTCAGTTAAACTAGAAGAAAAGACTAGAGATGAGAAAAGAAAGTCATGCGCCCAAAAACTGCTAGTTATGCATGCAGAGGAGAAAAATAAAACCATGCATGCATGAGGTTATCAATTATTCTTGTGAAGCCTTCTCTGTAATGTATTCATCGTAACTAGAGAAGACTTGTTGAAGCATGTCTAAATCAAGCCCATCAACCAAATTGTCTTCAAACTTAATCCTCTCATGTCCTTTAGCTATTAACTCCCTCTTAGCTGCCCTTATCTCTTCTTTAATATCCATTAACCAATCTAACAATAGATCTTCACTGTCATATCCTTTTTGCATGACCTCTTTAAACCTATCATTCCATTTCTCCTTTATTTGGCTCAAAGGTAGGCCCTCTTTTACTGGTATATTAACATTTACTATGACAACAATAACTGCTTCCAACTCTTCAAACTGTTCATTCAGATCCTTGACATAATCTTCAACTTCACTTTTATGCTTGTATAGAAAGTTAGACCTAAACAAAAGTATTTTGGAAGTCTTTTCTAAGAAATATTTATTTTCCTCTTCAAGTATTGACTGTTCTAGAAGAGTGGACTTTGAAAATTTGCTAACCTCCTTCAACCTCTGACTATATCCTTTGTATTCCTCCTACTCTCCCAATACTTTGACATACTGGTTCATTTCCTCTATTAGCTCCTCTGTGACTTTGTGGACCTCAAAACTGTTGTCCAACACTTCACTTATTTCCTGATTTATCTTATCAATCCACCTATCCAACATATCTACCTTACTCCTTACCTGTACCAAATCATCCACCTCTTTCTTACTAAGAAAAATTGGTGTTTCAATGGTGGCAACTTTTTTTGACCTCAAAACAAAAACACTTTTCAAGAAAGAATGCAATTGATCTAACTGAGCCTTAAGCTCATCCTTTCTCTGCTTATCTTTCATCATTCTAGATTTAGTGGATGAATTTACCACATCTACTAAATTCATCTGTTGATCTCTAGTGGGTCTCCCCAAGTTAACAGTGCCCAACTAGTAATTAGTCAATTGCATGTCTCATTCATCCTTATCCATCATTGGTATGGCACATTCAATAAAAATTTCTCCTCTATTGGTGAGCCTAGTGGAATGTAGGATTTTGGCCTTCTTCTTGGGCCTTTCCTTTTCAATTTCCTTCATCATATTGTCCCAATTGAGAGGTTGTGAAGGTATCACTAATCTCTTCTGAAGATCCAATTTTAACCAAGTGGGAGCACCTGGAGTAGTAGTCATTATAGTTGAAGAAGAAGCCATAGTAGTAGTAGAAGGTGGTTGCACATTTACTTGAGGTTGAGAATCAACCCCTTGTATCTCTTGTTGTTCTTACTCCATATTTGTCTGAGCAAGCTTTTCAACTTCCTCCCTATCCTTTTGTTCTTGATTCATCTTCTCTTCTTCTTCCTTTTTCAACTTTTCTTCTTCTAATCTCTTTTGTATCCCTTCCCCTTCTTAGGAGCTAGTCCCTGAGGACTTTTGGCTCTTAGGACAACCCAGTGAATACTTCTATCCAAAACTGGCCTCCCTATTTTTTTTTATGTCAATGGTCTCCTCACCATCCTAGTCCACCGGATCCAAAGTTTTGGTGCCAATATTTAACGCCTCATATGATGGATCTAATACAACTCAATCATCTACTATTGTATCAGGGATGCCATCTTTAATCCCAAATTCTATCATGAGTGAGACGGGTAAGCTCTCATAATTTCTTTTCTTGAGGTCATACTCATCTTGAAGATCACTCTAGAAATCCTCCAACAAGTTGAAATGTTTATCAAAAACCGAAGGCAACAAAGAATTCATTTTCTTCCTTGGGTCAAAGTACTTCCAAGCTATCTACAAACCTAGTTTCAAATGTATCGATTCACTACACACTACCTTAGCTCCCACAATATGTTGGTAGATATATTCACCCAATTGCATGGGAAAATTATGACACCCTACTTTTTGCTTCAATCCAATTCGGGCATTGACCCCTAGAGCTTGATATACAAATTACATTAGAACCATCCTATTACTACAACATCTTGGAAGTAAGTGTGGATGACCTTCAAATCTAGCCAATCTGGAATAAGTGAACTTGGGGAATTGGATATACCAACATCCCCATTCTGTGATAAAGGCTATAGCTTCTTGGCTCAATCTATATTTTGCATCTCCATTAAGTTGGTTAATGATTACATATAAGAATGCATCATTAACCTTTCTAAATTGTGTTTCAGATAATTGTAGAGATAGCTGATCATAATGGTCCCATAATTTCCTTTACCCATCAGCTTCTCCCAATATTCTCACTCTATTCAAACCTGGAAAGATACCTCCTCTAGCTATTGTATAGACAACATAAGAAGTCATAAAGAAGCTCTTGGTTTCCCTTATCCTAGTTAACTGGTCATGAATCGCATCAGAGACAATCATTGGCCAATCAAACTGTTGGGTGCCATTAAATATTATTTGAATAAAGGAAAACATCCACTCCTTGAAATGAAATGCATCCCTCTTCCCAAAGACTTTAGACAACATCACTATCAGGTCTAATACTTCTTTATATAATTCTATCCTCTTTGGTTGATCATGAAGCTTGGTCAGAGACTTCTTCTCTATTCTTAACCATTTCTTGTTCAAGTGAGCTTTGTTGGACTCCTTATGTTTGTTGTATTTCTCTAAAGCTTCTGCCTCCTTCAACTGTACTAGGTTCTTTAGATCCGAGACACTAAACATGTGTTGAAACATTTGAGGAGTTAAATCAATAATAATATTTTCCTGTGAATCCATACACTGCCTAGTGGTTGAATCCTAAGCTCCTGTTGATGTCATAATCAACTTCGGACACTAGATAGACAAAGGAAATAAGGTGATGTGAGCCAAGCCAAACTCAACTATTCTTTGAGTTCTTCCTGTTATATCCTCAACGAATGTTTCCGAATACAACTCCCCAAAATTATATGAGCCCAGATTGGTGTTAGTTATATCAGACCAATCTGATTCCACTTTGCTTGCAGTGACAACAGGACCCCTATTATTATACCTCAAAGTATAAGGTAGATGCTCTGGCTTAATCTTCTTAGGCTTAGTTTCTACCTTTGATGTTTCTGCAGGCCGATTCCTTTGGGAGGCTTCTCCTGATACTCTTGACATTCTTTAGGCTTTCCTACAAAAAAACCTCTATTTAGATCCTTGAATAAACATCACAAAATATGCTTTAAAACATTACCCTTTATATAGATATCGGAGGCAGAACCAAGCATAAAAACATTCTAAACAATCTCTTTTAAAATACTACTGGGCTCAAGGCTAAAACCGTTATTAAGATTACAGTAATAACAAGCGGGACCAGAGTCAAAACTGGAATGGTAACCGGAAGCTAAACCGGAATGGAAACAGATTTAGTTTTACTCAGATTTTATAATTTCATATTCAGTTCCAGTTCCACTTTAAACTAGGTTATCGTTATTTTGAAAGAATTCTTCTCACTATAAGCGGAGTCAGAGACAGGATGAAAATGGAATCGATACTTATTGGAAAACATAGTTCAAGATCTAGATTGATTCTGATCCTACTTTCGCCTATAATGACAATGACGTCATAAATGATTTTAACATTTTGATAAATAACTTCATGATTTAAGGACTAGGTCATATCAACACGAAAGGGGCTTAAACATAACCTAATAAGACCATCCCCATATGACCAAGAGATGACTGTGCTTTTTAGGGCATCATATTTAAATTAAAACCATGAACACAGAAATGCGTCAAAACCCTAAACTAAACCCTCGATATATAATAACTAGGAAACGAATTTAACCCTATTTAAATTAACTAGATTGAATGTGCAATAGATTCCTAAATAAAAACAAAAATCTACCAAACCCTACTCACTGTAAAATCCTAACTAACCTATGCATTTTAAAAACTAGAGCACCATGATTCAGTCACGAATAAAACGTGAAAACGATCGTGATGAAAACAAAGAAAGCAGATATAAAAGAAAAAAAACAAAGACAAGAAATCCAAACAAACAAAGAAAGAAACAAGAAACACACGAATTTATCGAGAATCACGAATTTGAGAACTTACCCAAAGCCCATCAATCCAAAACGAACAGAAATGGAAAACACAAAATCAAAAAAAAGAATGAGAATAGAAAACCCTACCTCGAAGGCAACTAAATAGGTTAACTTCTTGAAGCAATCTACACACAACTTTCTCTCTTTTAATTGATTCACTCGCACAAAATCTTCACTACAACTCTATTTTATTGTTCAATCTCTTAACAATAATAGTAAAAACTATGTGTTAATCCCTAATTAAGGTAAGAACTCAGAGTTTCATGCATGCATGGCACCTATCATTAATGCAATAAATGTAGTAGAGTGGAGTCAGAACTGCAGAAGGAATTGGCACATTACTATTGTGTGACTTCAGTAAATTCAACGACCAAGAAATGGCGGGAGTGGAATCAGAGTGAAAATTGTTTCAAAATTTTTTTTAACTTTTCAACTTGGTTCCCGTTCCAGGTCCGGTTCCGCCGAAAAAGAATAAAGCGAAACAAAACATCAAAATAAAACAAAAAGACCGAAACATGAAAACTTAACATACAAAACCTATCTTAAAATGAAAGACCACAAAGCGGAGGCAAAGTTGGGATGGAATTTGATTTTTAAAATTTGAATAATTTTGGTTCTAACTTCCACTCCAGCTCCGGCTCCAACAAAGACAAAAGAAAGAGGTCAAAAGAAAGACTATCGAGATGGGAATCAGAACGAGTTTTGAAAGAAGTTCCCAAAACCCGATTCGGCTCTGGCTTCGGTTTTGCCATAACAAACCAAAGAAAAACAAAGTGTTGGAAAAGAAAGGCTCCAAACTTTGTTTGAAAAAAAACCAAGGATAAAAATAAAAAGGGGGACCAATTTAGACCAAGGCAAAAGATGGGGTGGTTATGCAAGGTATAACAGGTGTTTCTAATGAAAACTTAGCTCTCAAATTGTTTGTTTCCTCATTTTGAGAAAAATAATTGAACTGGTATAGAACTCTTTTGGCTAATACAAAATCTATTTGGGACAATCTTGGAACCTTGTGTTCTCTATATCATCAGTTGGCCAGCATAAAGTGAGATCCTCATGAAGCTCTACCTAACTTCAACGCGTGGTTTCATTCGAATTGGTAGAGAGTCCCTGTTGGTAGTCAGCTGCCTCCAGATTTGGTGTTCATGTTCTATTTGAAGTCCATTAATGCTGATATTTCCATGATGCTATAGGCTCTTAGTGGAGATACTTTACCCAATGCTTATAGACTTGTTGTTACTACGGAAAATAATCTTATTGTTGCTGGAAAGTTGGCACTAAAAACTATCATTCTTTTGTTCCCAAAATTAAACATCGAGGAAGCTAAAGAAACTTTTACCAACGCTCCTACAACTCCTCCCCAGTCTATGTACATGTACCCAAGAATGATGCCAAGTGTAGCTCCAATGCCTAACCCCCTGATGGTTGAGATGCATGAGATGAGAGAAAAAATGTAGACTATGAAAAATGAATTGACTACCATGAAGTGATAGTAGTATAGCTCTCAGAATTCATCTTACCAAAATTATCAAGGTGGAAAAGCTCCTTACCAACCAATTCAGTGGCAAGATAGGTCATGCAACAATACTCAAACTTAGCTGAATAACCAATTTTTTCTAGTGACCCTGTCGATGCAGACCATCCATCCTAGCTCAAGTAAAGAGCTAGTGGCAAGACAAAATAACCTAGCCGAAGACACTAATTCATGGTTTTTTCCTTGTAATGATGCACACATGCCCTGAAATTGTCCACGAGGAAATTTGCAACAAAATATTGTGGAGCAACGTAGCCAAAGAAACACACTTGATCCTAGAAACTAGTCATATGCCTCTCAGTAGATGGATAATGTAGTCCTCATTGCTCAAATGCAAGGGATGTCAATAGAGCAGGAGTTAGACATAGTTCCAGACCAAGTGCTCTTTTCATGGATGGAAGGAGAAGAATCAACATTTCCAAATGACATTCCTATAACTGAATTTCCCCGAGTACAATCTGACTACAACACATGTTCAAAGCATAGAATCACCAGAGAATTCACATCTTTTTCAACCAATGCTCCATCCCAGTCGATGCCCAATCCATCGGTAGGACCATTGTTAGTCCCACAACAGTCTAAGGCGGGTACTCCCAGCTCTCCGAATCCACTTCCTTTGAAGTAAAATGCTCCTACAATCACCTTGATTGTTGCCAAATCATCAAATACACCAGCTACAATGCCCAAAGTTACTAAGGAATCTAGAGGCAAAACATCCTCAGAGTTGTGGACTTTGCACTTTCATGGAGCAAGATGCAGAGTAGGAGCTAGAGCAGGAATATGTTTGACATCTTCGTCTGAAGAAAAGACCTTGACGTCTTATCGCTTCTAGCTTGCATGCTCAAATAATGAAGAAGAATATGAAGTTCTTGTCCATGGTTTGATCCTTGTAGAAAATATGGGCACAAAGCAAATAAGAGTGTTCAGAGATAGAGAATTGGTGGTCAACGAAATCCGAGGGATTTCTACTGTAAAGAATGTCTGGATGCGATCATATCGGCATAGGGTCTGGGATCTTATTGAAATATTTGAGGCATTTAATATTCATGCTATATCGAGGGAGAAGAACTCTGGAGCTGACCAGATGGCAATTGTTGGGGCTCAGTTTGAGCCAACCTCCTAGTTGTTAAAAATAAACATGCAGTGAGAGTGATTGTATGACCTATTGTTCCGAACAATGATCAAGACTGGAAAGTGTTCGATAGTGATGCTATTATTGTTTCATTTCTCCAGTCATCTAGGGAATTCGTTGAGGCCTACGGGGATCAAGTAATCCAGTTGAAATCCAATAAAATTCCCAAAGGTGTAGTCACTTTTTGATTCTCATGATGCAAGGAAGGATAAAAGGAAACTGGTAGCTGACAAAGGTGATTATACCAATTTGCATATCAGAGAAGACAAAAAGCTCAAGGTTGGTAAGGAATTATCTTAGAAGAATAAAGATAGGTTAAAGCACTTCTATGAGGAATATCTAAGCATAGTAGCCTGGTCATATGATGATCTTAAGGGATATGATCCTAGGATTATTCAAGATAAAATTGAGCTATCAGAAGGACCGAAGCTGATTCATCAGAGACAGAGGCCTGTGAACCTGAAGATTGAGTCACTCATGTCACAAGAATTGAATAAATCGATTGTGTCTTGAATAGTGTTTCCAATCAAGCATAACACTTGGGTGTTTAACCTGGTGCCAATTCGGAAGAATAATGGTGACATACGACTATGTGTATACTTCTAAGACTTGAATAGGGTGTCCTTGAAGGATCATTACCCCCTACCTTCTATGGAGGTAATTCTACAAACTGTAGTTGGTTCTGAAATGTTTTCAATGTTAGATGGTTTTTTGGGCTATAATCAAATTCGTGTAAAAGAGGAAGACCAACAAAAAACATCATTCACCACAAAGTGGGGAACATATGCATATGCTAAGATTCCCTTTGGACTCTGAAATGTCAGATCTACCTTTCAAAGAGCTATGGATAGTGCCTTTAAAGATTTAATACATAAGATTATACTTATCTATCTAGATGAATTTCCAGTGTTTTTCAAATCCACCAATGATCACTTTGATCATTTAGGGCTTGTCTTCCAGATGTGCCAAGAATTCATTATTTATCTAAACCTAAAGAAATGTGTGTTTGGAGTTCCCTAGGGGAAGCTATTGGGATATGTTGTCTCAAAGGAGGGCATTGCCATCGATCCATAAAGAGTTGATACAATCTGAGATCTTCCTCTACCTGTAAACAAGAAAGGAGTGCAATATTTTTTGGGTAAGGTCAATAGCATCAACCGATTCATTGTAGACTTTGTAGGGATTGTTCGGTCGATTACCGTGATGCTTAAAAAGGATAAAACTTTCAAATGGATGGAAAAATCCAAAAAAGATTCTGAACTTATAAAAGAGGTTATTTCTTCAGCCCTTGTATTGATCAACCCAGACCTGTCAAAGGACTTTATCATGTATGTTTTTGGTGGTGGAAACAATATTTCCATTGTGCTTATGTAGAAATATGATAAGGATAAAAAATAATCTCATGTTGCTTTCTACTCGTGCACCTTAAAGGAGTATGAGGTAAGATGCAATTTTGTAGAAAGGTGGGACTTTGCTATTGTGAAAGAGCTTAAGAAGTTTTGGCACTTGATACCATGCAATAAGGTGATTTTTTGTGTACCACACCCTAGTGTGTGAGAATATATTATGGAAGGAGAAATCACCAAGAAAAGAGATAACTAGATTACCAAGATTCTACAGTATTATATTGAGATCAGGCCTGTCAAGACTATCAAGGGAAAAGGACTGTGTGACTACCTTGCCGAAAACAATGAACCAGTGATAGAGCTCCAAGCCTTGGAACCTATGTTACTGAATGAAGAAAGCTCCAAGGGCAATTAGCTAGAAGCTAGGATAAACTTCATGCAAACAAGAAGGTATCCGACCAATCTCCCTTCCTTTAAGAGATGGTTCTATCAGTTGCAAAAGAGCAGTTATATTCTCTTAGGAGTACTTTTCAAAATAAATTTTAATGGTGTCTTGCTAATATGTGTGAATGAAGAACAAGCCAAAAGAGTATTTTATCAATATCACAATGGCCTAGCTGGAGGGCATTTTTCTGCAAGAACTACTACAATTAAAATTATGTGTGTTGGTTATTTCTGGCCAACACTATTCAATGATTCATTTTCATTAGTAAAGTCTTGCAGTGAATGCCAATTTTATGTTGGAAAGAGAAAGAATGTTGCTATGCCACTAAGACCCATAGTAGTGGATGAACCTTTTTCTCAATGGGGTCTACACTTCATTGGTATGATTAACCCTTTTTCATCAACTAGACATAGGTGGATATTGATAGCAACTGACTACTTCACTAGGTTGGCAGAGGCGGTGCCATTGAAAAATGCAACATAAGTAGAAATTTTTAACTTCCTGGAGGATCTGGTAGCCAAATTTGGCCCACCAAAAACAATTATTTTAGACAATGCTAAATCTTTCCTTGGCTCTAAGAAGAGACAATTTGTATTGAAATATGGGGTTTTCTTGAAAAACTCTTCTAATTATTACCCTCATGGGAATGGCCTCACGAAATCCAAAACTAAAAACCTCATCAGGTTAAACAAAAGGATAGGCTCAAAACACTATAGGGAGTGGCATAAAAACCTCTGAACAACATTGTGGGTAGACCATATCATGCCCAAGCAAATATTAAAGACATCTCCTTATGAGATGGTGTATGGGAAGGATGAATTTCTACCTATTTTCATGGAAATCCATACTCTCCAATTGCTCAAGTCTCTTGAAATCGAGCAGAATGGAGCTATGCAGGTATGGTTTTCTAAGTTACTGGAAGTACAAGAGAAAAGAGAGCATGTTCTCAAGGCCATGACCAGATGCCAGTAGGTGTTGAAGAAGTGCTTTGACAAAAAGATGTCCAACCAAGAGCAAAAATGCGGGGACTTGGTGCTCAAGTTCAAAAAGCGCAGGGCAAAGCCCGACCAACACACAAAGTTTGATAGTCTCTCGAAAGGGCCTTTTGAATTGTATAGTGCAAATAGTTTAATTCTTTTGAGTTAAAAGACATGGAAGGTAATTATTTGGGTATTCTAATTAATGGAATACACCTTAAAAAATTTAATTAGTTTTTCTCATGCAGTGGGTTTGTAAATTGTAAATATGTAATTATTTTTCCTACTTTAAGTTTTGGGTTTTCTTAGTGCTTTTTGAAAACAACAACAGTATTTCAAGAAATTGAGGTACATTGTAAATAAGCCAAGATATGAAAAACATGAGTATTATATTATTGTTGGAACATCTACATTATATATGATAGAGACCAGTGGCCTTGTATTAAAATATATATATACATCAGCTAAAGGGCGGGAGGCTAGCAAAAGGAAAAAAAGAAAAATTGGGATTATTTTTCTTCTCAATTATCAAGCAGAAGAGGGACCAGTAGTAGTAGCATCTAGTGGTGTAGGGTGAGGAAACACCATCCTCTCAAAGTCCTCATACCATTGCATGTTCCAAAAGGGTTCAATTTGATGTATCTACATGAGGAAGTAGCAGCTGAAACGAACCTTGGAGCGATGTTCTTCGTGGGTCTCCAGCTCAAAGACAAACAGAAAGGACCTAGTTGGAATGGGTCCTCCATGCAGCAACAATCGACGCAGGTTGCATATAGAAGGGACCCCATGATCAAATATGACGGCTTGCACTACTTGCTCCAATCCTCCAAGGTAATGCCAGAATTTTGCGTTTAGAAACCCTGATGTCTAGGAGTGAAGCGAAAAAGTGGGAGCAGATGCTATTGTTTACTCTGTATTGGTCCTTGTATTCCACATAGTCTTTTTCAAGGACCCATTTGATCTTCTTTACATATAATAGGTTGTTTATGCATGTCATGCACTTTTGACGCCTACACCTAACCTTCCCTAGAAATGCGGCTTAGGTCTTTTTGCAAACTAGTCTAATTGGCATCTCCATTATTGCTTGCTACTCTAACTTGAAAAATGAAAATGTTAAGATTAACGAGGGCCTAATAATAGTAATGTTGGAAGTAATTGTGATTAGCAAGGTTTCTAAGGGCCCTATTTATAGATTGGTTGGGGTATGCCCGATGAAGCAAGCTATGATGACCTCAAAGGAAAATGGTGCTATCTTGCCTTGATAATCAGTGTCGCGGCATGTGAAGTGATGTGAATGATCAGGTACAGTTAAAAATTTCTTCTTTCAAGTTACCAAATTAAAATAAAATAGGTTAGGTGTTTGCATGAAAATTTTTTGTACTAAAAGAATCGAGGAAAATCTTTTGATAAAGTCGTTGGGTGATGTGCCCAAGTATAATAAGGAAATCAATAAATGCAAAGGAGCATGTGAAAGATATGGCAAGGCTATCTTGGTCCATTTTCCAAGAAAAATTAGGTGCCACCTCATGCAAAGTCATGTCTCTTAAATATGGAGAGTATTTTGGCAGGTTGGTGATCTCTTCGCATGCACGAAAAAGTTGGTGATGCATGTAGCAACTAAATATGAAAGGCCTTGCACGTACACTTGCTAAGGCTTTTTTCATGAAAATCAAAAAGTAGGTTAGGCATGCGAAAAACATTTATTGTGAGAATTTATCAAAAGATACAAATGGCTAAGTCATTCGCAAAGAGAGAAAGAGTCTTTCATAAGCTAATTCATTTACAAAGTTTGTGAAGCCTATTGCGGATACAAAGAAATGGCTGAAATTGTAGGAAGTTCAACACAGGCGATGGTCCTTGAGAGAATTAATGAGCAAAGATTGATAGCACCCCATGTAGATATCTATGACCAAGAGTCTTATGCTACTCCACGCATCCCAACAAAGTCATCTTGCCCCTTTACCAATCAAGCAGACTAGAAAACACTTGGCATGGTTTCTCATAGAAACCAAGCCCTAGTATCAAAGGATTGGGATAATGTTTTCGATCCTGTGTTATCTCAAAATCCCAAGAGCCTGAGGGAAGTTGCATGTAAAAATATGAAGAAATTGTTGGACCCTTTCCCCAAACGTATATGGAATTGTGGGCTACCCCAGTACATGGTTCCTCTAGTAAATCATTGCCCAAAAATTATGGCAGCATGCACAACAAACTTTGACCCTTAGAATAGAGTTATAAGTGGCCCTAATCTGAGGGTAGTTATCAGCCCCCAAGCCCTGAAAGATTTGTTATGCATCTCATTCCCCTTGCCCAAGAATGTGGAATATTTTGACATTAAAAGGATGCAAGATTGCTAGATAATTTCCTGAATGGTGCAACAATTTTACCACACTGAGACTGCTCAACCGATAGATGTCTCAACACCTCTCAGATTCCCAATTGCTATGGGTGGTTTAAAATTGAGTTCTTCTTTCATCTGTTTTATGTTGGCACTGGTTTGTGAGCTAGATAAAAAAAGGGGGTTTTTGAATTTCAAATGAGTCTCAACTTTATGCTAAGGAAGAACAACATGCCTCTGCTTATGGACTTCACGAAGGTTATTATTGATGGGATGATCCAAAAACTATAGGAATTTGAGCTTGGTTCTAGATTCAGGTATTCTTCTTTCCTGGTCTTCTTGATATTGCATCAAAATCCTGATTATTTCCAACAATTTATGGCCTTGACCATTTTTGATGAAAGTGGCACAAGGAAGCCAGTTTCGACATGGACTCCCATCTTGTCGAAATTTTTTGATTATTACACATTTTTGGATTCATTCCTAGCTCCAAATTTGTGAGCTTTAGATAGATCTGGGATCAACATGTCTGTGCGATTGATGCCAAGACAAAATTCATGGTTGAGAGGCCTCTTGTCACCTTACGATTGGTTCTTTGGCACAAACTTCACTATGCTCGACATGCAAGGTTTTATCTGGGAACCCTTTCGGCTCTTGCGCATTTTTTCCAATAAAGTGTTGGCCATGGAGGCATTGCAACAACTAAGTAACATTGAGAATGACTATTGGGGAGGAAGGCATTTGAATTCCTATTTGATGTTGCCTATCATGTTCGGCTTAGTATCATTGGTGAAGAAGAAGATCTCAAAGGTTAACATCTTGGAGGTTTTATACTCTAATTTGGGTAGTCTTGGGTTGGTAATTATCAATGACACATGGAAATACAACCCAAAAAATAATCTGTCGGAGATTGGCATAAAAATTTTGCACCAGCCTTGGCCCTTCTGGGACCCTCAGAGAAATTTCAAAGAGGGGAATTTAAAATTTTATGTAGGCCTTGAATATTTGCCTACTAAAGAGGGGAAACTACCATGGTTGAACTTTTACCACATTATTGGAAAGCCCAACCAAAATCAGAAGATGAGCATGTACTTGTGCAACCAATTGAATAGGCTTGGATGAAAGCCCTAAATAATTAGAGACTTCTGAATATAGAGGCAGGAGATAAAGACAACAAGCGACATTTTCCATGAGGTAGAGTCAGACAATCAGTTTGATGACATATGGGTGCACGAGCATTTAGACAGCGAGAACTTCCCAAACCCTTCGGTTTCGAAGCAATACTATGAGAAGAGAAGAGTTCTCGTAGAGCCCGCAGAGGAGGTAACCAGAATGCCCCTGTTGTAGGAAAAGATCCATCACATGAGACAACTATCAGTAGACAACATTCATAGTAGGAGGAACCTTCAAACACACAAATGTCAAAGCCTTCCAGCTCCTCTAAATCAAGTAGGAAGAGGCCAAGGAGTTTCAGTCGTAAGAAGAAGGTTATTGTGAACCTTGAAGATTCTCCGAAGGAGAAGCGACTATGAACGAAAGAGTCCCCTGGAGAGGAGGAGTCATAGCATGAAGAAGTAGTTGTATCATCTGCAAATCCCTAGGAAACTCAGGTATTATTTCCTCCCTCTTCTCTCTCTTCTATGTCTTTGGTCTCCTCTACATTTTCCCCTACTATTTCATCTCCACCAGCTATTCCTATCACTGGATATCTAGGGTAGTCAAATATTTTTCCTCCCGGTTTTCCATTTCCATCCCCTGCTTTTCATTCCACCCCTACAACATAATTGGTCACCAGTCTTGACCTTATAATCCAACAATTTTCATCCCCGAAGCTCAGCCTTTCAGTTGGTGCTTCCCTGGCCTTTCCTGATATCATATTGTCGTCATCTTCGAGTGGCCAATTTATTCCACCCTTCTCCCCGGTAGTTATTACGAGGCCTAGAAATTCCACCGATGTGCTAAGCACACTTTCCTTCCCACTACCAGTCCCTCAGGAGTTTCCTTTTGCTAGTGGACTGGGTATTTCTTCCTAGGGATATTTTTCACAAGTAGATGCAAACAAAAGCACCCGTGCAAGCTGAATTCAAAAAAGAAGAGAAAAGGATGCGGACAGGCAAGTAGAGCCTCTTTTACAAATATGTTTCCACAAGAGTCAGAATTCATTGATGTTTGCAAAGATCTCCCCAATGTGATCAAGCCGGTCAGAGAGATGATGTCGAGTGATTATTCTGTCAATGCCATTGGGTTGGATTTGCATCAGGCTCGTCTGCAGGATAAACTCAAGCTGATGGAAGAGACTCAGAGGGTAGTGACCACCGACTACCTCAAGCTCAATCACCAAGAAAAGAAAAAGGAGGACCAATTGAAGGAGCTAAAAGGAAAGGTTGACATTTGGGAAAACAAGTATAAGGCCCAAGAAAACAAAATTAACCACCTACTATCTGAGAAGAATACCTTGGAAGGCAAAGTGAATGAGCTTCAAGCTTGGGCACAGATGTTGTTACATCCCTATAAAATGAAATTGAGAAATACTGAGCGAACGAGGCAACCCTCCATGCTAATTTGAAGTAGAGGGATGAAGGCATGAAGCAGCTCCGAAAGAGCACAAATGATGAAGTAAATGAGATGAATGTCACTCTAGAGTTGGAAATTGAAAAAAGGAAACAAGCCAAATTGGCCTTGGTAGAGAAAGATAAATAAATTTCCACTCTAAGGAGTCACCTGTCCATTTTGGATGGAAGCTTATCAGGGCTAAAGCTTATTGGGGCTAAGGGTAGACCTGAGCAGTAGAGTAGCGAGGTGAGATCTTTTGAGTGCCCAACCTCTTGAACCACATATGAGCTCATTAGAAATTGCCAAGTATTTATATGCATCATACTGGGATAAGGTCAAGGCATTATGCCTTACTTTGCAACCCACCCTGAAGTTTATGGTGTAGGCAACTAGCCTATGCAAAACAGTTAGTGAAAGAATCCAGTAGGTGTAGGAGATGACTTCCAAGGCTAGGATTTTATTGGGTAAGTTGTATATGGCTTCCACTGAGGCTCTGAGTGGTGTAGGTATTGAGGATCGGACAATGACAGCTATGGGCATAAAAATTCTCATTTCCATGCATGAGGATGTCCAAAATGTAGCAAAGTGCAGAGCTAGATTGAATCAAATTACCAATGACATGCAAGCAAAATTTTTCCACTTAACTCAGTGAGGCCTCCCTTCCCCATTCATCATAGATCAGGTAGTAGCAGATTTCAAGCACATAATTGTAAGGATCGAGGAGAAGAAGCAGGACCTCTCTATTTTCCAATCTTTTGATCAGTGTTTGACCGCAAAAAATATTGAAGGTATCGTGCATCAGCTGGCTCAACTCTTTTTTCAGCTTGAATTGGAGGCAAAGATATCTAGTGGATTGCCTTTTAAGGCAATCATCAATCTCAAATTGGTGCACAAAAATTGGTGAGCCCTCTCCACACCGTCAAGTGAGGTCTGGATCTTTCTGCAAGCTTCCCTCTCTAAGTTGTGAGTGATAATGAGATGTTGAACCAAGGTTTCTGGGGTTCTTCATTCCATAGGCAAAATGTCTCTATGAGTCACCAAACTGTGAACTTTATTTTACAAACCACTAGCTTTTGTGGTTATCTTTCCTTGACGGCTTCGCCTTGTCCTTTATCGCTCGCAACTTTTCAACATTTACCATGTGGCCTCCAAATGAAGATTCCTACTACTCTGTATCGCTTTGCCTCTATCGAGTTCTATGTGCACGATGCATGGCTTTCTTTGGCCATTTCCCAAGTTAGGCCCATTGTGTAGTTATCTTCACCCGGTGTCTCCCACGTGGCTTCCTCTCAGAGCTTTTTGCTAGGGCATCCCTCATTCTTTTTCCAAGCTCCATTTGCTCGATGTATTATATTCTTGTGCGTCGGTTCTCTGAGATTTGCTACCTATGTCATTTGTTCTCTCTTGTTGTCTTGTTTTCTTCTTCGATGTCACGTGTCCATTGTTTTTGTTGCATGGCCTTCTTTCTCGGAGGACATATTTTCTAGCACGTTGTTGAGTGATCTTCCTATTCAGTGTCGGCTCAAGGATTTTTGGAACATCGATGGTTTTCAAGGGCATCTTTCTCAATGTGGCTTTTAGGCGATGGGCTGGCTTATTTAAGAAACTCTTTTTCTCTTTTATTATGTTGTTGTTGGATAGATAAAAACTTTCCCAAGCACTAGGAATAGCCTTTGTAATATTTTTATTGAAACTTGAATTTTGCAGACTGTGTCAATCAATTCGGCCTTTTTGTTTTCCATGCATTTGATAAGAGTTTTAGACTATGATTTTACTTTCTTACAACATATGAATTCCTATCCTTCAGCTTTTGTAATATTTTACAACTTGAATAATACAGATCATGTTTTAACTCTTATGTGTTGTCCCAAGTTGTATTAGATTATTCTATGCAATTTAACGGTATTTTTATGTCTGTAGTGCTTCTGGATAGTCTATTTGATAGACAACAGTTTATGATTCAAGCCTTTTCTTTCGACACTGTGCCCAAGTAATTCCATTCATGATTTGGTGCATCGCCTTTAGTCTAGATTTTAATATTTCCTATTGTCTTTCTAAACCTTTTACCTCCCCCACTAAAAATGAAGATTCGGCTTTGATAAAATCTGGAGGTCACTTAGCTAAGTGCACTATGTCCCCCAGTAGCTAAGTTTCCCATAAGACTGCTCCCCCCTACAAATTTTTGCATCAACAGTACACAAAGAGACTAAAAAATAGTAATGTGCTTACTCAACCAAGTAATAGAGAAGATGAGTGAGGAGCTTACCAGCTCCATCCAAAGTGCTCAAGGCTAGTGGAGAAGAAAGATGAGAGGGGCTCAAGCATCTATTGTAATGGATTCGTCTTGCACTTTCTCAATTGAAGTGATGGAGTGATAGATTGCTGCTATGGACTATGAAATGTTGCTTCGAAGCTTGTGGATGAATGAATGAATGGTTCAAAGATTTTATGAGCTTTCAAAGAGATCTAGAGATGAAAATGGATGAACGAATGGAGAATATGAAGAAGGAAGGTCAAGAAATCACCATATTCGAGTCGTCTAGTCGAAGGGAGGAATTACACTTCAACTTCCAATAGGATGTGTAACATCTCTACAAACTCCAGCCAAAAGAATCTGCCAAGGATGTAAGCACGTTGTGCAAATAGCTACATGCCACATGGGCATCCCCGACAGAAACGCCTCCATCAACACTCAAAATAGGCACCAAGTGTAATGTGAAGAATGGGCTTAAGTGGAATTAAATATTCACCTTTGGTTTTCTAAAGTGGAGAGGGTAAAAGGGGAATTTCAATTAGGGGTGCAAATTTGCTCCTATATAGCCACTAATTACACTT
Organism: Sequoiadendron giganteum; assembly: GCA_007115665.2. Lineage (NCBI taxonomy): Eukaryota > Viridiplantae > Streptophyta > Pinopsida > Cupressales > Cupressaceae > Sequoiadendron > Sequoiadendron giganteum. The sequence continues at coordinate 33,281,716 of CM021101.1, forward strand.
ATTCTTCTATTTTATTTTTCTAGACCGTAGGAATCAAAATTGGGTAGCTACCCCCTATAAACTGTAGTGTTCTTGGTAAAAAATTCACGTGACTGATGATGCTGGCATGAAAAACCCTTCGTTACCACGAGGATGGTGGGGAGACTGGACCTCGTGACCTCTTTCTTTCAACAAGATTCTTTAGCCAATCGAGCTAGGCTCACCACCCCACTTATTCTTCTATTTTAATTAAATAGTTATCACTAATTATTTAATTAACATCAAGAACTCTTCTTAAATTAAATAATTTTTATTAATTATTTAATTAAACCACTTTCCCACATCTATATTAAATAATTAAATCAATTATTTAATTCCCCTATTCCATCTCCAACATTATTCATTAATAAATAAACATTAATTTATTTATTAAATCTTTACTTTTACATTCCTCAATTATTAGTTAATTATTTAACTAATTATTATCCTCTCACATTGACTAATCAATCAATTCCATTGATTAATCAATCGAATCCATTGGCTAATCAATCAATCCCATTAATTAATTAATCAATCCCATTGATTAATCAATCAATTTCTATTGATTAAGCTATCAATCCCTTTGATTAAATCAATCAAGCTAGTTAAATCTCCAATATATTTCCTCTCAAAAAACCTTGACTGTTGATCTTCATCTTTCATCTTTGAATCTAGATCATTCATCTAAAATATCCATTTCTAGAAAAGCAAGCCTTCATAGCATTTTGATGGCTAACCACAAAAATTTAGTGTTTACGTCATTGTGATCATCTCACACACACTTGAAGCTTAAGGTTAAAGAATATCATACCAATTTGTGAGAGAAAAATAATACAAAGAAGAGAAATTAGAGTAATTCTTGACAATTCAATAAAGGTGAAGGTATCATGTGTTTGAATTTGATTTTATCTATTATTGCATGTTTTCCATTAATTAAATTGGCTCATAATGAGTATAGGATTTTCGATTGTGATTGTTTGCATTGATTCCTCTTCTCTTTAATGACTGAATCTTTATTTTCTAATTTTAAATATCTACTCTAGAAGTAGTTAAAATACAACAAACTTCTAATCATGGACCTATAGAGAGTGTGATCAACTTCTAGAGACTCATCATTTAATTTTCTTAAGTGACAACCTATCACCATAGGAGTACCCATTGGTTTAGAATCTTCCATCCCAAACTTATTCAACATTTCCTTTACATATTTGGCTTGAGAAATAAAGATACCACCATATTACTAAGTAATTTGAAGTCCAAAGAAGAAGGAAAATTCACCAATTATTGAAATTTCAAATTCTTTCTACATTTCTTCTCCAAAATTTCTATACATATCATCATCTCCACCAAAGATGATGTCATCAACATACACAACCACAATCAGTAACTTTTCTTCTTGAACCTTATTGTATAGATTACTGTCTGTATTAACTTTCTTGAACCCTTGCTAAAGTAGGTACTGTTGTGCAATTTTTTGGAAACATGCCACACCAAAGGTGGGGAACCTCTTTTTCTAGCTTGTTCTCTCTTTTTTTACTTAACTTAATTGAGAAAATGTTTTATTTTGCAGTATTTAAACCTTGGGTGATGCCTTGAACTTGGTGGTTTCATGAGAATTTATTTTTGGCATCAAATTGTGGAAGTTTGGGAAATTTTCACGGATTTCCCTCAGTGTCAAATTTTCCTTAAGGAGGTAGTTCGCTAAATCCATAGTTCCCAAGATTACCTGAAAGGTTGGTCACTTGCTAAATCAGTTTCCAAATGGATTCCCTAAGGTCTTTTCATTTCACTGAATCCGAGGGTCTTTGGATTCTCCGAATCTATTGTGAGGTCATTTTCTAGAGCTTTAAAAAATTCTTGTCAATAAATTTATAGCTCTGGTAGTCGAGGTACCATGGCCATTAATGCAAAATTTTAGCATGACTTATAAGCTTTTGCTCTTACACTTTCACTCATTATTCATTTCAAGTGTCGTATTTGTGAAAGTGCTTGAGTATTCTTACATTTCAAAGGTGAAATTCTAAGCATTGGCACTAGGTTGTTTCATTGATTTTCAGCTAGGGTTTCTAGGTGCATTCGGATTAGAATTATTAGCTCCTTATTGTTAGAGTAATAAGCTATTCCATTTCATTAATTTAATCATATTGGTTAATTAATTAAGTTACTTATTCCTTTAGGTTGCTTAAGCTAAACTTAGGCACATTAATAATTATTTATTAATTATTAAGTGTGCACACTAGGGTTTCCTAGTTTTAGGTTTTCTTGATCTCCTCATAAGGATTGATCACATTGTAATTATCATATTATTCAATAATCATATTTTGGTTTTAGCTTACACATATTTTCTCTAAGGGTTTACAAAACATCTCTTGTTGGTTGTTCTCAATATATGTTGCATGTGACAAGTGATTGCATGCAAGTGAATCTTGGGGACTGTGAAGTTGGTTTCTCAACTTCTACATGGTATTAGAGCCCCAGACCTATGGCTTCCTATTCATTATTTGAAGATGTTCTCTCACAACATCTTTTTTTGTGCAAGGGTTTCAAACTACGCTGATTTTTTGTGCATCTTTGGGAAAAATGGACATCGCCATCGTGTTTAGGATGCCCAAAAACCTTAGAAATGCCTTTCATTTTTTCGATTTTGGACCTGTTGAAAAAAAGGCAATTTCTTTTAAGGAAGTCGTACGGCCTCCCCAGCGCGTAGTTCAAGGTAAAAAAATTACAAAAATCGAGAAAAATTCAAAAATATATTAAAAAATTTACAAAAAACTACGGAGGTTTTGCACGGCCAGCATACAAGGTCCAATTGCCACTGCTCCACCTAGTGGCCTCCCACCCATCACCCCTAGCGATGGCCTCCTGCATGTCCGCCCTCAACGTCACTCGACCACAGCCCCCATGGGCTCCCTTGTTTAGTCGGCGGTCACCTTGGTGGCCAAGAGCCTTGCTGCTGCACTCAACCCCCGTGGGTGGTCACGTGGGTGACCAGGGGCCGACGGATTTAGCCCTCATGTGCCAGTTGTGGTCACATGCACGACTGAGCGCCAAAGAGAAGGAGCTGAAATTTTGCCCCAATTTAGCATTAAAAAAACCTTTTACAGGCCTTTTTTTTGTTTTCTAATAAATTTTGCAAACGAAGGCCTTTTTTGAAAAATGAGATATCATCGGAAAGCTGGCTCAACAAAATTCATAATGGTGGAGGTTTGGTTTTTTTATTTTTCAGTTTTGATGCCTTTTTTGGCCTCTGAAGTTCGAAGTTTCTATTTTTAGTCTAGGAGGCATAACTTTTGCATCCAGACTCTGTTTTGTGAAAAAAAAAAGGCGTCTAAAAGCAGGTTCAGTGCTCTACATAGATCTTAGACCTTTTTTTTTTTTTAAATTATGAGGTATCTTATATTCTTCTTTGATCTCAACCTTTACCTTTTCAATTATTTTCTTGGGAAGTGTGCAATAAGGCTAATTTTTTGAGATCAACAAGCACTATTTTTTTATTTGAGAGTATATATTGTTTTTTTTATCATGGATACACATAACATTTCACCCCTTACTCCATTCAACTATTTTGGTTGGAAAAAACAAATGGAGATTCACTTGAAACACAAAGGGTTGTACAGGGTAACCATGGGTACAAAAATTGAACCTACAGGTGCTGCTGAAAAGAGAAAGTGGTTTAATAGATGTGATGAAGCTTATGGTACATTATGTCTGTCTCTTTCTTCTGACCTTCTTTTTCATATTGAGTCTTGCACTACACCCCATGAGGTTTGGACTACTTTACAGTCTTTGTTTTTGAAGTAGGATACTATGAGAGGGTTTCAGTTAGAGAATGAGCTTATTGGCTTAAATCCTAGGTATTTTGACAACATCCAAGAGTTTTTCACCAAACTCAAGTCTCTTAGATTGTAGTTGTCATAGTGTGGTGTTCAAAAGGAAGACTCTCGGTTGATATTGTTCACTTTCTAAGCTTGGACTAGATTATTCATTTTTTGTTTCTACCTTTTATGCTACTATGGATGAACTTGGTACTATATTTACTATGCATTATTTTGATGATTTTTCATCTTCTCTCACTCGAGAGCAGGCCAAGTTGGCTAATATGGGTAAGTTGAAGCCCTCTTCATCACAGACACTCATTGCATCACAGGAGCCCAGAGATTAGAAGGCTTCTATAGGAAAAGGCAAGAAATAGAAAGAAAAGGATTCCAAATATCATGAGCAGTAGAAGCAATCCTCAGATTCATCATCCTCTTCTAAGGGGAAATCATCTAGGAAGGAGAAGGGCCCATGTGCATATTGCAAGAGATAAGGACATGCAGAACATAATTGCTACAAGAAGGACATTGATGAGATGAAGAATCTTCTTTAGAAACATCAAATTTATTTTCCTTATAGGATGTCTACAACATCTCCTTCCCCTCCTTCTTCTTCTTTAGTACAGCATGATAGGGGCACAACTATTTTACATACTTCATCAGATATGAAGGGACATGCTCTTTGTGCTTCTTTGATTCTTGGATTCTAGGGAGATGACTTATAGATTCAGGAGCATCTCATCATATGGCTTCTACATAGTCTATGTTCACTTGCTTTAAGTCTCACACTATGTCTCCTATTTGTAGAAGTTGAGAAATCCAACTTCAGACTCCAAGATCAGCTGCATGCAAATGGATACCTGTCACAAGGAAGAGAATGGATGGAGAAAACAAACAAGGGTTTGATAGTCTAAAAATGGAGAAATTATATTATCAAAACAAAAGGGAATTCAATAATATGATGATGTTGTTGTTGTTGTGAAATATACAAAGGGATCAATCCTTATAAAAGGAGATCATGCAAACCCTAAAGAAACCCTAATAGGAAAAACCCTAAAAGAAGCCCTAATAGGAAAACATTTAATAATTAATATAATTATTAAATGTCACTTTATGAAAACTAACGTGAAATATTAAGAAGGGAATAAGGTAACTTAATCAACATAATTAAGTTAAAACCTTTACTCTAACACCCCCCCTATACATGAGCAATAGCGCAGCTACAAAAAAATGTAAGAAAGCAAAGGTAACTACAATGCAAGAAGGAAAACATGGGTCTCGGAAACTAGGCCAGATCAGGTACCCAAATACAACCAAATCTCTGTAAAGTGGAGAAATAGAGAAAACCGCATGGGAAAATCTCTACTCCAAAAAGAGATGCAGAAAGCCAAGAAGAACATCACTGAAGTAGAAGAAGCTGCAAACAACTATCGAAAGATGACTACTATGGTGTTGAAGAACCTCCGATGAAGATAGGATGATCAGGATCAAGAAGACAACAATCCGCATGAGTGCCCCAAATGACACTACTCGAATCAGATGGCAAACAAAGGCAAACACCTGGAATGAAGGTATAGATGGCACAAGTACCAATAGTCCGAGAAACACTGATCAACTAAGAATGGAGGATTCCTTCCAAGGCGAAACCAAGGAAGAATTAGCACGAATAATATAACACCCCCCCATAATGCTGAACTATGAGAGCCTGACAGATCCACTGAAATGATGTGAAACACCCTGTAGTGCATGAATAAGAAGATACAACATTTGAAAGTGCACAAGAAAGCACCTGCAATTGAAAAAGTGGTGTGCAAAACAAAGCACACATGCATGAGACTGGAATCATATGGATCCACTGTTGTCATGGAGGGACACTCACCGGACAAAGGTGTGATGGAAAAACAAAGGCACTACAAAACCCCCTATGGAACTTTATAAAATAGTGCGAGTACAAAATATGGCACAACCTTATGTGCAAAATCCCCAAAAATACAAGTACAATAGTGTGGCACTTTATCTCAGTGCATTTACATAAAATATTTTCTTACAAATGATGCTCAAAATGCCCACAAAGGACAACACACTAGAAATACATGAAGAATAGCCAAAAATGAAGCATCCATACAAACGAAAAGTTCCCAAGAATGAATATGTCCAAGTAATTCACTAGAGTGTGAAAACACAAAAAACTGAATAAAATATACCTAGAAAGAAATCTGGAAAAATTACATGGATGGAACTGAAGAGCTCTGAAATACGGTTCCAACACCGCTGAGATCGCAAAAAATGGAGAAATTGATCAAAAGTTATGAGCTCGGGACTGAAAGCAGCTCCTTTGACTTCAACTGGTTGTAGAATGTACCAGCAGAAAAATGATGTGATGAAACCCACACCACTAGAAACTTGATAGAATCAGCTTTCCGATGAGATCTCATTTGCCAAAAAACAATATCGTATGCCCAAGTTACAGCCTCTGGAAGAAAATAGGTCCAAAGGGGAAAAAAGAGAGCGCTGCATTAAATTTGATGGTCATACGGTTGTCGCAGCAAAAAGACGGGCTTAAATTTGACTGCCAAATGGCGGTCACTGCAAAAGCACGATTAGGCTTATTACAATAAACAAAAATGTTTTTTTTTTCATAAAAAAAAACAATGAAAAAGTTTTTTGGAAAGATTTTTTTTGAAAAAAAAGATATTGGTGGGGGAGGCACATGGGCCCACCCCCACTGTAGGCTTATGACTGTGCAGTTACACTATGCAGGTACGGACCTGCATAGGTATGGACCTGCGCAGGTATGGACCTGCGCAGGTATGGACCTGCGCAGGTACAGGCCTAAGCAAGCCTTAAAAAGGCTTTGCATTTTGCCTTTTTTTTAATTTCTTTTGTAAAAAATAATCAAAGATGCATTTACGAAAAAAAAATTTAAAAATTGCGGACGAAAATATGCCAAGAAAAAAAATTAATTTTTTTACCACGATTTTTCTCCAATCCACACACAGATGGGCGGTCGTATGGTCATACCTACTAAAAAAAAATTTGCCCCTCAAATCAACTTTGTCCAAAATGGATGAATGAACAGTCGATTTAGGGGTTTTGGACCACTGCAGATGCAATAGTAAGGTCCATTTGGGCTCAAAATGCTTTAAAATTATAGGTGAATCCCTAGATCAAAAAATGCAAACCCTAACACTGTGAATGTCTGATCCAACCTTGTAGCTCCAAATAGCTCCAAATTCTTCAAACAAGAATAGGCATGCAACAGGAAAGCTCTGATACCATGTAGAAGTTGAGAAATCCAACTTCAGACTCCAAGATCACCTGCATGCAAATGGATACCTGTCACAAGGAAGAGAATGGATGGAGAAAACAAAGAAGGGTTTGATGCTCTAAAAAATGGAGAAATTATATTATCAGAACAAAAGGGAATTCAATAATATGATGTTGTTGTTGTGAAATATACAAAGGGATCAATCCTTATAAAAGGAGATCATGCAAACCCTAAAGAAACCCTAATAGGAAAAACCCTAAAAGAAGCCCTAATAGGAAAATATTTAATAATTAATATAATTATTAAATGTCACTTTATGCAAACTAACGTGAAATCTTAAGAAGGGAATAAAGGTAACTTAATCAACATAATTAAGTTAAAACCTTTACTCTAACACTATTTTGATGGGAAACAATACATACATGAGTGTTACAGGGAAGGGGTCTATTATTTTTGGGGACAACACTTTTCAGGATGTCTTGTGTGTTCCTCATTTGATGAACAACCTTCTTTCTATATATCAGATCACACATGGAGGAAATGGGAGGTCTATGGATTTCACACCTGATTCAGTTATCATCAAAAACTTGGAGAGTAGAGCGGTTATTTCTATTGGGGTGGTGGATCACTCATCTCAGTTGTATTACTTTGCAGATTTTTCTACTGATGGTGATTTTGTTCCTACAATTGTTCATCACACTTCTAGTGTGAATCATCATTCAGAGGAGAAATTTGGATTCTTGAACATTGGAGTTCTCACTTCAGATCCTTCTCTTGAGCCATCCATTACATCTCCTCCATCTACTGTTGTAGTTATTGATACTTCTATGACTACAAATGTGGTTTCTTTTGTTTCAATGCAGTAGGATCTAGTTGATCATCCATCTTTGGACATTTCTATTCAATCTTCACCTACTTTGACTTATTCATTTGTTGAGGTCACACCTCCTTTTGTGGAGAAATCTTGGGCTACACCTACTTCACCTTTAGGGATTTCTTTCATTCGGCCTCTTCCCTCTCACTTCTTTTAGGAGATGTAGTTTCTTTAGTTCTTTTGGAGCTACTTCATTCTGGGGGGATTTTTGGTTTCTTTCTTCCTTTCTTCTGGGGGGGTTCTTTCATGTATCTTTGTGATGGATGGTTTCCTTGTGGGGTATTATGGATTCCTCCATCTTTCATCACTTAGTTTCTCTTTGTATTCTATTTTAGGGAGGATTTTTGTTCCCACTGGGTTTTCTCCTTTACCCTAGTTAGTTTAGTTTGCATTGCATTTGTACTTAGGTACCTGATCAGGCCTTTGTTGTCGGGACCCATCTTTTCTTTCATGCATCTTTTTTCTATTTTTTTAGCTACTCCCTAAGTTCATCTCAAGGGGGGGTGTTAGAGTAATAAGTTATTCCACTTAATTAATTCAATCATATTCGTTAATTAATTAAGTCACTTATTCCTTTAGGTTGCTTAAGCTAAACTTAGGCACATTAATAATTATTTATTAATTATTAAGTGTAGACACTATGGTTTCCTTATTTTAGGTTTTCTTGATATCCTCATAAGGATTGATCACATTGTAATTATCATATTATTCAATAATCATATTTTGGTTTAGCTTGCACATATTTGCTCTGAGGGTTTACAGAACATCTCTTGTTGCTTGTTCTAAATATATGTTGCATGTGACAAGTGATTGCATGCAGGTGAATCTTGGGGACTGTGAAGTTGGTTTTTCAACTTCTACACTTATTTCATAAGGTAGGGTTTCAAAAAATCTCAAAATTAATCACAATTTTAAGTTCTTGTTTTATGTTGAAAATTTGATGATGAATGTTCAATATTGCAAGTTGTGTTGAGGAGATTCATTTTATTTTGTACTTTGGGGATTTTTTTGTATGCTTTTGAATTTCCAAAGGTTTCCCTTTAGCTTAAATAATTTATGCTTGCATTTTTTATTTTTGCTTGGAATCTATTTTGTTTGTTTATGTTTTGATTTGATGTCAGAAATTAGGGCATTAGTTGCTTAAACTAGGGTTTTACAAACCTTCATCTTTCAAACTAAAAATTAGGGCATCGATGTGGATATCACAATGTGATGTGGTTTTGAATTTTGGTCTTTAATGATGCATTCATATTTAAACTTCTTAAATTAGGATTTGCATTTGAATCCAAGTAGTCAATTTAACCCATTTACAAACCCTAGTTTGTAGGTTTAATTTTTTATGCTTGATGAAAAATTGATTATTTTGGTTGAGCCCCAATTTGACTTCAAATCAAGTTGTGGTAATCATTTTTTGAATCCAAGTTGAGGTGTAGCTTGTGAGAGGAGGAATATTAGTGAAAACAAGTTTTAAGTTAGAACTTTAGAATGCCCTCACAAAATCCTTAGTGTCGTAAAATTCTTGAAAGTACAAACCTTCACCAAATCTATTGTTGAGTGGAAAACTTGAGAGTTGTGTTCTTTATGAAATTTGTGGGGAAATAGAATCCATGAGTTTTAATCCATTCATTAATTCCATGTGGCCCTAGATTTCTTGAATCTATGAGGGCTTGAAATCCCCGAAGTTGTGAAATGCATGTTGTTTATTTGTGATTGACCTTGGGAGTAGTGAAATGTGATTTCTTTGATATCAAGGATGTTTGATGATTAAAATTTGATCAAGTTTCATTTTGTTCATAGAATATTCTTAAGCACAAAATACATGAAGGTCTAGCCTTTCACTAAATCCATGAAGGGGTGGATTCCTCGAAATCTATTCCTAGTTAAAATTTTGCAAAGAAGGAAAAAATTCAAAGTTGCTTGGTAATTAATTTGAAGGATCGTTAAATTGATTTTGGGGATTTTAATGATGATTTGAGATGGATTATAAATTACATATGTATTTTAATAATGAATTCAATGATTCAATCAGGTTGGAATAATTATTTTTACTTGATATTCTTGTAATTGTGGTATTTTCTTGGTAGATGCAAGAAGAAACTAGCAAAGTGAAGGGCTTTAAGGCGAAATCTACTCAACTCATTAAAGAAGAACCCACTGCCAAAGCTAAGAAGATGAAGTATTATTTCAAAGGCATGAGGTCAAAGTCAAATATCATCTCAACATGGGGAAACATGGGAGACACCAATATGGGCCATGTGGATTATGATGAATTTAAACAAAGGATGTTTGGTGATGCACCAAACCCTCTTGCCAAGATCATTGTTCATATAAGGTTAGCACAAGCTTCTAGGTTCCCACCTTCTGTGTAGTATCCTTAGCTTTTTATGGAGTATGTAAAACATTATGATTCAGAGAAGAGAATAATTATTGGCCCTCAAGGTATAATAATGGAAAACTTAATTAAGGATTCAATAGTTGAGACTTTCAACATTGGGTCACATCAAAAGTTCGTAAAGGTGCAGTTGAGGGTAGCTCAAGAATTATATGAATCTGATCTAGCTCAAGATTTGGAGGACATGAACATTTCTTGTATTGAGAATCCCAAATCACACTACTCTAAGTTTCCCAAGAAATTTATAAGAGTGACTTCAAGGAAGAATATAATGATATGATTACTCTTTTGGGCAGAGTGATGGGACTGGAGGAAGAATTGTTATTTCACAAATTTTAAAGGTTATTCATTATTATTGGGTGGGCACTATAAGTGATAATTTGGATTTGTAGTTGAGGAATATACAATATACAAATAAATTCACTATGACCTCATATCTTGCTTATTTGCTTGCTAGGAAAAACAAATATAAATTCTTGAGTTGCAAAGGAGTCATTGGTCAAGATATAGTTTGTGATGTCTACCCTCAGTTATAGTTCAATACTTCCAATTATAGGAGATTCAATGATTTTTTTCTAATGTATATTACAAGGTCTCTGCAAGATGCTCTTAATGTTAGAATCTCAACAAAGGCAATGACATTGACCAAGAAGTATGGTTATTGGTTCATCCAATTTCCAAATTTTTCTTATATCAAAGTGCATGGATCTCTGAAGGTTCCTTTTAGTGATGTAGACAAAGAGGCAAACACAATACTTCTTAATGGACTTGAAGGTCTTCAACCATGGAACCAACACTCTAGGATAGAAACATCCATTTAGTACTTGTAATCCTCAAAGTCAAAGAAATTGCATACTTTGAATAAAAAAAATATAAGGAGTGGATTATTTATCCCATTCCAACTATTACTTCAATCCCTTATACCAACTTGGCATGGTTCCCAATCCACACTAATTTGACCCTAGCTACCACAGTGACTATAAACTCACTTCACTTTAATGCACACAAACCAATGATTTAAAATACACAAAAAAGCAAGTCCTAACTATCCCTAGACCATGGTAGGCCTCTACAACATGACACAATATTAATCCAACCTAAATACATTATATTAAATGAGAGTTTCAATATAAAGTCACCATTTAAAGGATTTTTATGATTTTTATGAGAATCTATGAAAGTGAACTGGTGAAGAGATATCCTTCACATGCACATTATGATCTTCAACTTTTTGGGATTGTTATAGACATCAATATAGACTTTTATTCCAAATTTTAGCCTATTTCAATAGATAACACAAAATTTATGACATTTTCTATGTGACTACAAACCCTAGGAAATAATCTTGAAAGGTTATTTACTGATGAAACTGAAGATGTAAAGAGATCAGTTACAAAAAATAATACTCATCCTCCATATCCTATTAAAAATGTACAAGTTGATGAAGAGGTTGTAAATGAAGAGGAAAATGTTTCTAGAAATCCGAAGCAATAAGAAGAAGAGGATGTACCTACTCCAAAAGCTAGATAACTTGGAGATATTGGAGTTGAATTAGCACAAAAGGCCTCAAATATATAAAGTGATAAGGAAGAAGATAAAGAACTAGAGAAAATAGAGGAAATTTATTCTCAATTCCTTGAGGAAGAACATGTTGAACACGTAGATTGCCTATAAGGTTGATTAGACTTCATAGAGTGGCTAATGTTCCTTATCAGGTGGATGATGAAGAGGACCCAATTCAATATCATGATTATGTGCAATTCTAAGACAAGCCAATTCTTTCTATCAATTGGTCATAAGATGAAGTAGTTGGTTTGGATCAACTCACTGCTCCTATGCTAGGGTATTCTAAAAATTGGGTAAAGCATAAGGTGTTGGAGCTAGAGGCAACAAGCACAAATTTTACCTATGACCTAATGAGTGATTTAGAATCCCATTCAGAGGTAGAAACTGAGAATACATAAGATAAAAATGTTGGGCCTCATGAAGAGGATGATACAAAAGAATCACATGTTGCGATTAAAATAAGGACTAGGAGTCAGGATAAAGATATAGAGCTCAAGAGGCAACCTTTTTCCAAAAGAAGAAAGCCAACAAAGGAATTCACTAAAGAAGAAAGTGTAGAGGCTTGACCCTCTAAGAAAATAAGACTTGTAACTAAAGGATAGAAGATGGCCAAGTCAAAGAAGGAAAATATTGTTGAAGCAGACATAACTCAAGATAAGGTGTTGAAATAGAGAGTTCTAGAGAAAGGCCATGAGGTTATGTTAGGAGAAGTTCTCCCAAGCAAAAAGCTCCTCCTGTATAAAATTTTGATGATGTGGTGAAAGACTATGGGGAGAATCTTGAAAGGTTATCTACTAATGAAATTGAAGATGCAAAGAGAGAAGTTACAGAAAATAATACTCTTCCATCTCCTATTCAAAATGTACAAGTTGATGAAGAGGTTCTAAATGAAGAGGGAAATGTTTCTAGAAATCTCAAGAAATAAGAAGAAGATCATGTACCTACTCCTAAATCTACAGAACTTCAAAATATTGGAGTTGAATTAGCACAAAAGGCCTAAGAACTACAAAGTGATAAGGAAGAAGATAAATAACTAGAGACAATAGAGGAAATTCCTTCTCAATTCCCTGAGGAAGAACATGTTGAACATGTAGATGTGTCTGATACTAAGAAAAAAGATGAAGGGCAACAAGATCAAGATGACAATAATGAAAATCCAAAGAAGACTGAGGACATTCCATATAAATATAAAAAATAAGAGAATCTTTCTCAAGAAGATACAAATATAGAACAATCAACTACTCTTGATTGGTTGAAGGAACAATTAAAACCCAAATCTATAATTTTTGAAGAAGAGACTCAAGACTAGGGTAAATTTCTAGCTAATTTGGGTAAAAAAAAAAGAGAGAAAGAAGGAAAGGGTGGTTTCCAAGATGATAAGGGATGAATTCACTAATAGATTTCTTCATGTTGCCATGCCTAAAAGTGATAAGAATAAGGATGAAGTTAGTACCTTTGAATACAAGGTTGAAACCTTCAATCTAGGTCCCACTACAAAGGAAAAAGAAAAGGAAGAACTTCAAGAATAAATGCAAACCATTTTGAAGAGATTAGACAGTGAGACACATGCTAAGGAAAAGTTGCAACATCAGTTGAAAGAGATGTAAAGATATGTTCAACATTTATTTAAGCCTCTACAAACACAAACTGGTGAGGGTTCTTCATTCCTAGAAGGATTTTTTTCCAAGTATGTTGTTTCAGATATTGAGAAGATGAGATCCTCTTTGCAAGTTACTCACCAATGGTTAGGTAGTGTATGTCAAAGAGGAGATTCCATGAAAGAAAATATGTTGCATACACATGATAGGGCTTCTTCTTTTCTCAAGGGGATATCTTAGCTCACTTTTGAGAACCAAATAATAGATGATACTACCATCCTTGTGCTGAAGAAGGTAATGAAAATTATAGATGATGTGTTGAATAAGGAGAATGTATTTATGGCTGAAAATCTAAGAAATCCAGGTGATTGGATGGAGGCACTTAACTTCCAAAGAGAATTGATGATGCAAGCATTAAATAAATCATCAAAGATCTAGATCAAAGTCAAGGAAATATCATATAGTTGCATCACATTTCTGGAGATTGTCACTGGGACAAAGAAATTTGGGAAGAAAAACTTAAAGGTAGATCAATTGTTAAGGAAATATCAGTCATCCAAGAATGGACCAATAACAATAGATCAACTTGAGGATGTATTTGTCTATATTTCTAACTTGGTTAAATATCAAGGGATTTAAGGTGACTGGGAAAAGACTTTGGATAAATATGAAGATGAAATTAAGTACCTCAAGCTAAGAATAAAATTAATACTAACTCTAGATTAGGCTGACCTTGATGGTGTGTTTTCCAAAGTCAAATAACTTTCTAGAGAAGGAGAAAAGGACAAGGAGGACAATCTAGCTTGATTTCCTAAGATAATGTGTGTACCACATCAAGTTTTTTAAGGTTACAAGTCAGTGGTGTTTAGATATTTGTGCTAGGATATTTTATTTAATTGTAAAATTCATTTGAGGCCGACTTTGTAATATTTTTGTTGTGAAATTAAATTAGGATTGCTAAAAATTTCTAAGGCCGACCTATTTGGTCGACCTCATGTAAAACCTAATTTATTTTCTCTCCTAGGCCGAAATGTTGAGTGCTTATATATATATTGAGGTATCTTCCTCATTTATAAAGGTTTTTGTTAATGCTACTGGACAAGAGATACTTGAATTGTTGTAAATTTTGGTGAAGTGAATACAATTTAAGATATTTTCTTTTGGTGCTCTTCCTTGTGTTATTTAATCTATGCATAGTTCTTGTGTTTCAAATATGTTATAAGTTGTTTTGAGCAAGTGATTTTATGATTAATCTTAGAGCTATTTGTAGTTCATTTGTAGTTATGATAAAGTATTTAAGGTGTTGAGGAATCTTTGGTCCATACTTTTAGTAATCTACTGACTGTGGGTTGTTGTGTAAAGTTAGCCTGGGCCTACTCTTTGTTTCACTGAAGTTAAATTGTGAATGTTTATGAATTTCATGCTTTTGGATGAATGTTTGAATTTTTACAATATGAAAATATTTAATTCCTTTCGAGATTGTACTGTTCTTGTGATACTATATATTTCATCTTGGTTAAGTAGGAATTGGTTTTGGAAGATTGGTCCACCTTGAATTCTTTGTTATTTTCATGATTGATCTTAGGTTTTAGATTGGATATCTCTTTAAACCCTCATATTTTTCTATTTCTTTGAAATCATTGTTAAAATAGGATTCATAAAGCATCAATACATTATTCCATTTGATGAATTTGAATCTTTCAACATTTGATTTGTAAGGCCCCTTGTGATTACTAGAAAAACATATTTTCACTGAGTTTTTTATGCATTTTCAAGACGTGACATTAGAGACCTTGGGGTTGTTTCTTGAAGCTTTTTGATAGAAACTTGTCTTTCAAGAGAGATAGAATACTTGTATTTTGTCTAAGTTGTTGTAATGCTAAAAACACCATCAATAGATTGGCACTAGAAGGAGGGCTGATTTAACAAATCTGGAATGTTTTCTATCATCATTGTCTCCTCAAATATTTGGAAGAGAAACTAGGTCTATAGTAGATAAAGGAGACTTTCAAGAGTTAAAATCCCCTACCAAGTTTAGGAGGACTAAGAAAGGGAAGGCATCATTATCATCATCTACACCCATCTATCCATCTTCTCCATCTTCATCTCCATCTATTTCTTCATCATTTGATTATGAACCTACTCACATTCCCATTCAGTAGCTTCAAGCAGTCATTAATCAGCCACTACCACCTCCACCACCACCAATGGATTTTCTAGCAAATAACACCTCACCCCTATTCTTCAACAATTATAACGCCATGCCTAGGAATATCGAGAATTTTTAATCTAAATTCCATGTTAATGATCCCAACAAACAACTGAGGAATATGTCAATATTTTTCAAACTTTCCTCCAGGATAGACTAATTAATCATGAGGATGTAGCATGCAGAATTTTCCCGTATTCACTAGGTGAGGAAGTATTATAGTAGTAAAATAAATTTCCTGCTAATTCTATTACTAGATGTAATCAAATGGAGGCTACAGTCTTGCAAAATTTTAAAATTCCTATCAGTCATAATGATTTATATCTACAGTTTATGTGGGTCAAGAGGAAAGTTAATGAGCCCATAGGTTCATTTAGTAATAGGTTTCATCATGCCTATTCTAGAATATAGGTACCATATGTTGTGGATGATGCATCAGCCAGGGAAGTTTATTATGATTCCCTAAATAGTCTTACTTCTACATTTATTAAGAGGATGCATCAACCACTAGCCACATCAATTGATGTATATGTGAAGGCAGTTAAGCCTAGTATAGATCTAAGGAAACATCTAGCGGGTCTTGTTAGAATAAAAAAAATCCATTAAATTTTAAGCGATTTTCCCATTTTAAACCCATCTTTTTTCTATATTTCTCATAAAAAATCATTCACCACCTTAAGAATGGCTATATTGCCCCCATCAAAATCCATTCTCCTACCTTTTTCATGAAATAATTCTTTTTTCCCATTCATAATGTTAAAATTTCTTGTGTCGCCACCATTTACCCTTCATAGCCTTTTACCACTATACCGTGGCCTTTTGCAAAGTGGACTGCATTATTCTGGTAGCGATTAAGCATAGTCATAATGACTATTACTACTATACCACACACATTCAATACATAAACCATGGTGGCATGGTATACGGTCAGTCTAGTCGAGAGAAGAGCCATTAGCGGTGAGCGGTAGTCAAAGTAACCCTTACTGCTACACCACGGAGGGTAATCTCTGGGCTCGCGGTGCTGCGATAAAGGGTTAGTGAACAAAAAAGGTGAATGAAGATAGGTGAAGGGTGGCGGTTAAGAACAATCAACACAAGGTTACCGCTATACCGTTGGCAACCAGAGAGGAAACCATGGTGAATGCGATGGATGGCTAGTGATGTGGCAAAGATGATAGTTAGCGGCTACTGCAATATCACTGACATTCAAGCCAATGACTACAGTAGCGCAATGAATAGGGTTAGCATTCGGCGAGTTCAATGACAATAGATGTTAGTTGTGGTACCGCTCAAAGCCAGAACAATGACCATGGTAGTGTAGGTAACAATGAAGGCTAGTCACCTCGATACTATGGTCAGTCAAATGCTTGACCACAGTAAAGAGATAAATTAAAATGAAGTTATGTTGGAGCATGTGATTTGAAAAGTAAAAGAGCAGTCAAAGTATTAAAATGAAATAAAACACAAAACTATCTAAAATATTTAATTTTCCGATAAGGCAACTCAATTAAATATTTTAACTCATGCCAATGATAAAAAATGGTTGTAAAAGGGATATGAAGAGTTGTGACTCTTGGAATTTACTGTATAAAATGTATTGAAAAAATAGTAAAAGAAGAGGGCAACGGTAGTAGTTAGAGTAGGAGTTAGATTTTTTCCAATGAATGGACTGGGAATGTAAAATAATGACAGACCTTTTTTGAAGCAGAGCAATGGATGATTTATTTTAAATTAGTGAAAAACTTTTTTGTGTTGAGTTGTTGTGATGAAATAATTTACAATTTTTATCTGGTTGTCTCCAACTTGATGTCTTTTATCATTCAAATTAGTATATAAAGTATATTTCTGATTTGTCAAAATATATTCCATTTTGTGTGATTTTTATTTGCTGGTGTCTGCAAGTCAGAATTAAAATCCTTCAAGTAAGTCATAGTGATTTTAAGATTTCTTTTGGATGGTTAAAGTAGAATCAGATAGAAAAACATTCCATCATAGTTTATGCCAGTCATAAATTAATGAATTTTTTTGCCAGTCATATAGTTTCACTTTTCAAAGTGCCTAGCAACTTGAATTAAGCTAGATAAGGAAACACACATAATTTTTGATATTTGACTCCATTGCCCATGTGGATAGAAGGCACTGATCTGCCACAGCCCAAAGATACAAATTCATATCAAACAATTTATTCAAAACCTTTTATTTGTGCAGTAGGAGTAGGTGTAGTAATTTTATCTGTCCACTACCCATTGCCATTGTGGATAGATTGATCAACCAGGAAACACATTTAAATCTGCATCATTCATTAGGTACACCTGCCTTGGTCTAGAAGAACCTAAAGAGAAGAAGGTTCAATTGCATTGATTGGCCTTGTACGTTGGCCAAAATCGTTGTGAGAGCTTGGCAACCTCTCATGGTTCAAACCTGCATTTTTGAGACCCAACAGGTCTCTTTCCCTCATTAGGACTATTGGCTCACCTTGGACAAGTTCAAGGATTAAACCAAGATTTGGCTAATCATACTCCTATCATGAATCTAGTTCCTCATATTTCCTTGATTCTACATATAGGTTCTCTATTAAATCAATCCCATCCCATTCCTAACTATTTTCAAAATTCAAGTTAGACAGCCTATCCCCAGCAATAGGCTAATATCCTAGCCTATTTGCAAAATTTTGAGTTATTGAACTAATCACAAAATTTAGGCTCACACTTGGTCTATTTTCAAAACTCGATGAGTTATATATTAGCACAAGGTAATTTAGACAAGAAAAGGATAGATGAATTGATAGAGAAGGTGAAGAAGTTGTCCACAGAGGTCACCTATATAAGGAATTAGAATAGTCAATTATAGGTTGCACAAAGAGGTATACAATCCAATTGCAATCGAGACGATAAATATTTTGCATAATGCCAAGGAAAAGGTTTTGAAAGAGAAAAAAGTTCAGGGAAAAAAATTCAGAGAGTCCAATCATTAGGGTAGAATTTTGATAGGAGGAAACCCCCAAGGCAGAATAAGACATGGAATACTAGGCCTAATAATAGAGGATTCTTGATGTCATTATATCCACCTGAGAAGACATCAAGTGTGGTCCTTTTGGCTGAAGCTACATTAGCTGGATATTATAGGCTCCATAAAATGACTCAACATTCTAAATTGGACTATCCTAAATTCTAGACTGCAACTACTATATTCCAAATGGAAGTCCAACATATTACTGGAAATAGTACAAATGGATGATAAATTGTACCATCAATCTCTATGATTCACTAGTATTAATGTTAAATCATGCTCCTTTTCCAAGGGGTGAAGAAAATGGGCCTAAAGAAGAATCTGTTGAGCAAGGTACTAAGTTAGAATAGGTATGCAATAGAGAATTTATATCTCAACTATTTGAAAATAATGATGTTATTGATAATATTGCTTTGGATGAAGAAGAGTATGGAATAGACAAAGTTCAAATGTTTCATCAATGTACAAGACCTTGTGATTTGAGGAATAAGAAAGTTGGAGGGCCCTTCACCACCTCAACTCCTCAAAATAATTTTATTACACCTCTTGATCTAAATGAAAGTAACAATCCATCTTATCTGAAGGTTATAACACAATACTTTACCAAAGGAGGATCTTTTGATTCTTCTGAGGAAGGACATACTAATTTTGGCAAGGAAAATCAAGTAGAACAACCTAAGGGAAATCAAAATAACATGAGCATGAAACAAACGGGTGAATATGTGGTAAAAGAACTCAACAAAGTAAAAGTCAGCCTCTCAAATTTTGAATTGTTAAGAGTTCCAACAATTAGAAGTGTTGTCTTTGGTTCTTCGAGTGAAAAAATATCCTTAAAATCTCCACAAGATACTACTATGAGAAGGGTTGGTTTTAGTGAACCATTAGTTAAATAAGTGATTGGAAGAACATAAAATCCATAGCCATCAAGGGATCAAACTAATCAACCAACAAAAGATCAAGTTCAAGCTTAGTCAAAATATAAGAGCAAGGAGAAGGATAAGAATCAAGTGGCCCAAGTTGATTCTCTAGTAGGTCTTTTCCAAGCCAAACCTGGGACTCCTCCTTTCTTGATCTCTATTCGTATATTTGGGAAAAATCTGCACAATTGCTTATTAGATTTTGAAGCTTCTACAAATTTTATTTCATTCTTAGTTTGTAAAGCATTGGGTATTACTCTTGCTCCTTCCCAACTTAAGGTCACTCAATTAGATAATACTAAGGTAAGTGTGGTAGGTAAATTAAACATGATCCCCATACATATTTTGTCAAACTTGAGGGTACAACAGATCATTAATATCCATGTAGTTGATATTTCAAACACTTATGGACTAATTATAAGAAGGGATTTCATGAGAGAAATTAATGGTTATACCTCCATAGATCATTCTCATATGTGGTTTCCATAGAAGAAAATCCCTAACCAAATCAAGATCAAACGAGAACCTAGACTCAAGTATTTGATCACAAAGTACCAAAATACAACAAATGAGGTGTTGGTTTCTGAGGCAAGTTTTAGAAATTATGTCTTAGCTACAACCATTAAAGAAATAGAAGAAGAGGAACTCTTGATGATGCATGATACACCTAGAGACCTCACTCTGTGTCCCAGTAATACAAAAGAAATTGTGGAATTAGATGAAGATATAGAGCAAGGTGATGGTAACCTTGGTCTACTAGATAAATTTTAGGAATTTATTCAAAAATGTATAGAGGATTAGATCAATCTTGGTAGGGAAATTAATTTTGAAGAGTTGTTACTGCCTAACTGGTGTAGAGTCCATATTGCATCCCATCCAAAACTAGAATGTTTCCTCTATCAAAAAACTATAGAGAAAATTAAGAGATGTATTAATCCTCCCCCAGTAGTTAGGATTGATGTTTAGGAAATCTAGAATAATAAAATGGATAAACAGTCAGTGGTGCAAGAGGAACCTTCATCAAGTAAGAACAAGAATATAGAAAATTAAAAAGGTATACATTATGTTAAGTTTTGGACACTACAGTTTGATGGTTCTAATTCAAAGAAAGGAGTTGGTGCAAGATTTTAGCTAATAAGTCCAGCAAGTAAAACTTTCTTTGTTGCACATAGGCTACAATTTTATTGCACCAATAATGGTGTATAATATGAGGCTTTGATACATGGATTTCTAATGTCTCTAATAATTAAAGTTAAATCTTTACAAGTTTTTGAGGACATAGAATTAGTGGTTAATCCTAATAGGAGACAATACTCATGCCATGATAGAAGGATGACAAATTACAAGCATAAAGTATGGGGCCCAATAGAAGTATTCAATGCATTTAACATTCAATTGATACCCCAAAGAAAGAATTAAATTTTTTATTCTTTTGGAACAACAAGCAAGTACCCTAGATCCATTGTCCTTATCAGGCTTGAATATATTTACTATTCAGCTCACTCCAATCCTATCAATTTCATACAATGTAACAAATTTTCAAGTATTTAAAGATGACAAGCATATTTTTGGATTTCATCACTAGTTTTGATGTCTTTGCTTCTCAAAAAATTGATGAAATAGAGCTACAAGAAGAAAATTTAGATATGGAAGGGTAATCAATCTTAAAAAAAAATACAATTCCTAGAGGAATGGTGAAATTGGAAAGAATCTTTGATTTGGAAAAAATAAGAGATCAAGATCAATAGACTAAAAAGGATTCTATAAGTAGTCAATGTGATAGTTATAACATGGGCACTCCTAATGAAGTAAAAAATTCATTCATTGGTAAGGTATACACACCTGGAGAGAAGAAAAGTACAATTGATGCATTACATGTCTATTAGGATGTCATATCTTGGAGTTATCAAGATATTAAAACCTATGACACTTCTATTATTACACATACAATCCATTTGAAGATAGATGCAAAGCCTTTTCAACAGAGGAAGAGACCAATCAATGCTTTATTGGAACCTCTTATTTAAAAATAAGTACATAAGTTACTATCTGCTTGCATCATATTTCTTGTTAGACACTCGACTTGGGTGGAAAACCTAGTGCCGGTACAAAAGAAGAATGGTGAGATCAGGCTATGTGTCGATTTCAATAATTTGAACCGTGTCTCATAGAAATAAAACTACCCAGTTGCTTCCTTGGATGAAGTCCTAAAAATTATTAATGGTTCACAAATGATGTCCTTCTTAGATGGATATCCAAGCTACAACCAAGTAATGTTTCAATATGAGGGTAGACATAAGATGACTTTCCGGCCAAGTGGGGGACCTTTTCATATAGGAGGATTCCATTTGGGATAATTAATGTAGGAGCCACTTTTTGGTGAGCCATGGACATTTCTTTCAAAGATATAATTGGTAAGTGTATTATCATTTACATGGATTACTTGACTGTCTTTTTGAAAGAAGAGGGGACCATATCTCCAATTAATGAAAATATTTCAAAGATGTAGGGAATTTGGTATCTCTCTAAATCCAAAGAAGTGCATTTTGGGGTGACTAAGGGAAAACTATTAGGTCATGTCATTTTAGAAAATGGAATTTCAAGAGACCCGAAGCCTATATAAGAAATATTGAAAATCCAGCCTCCCACAAGTAAGAAGGAGATGAAATCATTCTTTGGAAAAATCAATTTTGTTCAAAAGTTTATCATTGATTTTGAAGAAATAGTCAAGCTATTAAATTCAATGTTGAAGAAGGATGCAAAATTTCAATGGAATTATGAAGAAAAACAAGCTTTTGAAGAGATAAAAAGAGTTATTGTTGATACTCATGTTTTGGTGAGTCCTAATTATGCCAAAATTCTATATCTATTCATTTGCATCTGACCTCTCTTGTGCTAGTATGCTGACACAAAATTTTGATGGAGGGAATGAGCACCCAATTGCATTTATGAGTGCACCCTTAAAATATGTAGAGTTGAGATACCCCAGTGTATAAAAATAGGCATTTGCATTTATCAAAGGAGTGAATAAATTTAGGCACTACATCTTAAGGAACAAAGTATTTGCAATTTTCCTGATCCAGAAATAAAACTCTTTATGATGCAAAGTGAATAGGAGAATGAAGAAAAAAATGGGTAACCATGTTGTAGGAATATGACATCAAAATTTATCTTATGAAATTAGTAAGGGGTTAGGTGTTAACAAGGATAATGGCTAAGACTGGACCTAAAATAACAACACAACAATATCATCTTCAAGATGTTTCACCTGATGAGTGCTACGATGATATAGTTTACTATTTGCTTAATCAAAAATTCCCTACTCATCTAATCCAAGTGCAACACAAAGTTCTGAGGTTGAAAATTTCTAGCTACATGTTGAAAGGGGCAATCTTGTACAATAAAAATCATGAAGGTTTTTACCTTCATTTTCTAGGCAAAGAAGAAGTAGCTAAAATCATGGAAGAACTTCACAAGAGGTATGGTACAGGTCATGGTTCTAGCCTTGCAACCGAAAATTGAATCTTACAAGAAGGATACTACTAGCCCAAGTTGTTTACATATTCTCACAACCATGTAAGGATGTGTTGTCTTTGTCAAACTTATACCACTAGAGAGAAGCATTCTACAGTTCCATTGTAGCTAGTAATTGAGGTAAGGTTGTTCACATAGTGGGGATTTGACTTCATTGGTCTAATTAACCCACCATCTTCCACTAGAAATAGGTATATTTTGACTACTATTGATTACTTTACTAGATGGATAGAGGCTATCCTATGTAAGATGATGGGACTTTTAAATTTTTAAGGAGGGAGGCTAGGGTTTCAGGGTTTAAAGTTACCCAGGGTGATGCGAATTATAAAATTTTGAATCCCTCTTGTTATGTTTCAAGGGTGACTTCCTACCAAAGGTAACCGGTAACTTAAGTGATCGGTTGAGCCCTTTCCTCCATGCTCTTATAGGCCCCTTTCACCTAACTTGTCAGTCTTTTTTTGTCACCGGGGCTTAAATTTGTATATCACCGAGGGTTGTACCGGTCAGTTCCACTTGAATATTCTTATGTCTGTGCATGTTGTTTAGTTAACCATCCAATCATGGGTTTTGATCTAGACCGTTCCTCACAAACCTCACAGGTTTTCCTGTTGATGTCATCAAGAGGTGTGAGGTCTACGAGATGATGCCATCTGGCATGTATAGAAGGGGTGATGTTTTTTCCCAAGGTGTCGGTGATGACAAGTGGTCGTATTTTCACCGATGGAGGGATTTAATTACAAGAAGAATACTAACTGTCCCTCGCACAAGCACGGTAAATGTCTCAAAATTACTGTGAGGTCTGCGAGGGGGTGACACGTGGCTTGGTTCTTGGAGTGATAGGGCTAAATGGGACCCACTATTCAGTTGCGACCTCCTATTTTCTTGGGTTTTGATTGGTTGTGGTTTTTCAAGGCATTGAGGTGAATTTTCAATGCTTGATTGACTCAATCTGAGTCGTCTGACTTTCCAAGTTTGTTCTACATCAATGGTGCAGTTTCAAAGAAATTACAGATCATCTGTATGATGAGCTTTCACACTCTAAAGCTTATTTTTTAATGTCTTGAGAGTTTTAGAGGATTTCTCTAGCGTGTGAATGAGGCCCTCCTGATAGAAGCAATTATAGTGGCTACATCAGCCACTTATGGGTCAAATGCTTGTTTTGCATTCAAGCAATCAATATCCCTCACACCAATTCACTCTATAAATGCTTGCTGAAGTGACCCAGTGTTATCATTATATTTTTGAGTTGTTATGTTTGCAGGTGGTGGTTATTTTCCTATTTTATATGAAGATATGGATAAATCTATAGGGCGTAGGTGTGCCCAAGTAGGAGCTAGGAGGTCCCTAGTTTTGAAGGAGCAACCTACTCCAAGAACACCTAGGGTCACTATGAAGAGTGTTGGCAAAAGGCCAGAGCACTATGCGTCCCCTATGTTAATTTCATCAGATTCTGATGATAATGGGTTCGAGACTGACTCAGATTACTGGTGTTACCTAGCGGCTTTGACTAAGCTCATGGGAGTGAATGAGGAGGCCCTTGTAATTGAACCAATAACTGTAGTGGCATTGGGCCAAGTTGTTGGATGTGACGCTGAAGTGGCTAGAGAAATGAAGGCAGTTCTGATTTTGACTAAGGCAAGAACACGGAGCGGTTTCTTGTACCGGGGCCATGTGTCTACTTAGTGGTTGTTGGTGTTGGGTCTGCTGGGTGGTGTTTTTTCTGGTGTTTCATCTTGTTGATGTGGACGTGTGCGTGCCTGGCACACTTTTGTTTTTCTTTGAATGGTTACTGTGTAACCATTTTTTTTGTTTCCTCGGATCATGCATCTTGTTATCCAATGACGAGGAATGTGAATTAGAATTTCATTCTAAATGAAATTCAATTTTGAAATTAACAATGTAGCCTAATGCTTTGTTTCTCTCATGTCCTATAAAGGATATTTCATGGCTCATTGTTATAGTCAGGATTTTGAATCCATAAAGTTTTGAGTATGTACAATTAGTTTTACTGCAAGATTTTGAAGGTATTGTTTAGGAAATCATTTTGGGTTGGGAATAGTATGAAATAAGTATGCTATACTTTTTTAATTACTAATATCGAAAAAAATCTAAAATAATTAAGACAATTTTCTCTCCTATGTATGTGTCATGGATTATGAATGGATTTATCAAGGGTTTGTTCATTTAGTTTCAAATGGTGTATTTGAAAGTGTAACATGTTCTCCTACTTTAACTTAATGAGTCAATCAAATGCTTGAAAACAAATTGCATGTTTATGGTCATATGCTTAGGATTCACTAAGGAGTATTGTTTTAATATACTGAAATGTCTCATAGTAGCAAAGCATTATGGTGATAAGTTCATAATATCTGAATTATGTTTTGTATGACTCCCGCCCAATGAATGAGATACTAGATAGTGTCAGTAAACTTCTTTCAAGTGTAGGACTATGAATTTGAGCATGATGATTCAATATCTAAACATTTTAACAAATATCAAACGCTATCTCTTTTGAGATATAAATCTTATGATAATTTTCAGTCTCTTTGCTTTGGGACATTTGTTATTATTCTTGGGTTTTTCAACAACCAAGGTAATTGTTGTCTGATTGCGTGTGTGGGGACTTCATCTGTAAGATGAAGTGTTCTTATTAGTCATAGAACAATCTTATGAACACATGAAGGTTCACCCACCTTGGTCTCATAGAGCCAAAAGTGTAGGAGATATCGGTCTTTGACTGAATCTTGTCAGTTGGCCACTAGCCTTTGTAGTTCTTTATAATAGAGGTTGGCTACCTCTTAAAGAACTGCAAATCCTATGTGGGTTGTATTTTTAAACACCAACAAAAATGGCGACTTTGCTGGGGAGGAACTCTGAAGTTCTGGTTGCAGATGGTGTTGTTATAGAGTCATTAAAGTTTTGAATTATTTTTGTAACCATAGGTCTATCATTATTGAATGATTTTGTCCCATTCGAGACACCAAGAGAAATGGAAACTCTGCTAGGGAAGATTTTGAATCTCCAATTGCAGATGGTTATAGAGTCATATTATTGTTTGTCATTCTAAATTTACATAGTGAATGTTTTTAACCTTGGCAAAGAATTTGTTGTAATGAACCTGGCAATCCTATGATTTATGGTATCTTGTTGGAAAAGGATTCAGGAGTTCTAGAATTATTAGATGAATGGTGGTTTTATTGGGGAGAACTTCTAAGAAATTTAAAAGAAAAAGAGAAACAAAGAACCACAGGGGTTGAAGGATGTTATCTAGAATCTTTTGTTAAGAGAATTTGAATATTAAAATTTGGATGGTAATGGATGGTGGTTTTGAAGGAGATTGGTAGTGGTATGGTACGACTCTATTGTGGGTAAAAACCCTTAATCTGATAAGCTTTGAAAGGAACTTCATGTTTCTTTTAATATAATCCTTTGTTGAAGAGGTGGCGACTTTATCTGAAGAACCAGTTGGTGAATGAAGAAATAATCCTAGATCTGTGATATTTATAGTCAGGAAGAAGAATTTAATACATGTTGCCAAACCAACAAATTACCAAGTATTTAATCAAAACTAAATAGTTCACTATTTTTAATTGTGATGGGTGTTTGTAATTAAGGATGCAGATGGTTCCAAACTAGATGTCTAGCATCAAGAAAGGAACAATGATTATTTTTTCCATACTTCTGATGATGTAATATGTATAAGGTCGTATGAAATAATGTTTATGTTGCATCATATCTTGGAAAGCAAGGAATACTATTTTCAGTCACTAACAGAATCATGGTTGTGATAGTAAATAATATGTCTGATAAATATATACTACTGATGAAATTTTAAATGGGTATAAGTGATTTCCCATATGTAAAAACAGACATAACTATGCAAAGAGAACAAGTTGCATTAAACCCATCGGGATGTTTTGTAACTCAAAGGTATATGCCTTTTATTTTCAGTGATGTTAGTGGTTACCCTAATCCAATTCCTAAGAATATTAGGAAGTATTTTCCTAAATATACAGGGCAAAGTGCAGAATTGGCCTCTAAGCATTTACAACATTTTGTAGATGTAAGGGGGGGTTATGAAGTAATTCATGAGGATGTTGTCATGAATTTTTTTGTGCAATCCTTGAAGGGTGATGCTAGGGATTGGTTTTTCTATTTACCTACTCATTATGTTAACTCATGGAATTAGTTGGTGATAGTTTTTATGGAGCAATTTGGTGAACGAGTCAATTCCAACACATTAAGAAAAGGTATTATGGGAATTCACATAAAAGAAGAAGAGATAATCCCATAT
Organism: Sequoiadendron giganteum; assembly: GCA_007115665.2. Lineage (NCBI taxonomy): Eukaryota > Viridiplantae > Streptophyta > Pinopsida > Cupressales > Cupressaceae > Sequoiadendron > Sequoiadendron giganteum. Next base: position 33,309,210 of record CM021101.1, read on the forward strand.
TTTAATCTCAGGTTTTTAAAATCTTTAAGAGAAATCCCTAAATAAATAAGACCAAGTGAGGCTAAATTCTTAGTTGTATATCTTGGTGCTTTTGACAAAAGGATGGGTTACTTACTAAGAGATAAAGAACCTAAAAACATACACCAAGCATAGAAAATGGCTATGGAAATTGAAAACAATATGAAATACTCAATGATGAAGGGGTATCTTGCTGAAAATAATGATTACCCTAGCCTAACTAGTACTAGTAAAATGCCAGAGTTGGTTGCTCAAAGCACCGATTATGATAAGGGTATTTTTAAAACTATTATTTCTTCACCATTGCAGTATGATAATAATGTGATCCAAGTTGAAAGCCAATCTAGTTTGAATGATGTTGATCAAACTTCTCTTGTACCAGAATTGTATGAAATGAAGAGGCAAGAGAGGGAATCGCCATATGAGTTTTTATTGAGACTTTTAGAAGTCTTGATACAAATTCCTAGAAGTCATAGACCTAATGACTATGAATGCATTGATTTACTTTGTGAACTTTATGAACTAGGGCTAAGTTCTTTTCCAGAAGAATTAAAACCTGCTAATTTGGCCCAAGTCATTAAGTGGATAGAAATTGCAAAATCAACCAAGAATGTACCTACACAAAATAAAGATAATACTTTCCCTTTTGAAGAAAGTTGGATAACTACGGAGGAATTTGAGGGGAAAAATAATGCAGGATTATGTGAGACACCTATTGTGTCTCCTAAACTTGATTGTAATACTCATGTCACTGAGATTTTGTTATAGGCCAGTGATTGTGATTTTAGAGTTAGTGATTGCAGTACTGAGGATGGAACTAGGCTTGTCTTTTCACCAGAGTTGTATGGAAATGTAGAACCTCATGTTCTTACTTATTCCCAAGTGAAGGAACAATTTTCAAATGATAATTATTTAGAGTATACTCCGGGTATACTGGCAATGGAACAAGCTTATTGTATAAATGTTGAGGAAATTAAGGACACTGAAGTATGTGATCAAAGGAACAATATTGAAGACAACCAACATATTGATGAAATATTGGTACTACTATTTTCCCTGACTACTTATGTGAAGTTGAGATGGATATGTTGTTACCTTCTGACATTGATATTGTCGGTGAAATTTTTTTAGCTTGTGCAAAAAATTTCACTTACAAATTAACACATACAACAGATAATGTTGAGTACAAGGAGGCCATTGCATATTGCTCTTTCTCTTTTTACCAGTTTGAAATTGATGTATTTGACCCTATTATTGAGGGTTTTCATTTAAGAATAAATGGAGAAATACATGGGAAGGTGTACATTGAGAGGCCTGAAATGAATGTGTTTACACATTCCCTAGAGAATGATGTAACTAGTACTGCAGACATTTGTGATGCTAGGATGTATCCCAAATTGATGGAATTCAAGTGTTGGCAGCCTAAATTATCTGGGAAATTCCAGGATGGGGATTCTCCGAGTTGTGTATCACCTGTGTTGAGCAATAGAAGTATGGATAATATGCACACAGTTTTATATGAAAATTTTATGTTTGATGTGCAAACTGACGATGATTCCAAAATGTGTAATGTTGTAGACCAAGTAAGTTATGAGTAATTCCACTTCTCAGTTAAATTGGTCCAACATCCTATGAGTTATGACTAGGGGAAGAGTAAGGTGAAATGTTATCATGGGCATATGTTGCTTTTAAAGTTTTGGAATAAGACATGGATTGAATTGATGTAGGGGAGTATAAATAAGCATTGTGATACTTCCAGACATATTAATTATCCTATTATTCTTGAAGCATCAAAATTTAAATGTTACAGACCTTGTTTACTCTAGGTGACAAAGAATTTTGTTTTTGATAAGGGAAAATTTTGATTTCTCGTGTCAGGTGGCCTGGGGCCATCAAGTTGGTAGTACACAAGTCCAATTGACAAAGAAAGGTGATATATTTTTCAAGGCTCTTGTGTAATTCAATAGTCTGGTCTACGAAACCAGAGATTCTGGAATCTAGCTATGCCCATAGGGGGAATACAACCCCAATTGGAGCCACTGATGGGATTTTTAAATTTTGAAGGAGGGAGGCTAGGGTTTCAGGGTTTAAAGTTACCCAGGGTGATGTGAATTATAAAATTTTGAAACCCTCTTGTTATGTTCCAAGGGTGACTTGCTACCGAAGGTAACCAGTCACTTAAGTGATCGGTTGAGCTCTTTCCTCCATGCTCTTACCAACCCCTTTCACCCAACCTATTGGTCTTTTCGATCATCGGGGCTTAAATTTTTATACTGCCAAGGGTTGTACCGGCCAGTCCCACCTAAATATTCTTATGTCTATGCATGTTGTTTAGTGAACCGTTCGATCACGAGTTTTGATCTGGACCGTTTCTCGCAAACCTTGCAGGTTTTCCTGTTGATGTCATCAAGAGGTGTGGGGTCTATGAGATGTCGCCATCTGGCATGTATGGAAGGGCCGTGGTTTTTTCCTGAGGTGCCAGCGATGACAAGTGGTCATCTTTTCACCGGTGGAGGGATTTAATTATGTGAAGAATAATAATTGTCCCTCACAGACCTTGCACGAGCATGGTATATGTCTCAAAAGTACTGCAAGGTCTGTGAGGGGGCAACATGTGGCCTGGTTCTTAGAGCAACAGGGATAAATGGGACCCGCTATCTGATTGTGACCTCCTTTTTTGGGTTTTGATTGGTTGTGGTTTTTCAAGGCACTGAGGTGGATTTTCAATGCTTGATTGACTCAATTTGAGTCGTCCGACTTGCCAGGTCTGTTCTACATCAACGGTGCAGTTTCAAAGAAATTACAGATCATTTGTGTGATGAGCTTTCACACTTTGAAGCTTATTTTATTAATGGCTCGAGTGTTTCAGAGGATTTTCTCTTGATTTTCTCTAGCGTGCGAATGAGGCGCTCCTGATAGAAGCAATTATGGTGGCTGCGTCAACCACTTATGGCTCAAATGCTTGTTTTTCATTCAAGAAATCAATATCCCTCACACCAATTCACTCTATAAATGCTTGTTGAAGTGAACCAGTGTTATCATTATATTTTTGAGTTATAATTTTTGCAGGTGGTAGTTATTTTCCTATTTTCTATGAAGCTATGGATAAATCTATAGGGCACAGGAGTGCCCGAGTAGGAGCCAAGAGGTCACTAGTTTTGAAGGATAAACCTGCTCCTAGAACACCTCGGGTCACTACGAAGAGTGTTGGAAAAAGGCCAAAGCATTGTGCATCCCCTGTGTTAATTTCATCAGATTCTGATGATAAAGGGTCCGAGACTGACTCAGATTACCGGTGTTACCTGGTAGCTTTGACTGAGCTCATGGGAGTGAATGAGGAGGCCCTTGCAGTTGAACGAATAACTAAAGTGGCACTGGGCCAAGTTGTTGGATGTGACGCTGAAGTGGCTGGAGAAATGAAGAAAGTTCCGCTTTTGACCGAGGCGAGAACTCATAGTAGTCGCTTGTACTGGGGTTGTGTGTCTACTTAGTGGTTGCTAGTGTTGGGTATGTTGGGTGGTGTTTTTTCTAGTGTTTCATCTTGTTGATGTGGACATGTGCGTGTTTGGCATGCTATTTTTTTTTCGACTGGTTATTGTGTAACTATTTTTTTGTTTCCTCAGATCATGCACCTTGTTATCCAATGATGAGGAATGTGAATTCAAATTCATTCTAAATGAAATTCAATTTTTAAATTAACAATGTAGCCTAATGCTTTGTTTCTCTCCTGTCCTATAAAGGAGATTTCACGGCTCATTGTTATGGTCAAGATTTTGAATCCATAAAGTTTTGAGTATGTAAAGTTAGTTTTACTGTAGGATTTTGAAGGTATTGTTTAGGAGATCATTTTAGGTTGGGAATAGTATGAAATAAGTATGCTATACTTTTGTAATTATTGATATCAAAAGAAATCTAAAATAATTAAGACAATTTTCTTTCTTGTGTATGTTTCATGGATTATGAATGGATTTATCAAGGGTTTGTTCATTAAGTTTCAATGGTGTATTTGAAAGTGTAACTTGTTCTCCTCCTTTAACTTAATGAGTTAATCAAATTCTTGAAAAAAAATTGCATGTTTATGGTCATATGCTCAGGATTCACTAAGGAGTATTGTTTTAATATACTGAAAGGTCTCATAGTAGCAAAGCATTATGGTGATAAGTTCATATTATCTAAATTATGTTTTGTATGACTCTCGCCCAATGAATGAGGTACTGGATAGTGTCGGTAAAATTCTTTCAAGTGTAGGATTGTGGCTTTGAGCATGATGATTCAATATCTAAACATTTTAACAAATATCAAATGCTATCTCTTTTGAGATATAAATCTTATGATAATTTTCAGTCTCTTTGCTTTGGGACATTTGTTATTATTCTTGGGTTTTTCCACAACCAAGGTAATTTTTGTATGATTGTGTGTGTGGGGACTGCATCTATAAGAAGAAGTGTTCTTATCAATCATAGAACAATCTTATGAACACATGAAGGTTTACCCACCTTGGTCTCACAGAGCCAAAAGTGTAGGAGATATCAGTCTTTGACTAAATCTTGTCAGTTGGCCACTAGCCTTTGTAGTTCTTTATAGTAGAGGTTGGCTACCTCTTAGAGAACTGCAAATCCTATGTGGGTTGTATATTTAAACACCAACAAAAATGGTGACTCCGCTGGGGAGGAACTCTGAAGTTCTGGTTGCATACGATGTTGTTATAGAGTCATTAAATTTTTGAATTATTTTTGTAACCATGGATTATTAATCATTTTGAGTCATTAATGAATTTTATTGAAGCATGGATTATTAATCATTTTGGGATTTTTATCAAGGGGTTATAATTAAATTTGCTTCCAATTATTATACCCAAGGAAATGTCCTGTTTTTATCTACCAATAATAACCTTTTGACTTTTATTTGCAAGCTAATTGACTGAAATCGAAAGGATTGGCATACCCAACTAAGATTTTCTTTATGGCTAGATCAAACTCATCAGAAGGAATCTTTAGGGACCTCTCCTTACCATCTCGTCTATGGACTTGAACCAATTTTTTTGATCTGTTAGTAAAATTAAAGTGTGGAATAAACTCTCCTAATGTCAAACCTCAGAGTAGATTGCAGACTTGTCTTTAATTTCACAATTACAGTTCATGAAGATGCACATGGGAGAAATTTTAGAATAGAGAAATATAGACACACATAATTGAAAACCAAATTTACGTGTGAAAACCCTTACGGGATAAAAACCCACCACACCAAACAAAAATATCTTGTATTACAGTAATTGAATTACATACAAGTTATACTCTCTTTTTTTATAATCAATCTCACAGAAGCAACGTTTCACTGTTATAATGCATATTCACTAGACAATGATCAACACCCACTAATCATTCGACCATCCAACCATCAAACCATAACAATTACAATACATTGAAAATATATAGCAAATACCACGATCGATTTGTTCTTTGTACAGATGATTCAGTTCAGTTTCCTCTATTGAGCAGCTGCCAAACTTCCTAGTCTTCAAATGGCCATCTCCTAGTCAAAAAAAATCCTCCATTATTTGGCGTACACCTCAATAGTCAATAAAGTCCATGCTCATTCACCCAAGTCTTACTACCACACCACTGCTAGATAGGTTGAAGACTCCCACGGTATGGTGGTATATACCGCACTACCGCTAGACATTCAAAAGGATCTTGTGGGGTGGTGGTATACCGCGCTACCGCTTGGCTCTAAGAAGGCTTCTGTGGTATCGCGGTAATCAAACTACCGCACCTAGTGAGAAGGTACCCATGGTATGGCGGTAGCACCGCACTACTACACCTCTACTTGAAGGCTTCTGCAGTATGACTGTATACCACGCTACCGCACCTCTCTCAAAATCATCTAGTAGTATAGAGATACAAGCATGAACTTAACACTTATGAAATATTTTCTAATTGGACACATTTATAGGGTTATACCAGTGAGTTTGAGACAAAAATTCTCAACAATTTCCCACTTGATGAAGAACTCACTAAACCCTCCACGGCATTCAGAAACTACTAAGATTCATGGGCCCTAAGGCCCATCGAACTAGCACACCACTTGTACTTGTTTGTTCCCACTGGTTTCGTTAATGTATCTAAAATTTTTTCTAGATTATTCACCTTTTCCAAAAACACCTTTCCATACTCCACCATATCATGTACAAAATGGTACTGCACATCAATATGTTTCATCCTGGCATGGAAAGTTGGATTTTTTCCTAGAAAAATAGCACTCTGACTATCACAATAAATTATAATCTGCCCTGCATCAAACCCAATGTTAGAACACAAATGTTTTAACTAGATTGCATCCTTATAGGCATGTGTAGCTGCCATGTATTTTTCCTCCATAGAGGACAAAGTGACTATAGCCTGCCACTTGCTCATCCAACTAATTGCACCACCATTCACCATGAAAAATATATCCACTAGTGGATTTTTTTCTATCAATGTCCCCTTCCCAATCAGAATCCATATATTCATAAATGTTGAGATTCCTTTGTGACTCAACCAAATTTCCATGGTAACACAAAGCATATTCTAAAGTGTCCTTCAAATATCTAAACATTCTTTTCATAGCATCCCAATGTGTGCTTCCTGAATTTTCCATAAACCGACTAAGCACTCCCACTGCTTGGGCAATGTCAAGCCTAGTACATACCATTGCATACATTAAACTCTCGACTACACTTGCATAAGGCACCTTGTTCATTTCCTCCACCTCAGTAGGATATTTTGGACAATCTTCAACAGATAGCTTTGTTCGTTGCAAAACTAGAACAACTAGTTTCTTGCAATCAGTCATACAAAATCTCTCTATAATAGTGCTAATATACTTGCTCTAACCAAGCCAATTTTTTCTACTCCTTCTATCCCTAGTTATTTCCATTCCCAGAATATACCTTGCTGTACCAAGATTCTTCATTTCGAACTTTGCAACAACTGAGATTTTATATCAGAAATCATAGACTTACTATTCCTTATGAACAACATATCATTAACATAGAGTGCAATAATAAAAACCTGATCATTTTCAGTTTTGAAGTACACACAATGATCTAATTTCGATCTTAAAAAACCAGTGACAAAACAAATGGGTCAAACTTCTGGTACCACATTCTAGGAGATTTTTTTAATCCATACAAAGATTTTTTCAACTTCCAAACTAGATTTTCTTTACCTTTTTCCACAAAGTGCTCTGGTTGAGACATAAAATTTCTTCTTCAAGATCACCGTGAAGAAATGTTTTCTTCACATCCATCTGCTCAATCTCCCAGTCATGTGTTGCTCCAAATGATAAAATAAATCTAATAGATGTCAGATTTACTACTGAAGAAAAAATTTCCCCATAATCAATTCCCTCTACTTGGGAATAACCTTTTGCAACCAACCTTGCTTTATATTTTTCAACACAGCCATCCAGAAATTTTTATTCTTAAATACCCATTTGCAACCCATAGGCTTCCTACCTTCAGGCAATGGAAACAAATCCCAAGTATCATTTTTCTTTAATGATGGCATTTCTTCATTCATGGCTTCCAACCAGGAATCCAAATCAGACATTTTAGTTACCTCTTTAACAATCCTAGGTCCATCTGTGTTAGTAATCAAAGCATAGGCACAACTAGAATCCAACATAGAGAATCCAAATCTATCAGGTTGCTTCTTCTCACATGTAGACCTCCTCATAGGTTGAGGCTGAGGTTGTGGTTCTTCTTCTTGTTCAGAACTCTCCTCAGTTTTAGGTACACTATCAATGTGTCATTCCTCTTTTTTAGGAGTTAGAATTATTTCAACAACATCATTTTTCTCTTTTTGGTCTTTCATCTCTGACTGCAGATCTAATGTAGAAGGTTTCAGCTCATGAAATATTACACTTTTTTTTTACAATACCTTCTCAATCTCAGGATTCCAAAGCTTGTGTCCTTTCACACTAATTTCATAGCCAATGAAGATACACTTAATAGCTTTATTTTACAATTTATATCTTTTCACATCAGGTACATAAACATATGCTTTGCAACCAAAGACACGAACATGTCTTAGAGAGGGATTCTTACCAAACCAAGCTTCCATAGGCATTTTGTCAACAAGTGTTGATGAAGGAGAATGATTCATCAATTAACATGTTATAGCCACAGCCTCAGCCCAGAACTTCTGCTCCAAACCATAATTTCTCAACATACTTCTTACCTTCTCCATCAATGTCCCATTCAACCTTCCAACAACTCCATTTTTCTGCGGAGTGTAAGGTGTAGTTTTATGCCTTTTAATCCCATGGTCTTTGCAATACCTTTTGAACTCATCATAACAAAACTCACTGCCATTGTCAATCCTTAAACACTTTATTTTTCTTCCACTCTGATTTTTCACAAGGTTTTTAAATTCCTTAAAATGGCTGAACACTTCTGATTTACTTTTTTTTAAATATACAAATGCCCTCCTTGAATAATCATCAATAAAAGATACATAATATTTAGAATTTGACAATGAAGGAACATTTACTGGACCAAAGACATCAAAGTGAATATAATCTAGAACACCAGAAGATTTGTGAGGACTAGCGTAAAAATAAATACGATGATGTTTACCATATATACAATCTTCACATTATTCAAATTCCATATTACAATCATCAAGCCCCTCACCTAGGTTTTTATTTTTCAAGGCTTTCAAAACTTTTTCACCAAATGTGACCGAGCCTTTGATGCCAAAGCATAGTCTCCTATGCTAGAAGTTTAACTTCTAAAGATTTTTCCCCAATAGGAACATTTTATTTCTCCTCATTAAGTGCAACCTTTTGTGACTTCACAGAGACACTATCACATTGAACTATCAGTGCGTCTAGCTTGTACAGAGTACCAATTCAAGCACCCCTAGCCGACACCATTAAGCCTCTAGTAATTTGCAGCCATTTCCTAAGAATGATACTTGCACTCCGACATCATTTAGCTTGCTTACAGAAATAAATTTTTGAGCCAGACCTGGTATATACATTCTGCCATCAATTCCCTTAATTCTTCCATCAGGAAACTGAATTCTAACTCTTCCACAACCAACAATTTCCAGAGATGAATCGCTTTCAAAATTCACCTTTCCACCATCTTATTTTTCATACTTTGTGAACCAATCTCTATGAGATGCCATATGGAAAGAATCAATTAGCTAGACATCATCTGATGCCTAAGTTGCCAAGGCTGCAATGAAGGCATCTGCATCACTCTAAGAAGAATCATTGTCAAAATTCTTCTTCTTCTTCTTCTTCTTCTTCTTCTTCTTCTTCTTCTTTTTCTCCTCTTTGCAATCCTTGTAGACATGACCAGGCTACCCACAATTCCAACACTTCACCTTGGAATTTTTTCCAGGAGACTTTGAACTCCTTTCTGATTTTTATTTGGACTTCTTATCCTTCTTCTTTCCTTTTTCTTTTGATCTACCTCGAACAACAAGAGCCTCCTTCACCATCTAAGAAGATTTCCTTCCCATCTCTTCTAATAACAAAGAAGCAACCACATCTTCCATCTTGAAAGTGGTTTCCGTGCTCCTAATAACCATCACCAAGTGATCCGAAGAAACTGGCAAAGAATATAACAATAGCATAAATCAATCTTCATCATCAATCTTCACACCCACAAATGCTAATTGTGCAATCAACATGTTAAAAGAATTAAAGTGAATAAGAACAGATGCTCCTACCTACATTTTTAAAGATTACAACTTCTTCCTTAAGAACAACTTATTCACCAAGGACTTGCCCTGATAAATATCTCCCAGTCTTTTCCATAAAGAAGATGGAGTCTTCTCTTCATGAACATTTAGAATAATAGAGTCTGCTAAATAGAGCCTTATTAGCCCTTTTGATTTTCAATCTTCCAGTTGCCATTCTTCTTGCTTCATGCCTAAAGTTTTTGTTCCAGACACAACAACCCAAAGATCACAATCAACCAATAGATTCTCCATTTTGAGTTTCCACTACTCAAAATTTTTTCCATTGAATTTCTCAATTTCAATCTTTCCTTATGTACTCTCCATTTCCATCTCAATCTGTAATTTCACAATTACCAAACTTCTACAAAACTCCCACTGAATAGGATTGACACAAAAAACCCAACCTACCCACAAGGATAACACAACTGGCTAGGCTTTGATACCACTTGTTAGGAAAATTAAAGTGTGGAAAAAACTCTCCTAATGTTAAACCTTAGAGAAGAATGCATACTTGTCTTTAATTTCAAAATTACAACTCATGAAGATGCGCATGGGAGAAATGTCATAATAGATAAATATACACACACAATTGAACACCAGATTTACGTGGGAAAATCCTTACAAGAGAAAAAATCACCACATCAAAGAAAAATCTCTTGTATTACAATAATTGAATTACATACAAGTTACAAACTCTCTTTTCTAATAATCAATCTCACAGTAGCAACATTTCATTGTTACAATGCATATTAGGCATATAATGAACAACACCCACTAATCATTTGACTATCCAACCATCAAACCATAACAGTTACAATACATTTCAAATGTATAGCAACAACCATGATTTATTTGTTCTCTGTATAGACGGTTTAGTTTAGTTTCCTCTATTGAGAAACTCTCAAACTTACCAGTCTTCAAATGACCATCTCCAAGTCAGCAAACATCCTCCACTATTCGGTGTACACCTCAGCAGTCAACCAAGTCCATTCTCATTCACCCATAGTCTTACTATCGCACAACCACTAGATAGGTTGAAGACTCTTGTGGTATGGTAGTATACACCACACTAATTCTATAAATTTAAAAGGATCTCGCAGGGTGGTGGTATACCACGCTACGACTTGGCTCTAAGAAGGCTTCCACGGTATGGTGGTAGCTGCACTACCACACCTTAGTGAGAATGTACTCGTGGTATGGATGTATCACTACACTACCACACCTCTACATGAAGGCTCCCATGGTATGATGGTGTACAATGCTACCACACCTCTCTCACAATAATCCAGCGGTACAACAGTACAAGCATGAACTTAACACTTATGAACTCTTTGCTAATTGGAGGTATTTACAAGGTTATACTAGTTAGTTTGAGACACAAATTCTCAACATGATCCAATTGAAAATTCCTACCCTTCAATTCATCAATGAGTATTATGAGGAAAGGGAACGTTTAGAGGCCTATCTAGCTGAGTTGTTGTAGTTAGAGGAAAAGAGAGATGAGGCATTAGAGAATATTTCCAAACATCAGGGTGTTGTCAAGAGGTGGTTCGATCACGAAGCCAAAGTTAAGGCCTTCAAAATTAATGATCGTGTTCTGTACTAGGACAAGGCACACAAGAAGAAAGGGGAGCATGGTAAGTTTGACAAGTTGTGGCTTGGCACATTTCAAATTTTAAAAATCCTAAGGGATAATGATTTCCATTTAAAGACCCTCACTAGAGAGGATGTCCCATTGCCAGTCAATGAGAAATATCTAAAGCATTACTTCCTTTCCTAAATTGTTTCATCTCACCCTTGTAAATAGCTAGTTTAGGTGTTTTCTTTCTCTTGGTTTCCTTTTCTTTAGTTTTCTTTCTTTCTTTTTTTTCTATTAGTGTAGGGTGGTTTGCTTTTATTTGTTCTAGTTTTTTGTTTACTTTTGAGTTGGGGTGTCTAACTTTCACAACAATCATTTTTTTTAAAGATGGTCAATGCTCCCCTCAAGATTCGTGATATGGACTAACCGCCTCTTGTGAATCCGTTAACTCTGGAAGTTGTAGTGAGCATTAACAAGTCGATCTTTTAGGGCAATGGCAACTATGGGCCAACAAGTGGTATTAGAGCCAAAGGTACTGGGTTTGAATCCCCTCGGGTAACATTGAGGTGGAGTTTGTTGGCAGATGGTCAGTTCTCCCCTCAGGATTTGTGGCATGGACTAACCGCCTCTCGTGGATCTGTTAACTTTGGTGGTTGTATCGAGCATTAACAGGTCGATCTTTTGGTGCAACGACAACTTTGGGCCAGCACATTTTATCTAGGACTACTTTAATTATTTCTTTGAAAAAATTTAATCATGTTTTGTGAAGGGATGGTGGAAGTCCTCCATTTAGTGTCACATGTGCTAAACGTATAAAGTGGATAAGTCATTGAATTGAGTTAGTTCTTGAACATGCTAAAATCTTACATTTTACACACATCTTAAAAATCCTAAGGTTGTTGTTAGGTTCCTTACAAGTGTAGACACATAAAAATGGCCTAGACCCACAAACCACATTCTTCTATACCATGCTTCATCTCAACATAATTAAAATATTTAATTATGTCCTATAGTCCAATGTCAACTATTAATTAAATAATTCTTAATTATTTAATTAATTCACATCTTTTATTCCTCCTGGCTATTTAAATAAATAAATAACGTTTATTATTTAAACATGTCGCTAATTTCTTATGTCACTCTATAATTAAATAAATTCCTAAATTTCTTTAAATATTACTTCCTCATGATTATTTGAATAAATAAACTTTATTTATTTATTTAATATGTCATTAATTATTTATGTCTTCTCATAGTTAAATAAATTCTTATTATTTATTTAATTATTATCCTCTCCAACTTTCTTTCTAATTTTAAATAGAATCATATTTAAAATTACCCACTTTCTAATTTTCCTCCAAAATTGAATAATCTTAATTATTAAATTGCCTTATTGATTTTCTTTCTAAATTTAAATAAAAGCATTTTATTTAAATTGGCAACTTCCCTCTTTCCAAGTAAATAATATTAAATTATTATTATTTACTGTCACATGAATTCATCAATTTGGAATTAATTTAAAATATTTATTTCAAAATAGCATTTCTCTCCACAAAGTAATTTATTTCTAAAATAACTTAATTTTCTAAATATCTTCTTCTTGTTCAATATTTATCTTACTATTTTTTACTAATTTCATCTCAAGGTCACATTTATTATCCACCATTGATTTAATTTCTTAAATTAAATCTTGTCCACACATTTGTGAATTGTCGCCCTAACCCTAATTGAGAGTTGTCACTTTGAATCTTGACTGTTGATTCTAGGGCATTTCTTAATCTCTCATCTTGTTCGTCCATTCAAGATTGCATTTTCTATAAAATGACAATGTTGATCTCATTTTCGGGATCGCTTATGAATATCTTAGATCTCTTAGCTTCTATTGTCTTCTTGCATACTTGTTTTATCATCTTAGGCTTCTTGCATTTAGAATTAATATTCTTGTGCAACATCATACTCTCAAAATTCCTTCAAAGGCTTTGTTTAGGACTAGACATTTTAGAGTTTTGCTCACACACAAGCTGACGACACTCTTCATTGCAGCAAGCTTAAGGAGGTACAATGGAAGTGAATCATGGAGGAGAGAAGATTGGGTGAGGCTAGTCTAGTTTTAATCATTTTCTCTTTTTATCTCTAATGTGTTCCATTATTTGTTGGATTAATTAATATTGCATGCTTATATTGAACTAACAATCTATTTTGCAGAAATCCTTCATTACATTGGTGAACCCGACCCACTCACACATTTTTTGCAGGTTCTCATACAGCCTCGAATTCTATTTTGTAGGTACAAGTGTACGGAACGATGCAACCGCAAGCTCAAGTGATGCAAATGCTCTGTCGCACCGCATTTGCGCTCGTGAACGACACATACGACCTGTTGCACCACATACGATATCTCTAATGACGCATTCGACATACAGAGCCACATACGACCTATTGCAATGCATATGCTATGTCAATCCACATCTACCATTATGCACTGCAAATGAATGGTAAACTTCATTATTAAATTTTAATCTGGATTCGACGCATTCACGACCAATAATTGATTAATTTATGGGGTTAAAATGAACCAATCCTAGGATAGACACATTAATGGGAATTTATCAATCCTAAGATAGACATTTAAGTTGGAATTTATCAATCCTAGGATAGTCACCCAAATGTTTTTTTTTTTTTGGTTAAAATGGCACTCTATCATGATGTGTGTATTTAGATAAGGCCAACTCTAGTATCAAAAAGGATCACAATGACATTAATAAGTTGTATGCAAGTGCTATCATCTTGACAAGGCAACTGCTTTAGAAAGGTCACTATTGGAATATCATGGCACCAGTCTCTACATCGACACCGTCAAAGGCTTCAACATAGTTAGTGGTCATCTAAAGCATCAAGGCTATCTGGCAAAAAATGCAAAAATATCAAAAATTAAAAAAATCGTCCCTTGATGAAAACCTTGAAAACAAGCATCATGGTGACACCAAAAAAATCAAAAAATATCAAAAATAGTAAAGAGAAAAATTTTGTCCAACAATGAAAACCTGGCAAATAGGCACTTTGGATAAGTACCATGATGAAAACCTGGCAAATAGGTGTCATGTGTAAATAAATTATCTATGTGGACCATTACACTTGGGGGCAAGTCATCTCATCTCCCATTCCCTTCACATGACATTTCCATCTATCCATCTAAACCTTATCACTTTTCGTCCATTTTCCCATTGACTTTGATCTTGATAAGGACTAAAATACAAACATAAGTCATTCTTTGGGAAAACTCTTGACATGTCTATCTTTTGGTCATACCTTATTCATTGAATATCATGTCATTACCTTCATAGCCTCCTTTTCACTATGCGATGTCATCCTTGGAGACCATATGATAATTCTCCTAGTCCAAGCCATCCATGTCTCCTATCTTTTACCAAGGCCATCCATTGTCCTTTTATACCTATCACCCATCTTGGTTTCCCTTGTCAATGGTCTAAAGATCCCTGATCATCCCATCTAGTCCTCACCAAATCATTCCAAATGCAAAAATATGGCAAACCTAGCACGTTATCCAAAACATTCCTTGACTTTGTCCCTAGCCCTGTTGCAGACTTTTATCCTCTTGTCATATCATTGTCATCTTCACGTTGTTTCAGGATGTGTCCTTCCCATGTCAAACAACATTGTCATTGTCATCGTCACCTGTCAATTGGTATTCAGCTTGACTAGCAAAAGAATCATGGTTGTCCTTGGATTCATGTGCGTCGGCATCATTCACATGCATTTTCTCACAATTTTTGTAAAACATCAAAAATTCATAAAAAAATTTAGAAAAAGTCATAAAAAAATTTAGAAAAAGTCATAAAATTTTGAAAAAGTCTTGAAAAAAGACCTAAAACTTGAAAAATGTCCTGAAGAAAACAAAAAAAGATTCAAAAAGTGTCAAAAATCTCAAAACAAAGTCAAAGTTTGTCCTGTCAGTCCCATCAATCACGTTAGTCAATCTTATCCCAATCTAAACTACGTTGTCTCTACGCATTTGCTATGTAGGCAAGATTCATCTTTGAATCCCCAAGACATTAGGTCAATCCCTTTAGGTTTGTCCAAATAAAATCATAAGTCAAACATGGTCGCATCAGTCAAATAAAGCAAACATAGTCGCACTTGATGCAAGACAGTCATTTGAAACGTCACCGTCAAAATTGGTCAAAATCAAACAACATAAGCCAACCAATCCTACAGTCAAAATCAGTCAGCTTGCCAAAGCATTAGTCAAAATTTCAATATCGTCACTTTTTGGTCCTCTTCATGATGTGTCCTTCTTGGATTTGGACCTCGTCAAAGTTTCATCTTCCTTTTCAGAATGTGTCCTTCCTGACCTTAGGCACCATCAAACCGTCAAACCGTCAAAATTGTCAAGCTTTCAAACAATTAATCTTTGATAAACAAACATTGGCAATACAATGTAATGGCTATTAATTTTTGGCTATTTTGTCTTATCTTTTTATTGACTTGTCTTTTTGTTATGTTACTAGCTACCTCAAGGATGTCTTATGAAGGATTTAGAGGTGCGATGACATCTCAAGACCTATTATGTTTTTCTTTGACTGATGTCTATGGATTGTCTTGACAGAAAGACTGGGGCAAATTGGCCTCTAGTATGATTTAGGAAATTCCTTGTCAGCGATCGTCTGTTTCGCAAGTGGATGACCTTGCACACCTTGGTCTATGTCATACCCTGGTGTTTTTTGTCCATTTGTGTCATTTTTACTGCCCAATGATGATTCGAGCAACACCTATTAAGTACCTTGGAAAATATTCAAGGATTCTAACATACATTTCATCTTCCGCATTAACTTGCATCTCCTTCCCCATATCGACATCCATGTCTTCTATCTTAACATTCATCTTTTTCTCTCTAACATTTCTTCTAGTCCGCATCATTATCATCTTTATCTATCTTTCCTATATACTTTTTTCTTTCATCTTCTAAGTCTTTCTAATCCATTTCAAGAGCACACTTGTGTCCTCTGAACCCAACTATCCTCTTGAGGGGGCATACTGCTACCTCGTCATTCTTCCTCATCTTATTTTGCACTAGGGCATACTCTGGACTTGTTTTCTTTGCCATAATGCGACAAGCTAGATTATGACAACAAGGGGCAAATGTAGACACATAAAAATGGCCTAGACCCACAAACCACATTCTTCTATATCATGTTTCATCTCAACATAATTAAAATATTTAATTATGTCCTATAGTCCAATGTCAACTATTAATTAAATAATTCTTAATTATTAAATTAATTCACATCTTTTATTCCTCCTGGATATTTAAATAAATAAATTACGTTTATTATTTAAACATGTCGCTAATTGCTTATGTCACTCTATAATTAAATAAATTCCTAAATTTATTTAATTATTACGTCCTCATGATTATTTAAATAAATAAACTTTATTTATTTATTTAATACGTCATTAATTATTTATGTCTTCTCATAATTAAATAAATTCTTATTATTTATTTAATTATTATCCTCTCCAACTTTCTTTCTAATTTTAAATAGAATCATATTTAAAATTACCCACTTTCTAATTTTCCTCCAAAATTGAATAATCTTAATTATTAAATTGCCTTATTGATTTTCTTTCTAATTTTAAATAAAAGCATTTTATTTAAATTGGCAACTTCCCTCTTTCCAAGTAAATAATATTAAATCATTATTATTTATTGTCACATGAATTCATCATTTTGGAATTAATTTAAAATATTAATTTCAAAATAGCATTTCTCTCCACAAAGTAAGTTATTTCTAAAATAACTTGATTTTCTAAATATCTTCTTCTTGTTCAATATTCATCTTCCTCATTTTTACTAATTTCATCTCAAGGTCACATTTATTATCCACCATTGATTTAATTTCTTAAATTAAATCTTGTCCACACATTTCGGGATTGTTGCCCTAACCCTAATTGAGAGTTGTCACTTTGAATCTTGACCGTTGATTCTAGGGCATTTCTTAATCTCTCATCTCGTATGTCCGTTCAAGATTGCATTTTCTATAAAATGACAATGTTGATCTCATTTTTGGGATCGCTTATGAATATCTTAGATCTCTTAGCTTCTATTGTTGTCTTGCATACTTGTTTTATCATCTTAGGCTTCTTGCATTTACAATTAATATTCTTCTGCAATATCATACTCTCAAAATTCCTTCAAAGGCTTTGTTTAAGACTAGACATTTTAGAGTTTTGCTCACACACAAGCTGAGGGCACTCTTCATTGCAGCAAACTTAAGGAGGTACAATGGAAGTGAATCATGGAGGAGAGAAGATTGGGTGAGGCTATTCCAGTTTTAATCATTTTCTCTTTTTATCTCGAATGTGTTTCATTGTTTGTTGGATTAATTAATATTGCATGCTTATATTGAACTAACAATTTGTTTTGCAGAAATCCTTCATTACAACAAGGTCTTGTTAAGTGAAAATTCTTAGATTTCTACTTCAATGCAAGTGTTAGCCCTGAGTGTGAGCTTCATTGCTTACAACTTGAAATGAAAAGAACTAAAAAAGAAAGAAAAAGATAAAATATTGAAAATCAAAAATGAATTCAACTTTCAGGAGGATCTGAATAACTCTATCGGGACTATGGACTCCTGGCTGGAAGTAGAGCTATGTTCAAGAGAATCACAATGATAACCTCATTAGGGATATGGATGTTTGATTGGCAATGAGGCTTTATCCAAGTTGTTGTTGGAGATAGAATAATTCACATAGCTTAACCTAACTAAACTTGATTTCTACAGTAGCTTAGGGAGGGAAATTAATACATTTTCACACACTTGGATTTTCAGCACTTGACAAGCTAGTTTGTTCATTGGTTTTGAGCCTTTATTTTATTGGTTAACCTGATGTGAGGATCAAAACCAAAGATTCTAGGTTCTTGATTCTATTTTTTAATTGAAATGCTCTGAAGAATTTCCTAGTGGAGTTACCATTTTTTGTGAAAATTTTGCACACACAGCCCACCAAAGGTGGGGACCCTCTTTTGCCTACTTTTTCTCTCTTGTTTTGCTTAGGTTTCACCTTTTTCCCTTAAGGGATAGGTTCCTCAAAATTTTGATTCACTTCACTTAATTGAGTAAATTCTTTATTTGCACTTTAGGTTTTTTATTTTGTGGCATTTAAACCTTGGGTGATGCCTTGAACTTGGTGGTTTCATAGAATTTCAATTTTGGAATCAAGTTTTGCAAGTTTGGGAAAGTCTGGCAGATTTCCCTCAATGTTGGATTTTCCCAAAGGAGGTATTTTTCTAAATTTGCAGTTACATGGATTACCCGAAAGGTTGGGCACTCACTAAATCCACCTCCTAATGGATTCCTCGAGGTCTTTTCATTTCGCTAAATCTAGGGTTCTTTGGATTCTCCAAATAAACTGTGAGGTCATTTTCTTGAATTTTAGAAAATTCTTGTTAATGCATTTATAGCTCCAACAGTCAAGGTACCTTGGCCATTAATGCCAAATTTGGGTGCGATTTATAAGCTTTTGCACATGCAATTTCACTCAGTATTCATTTAAAGTGTGGTATTTGTGAAAGCACTTAAGTATTCTTCCATTTTGAAGGTGAGATCCTAAGCATTTGTGCTAGGTTGTTTCATTGATTTTTAGCTAGGGTTTCTACGTGCATTTAGATTGGAATTATTAGCTTTGTGTTTAATAAGGTAGGGTTTCAAACACTTTTGAAATTGATCACAATTTGAAGTTCTTTTTTATGTTGGAAATTTGAAGATGAATGTTCGATATTGAAATTTTTGTTGAGGAGATTCATTTGATTTCATACTTTGGGGCTTGTTTTGCATGATTTTGACTTTATAGAGGTTTCTCTTTAGCTTAAATTATTTATCCTTGCATTGTCAATTTTGGCTTGGAATCTATTTTGTTTGTTTATGTTGTGATTCAAAGTCAAAAATTAGGGAATTAGTCACTTAAACTAGGGTTTTACGAACCTTCATCTTTCAAACTAAGAATTAGGGCATCGATATGCATATCATAGTGGGATGAGGTTTCAAATTTTGGTCTTTAATGATGAATTCATGTTTAAATGTCTTAAACTAGGATGTTCATTTGAATCCAAGTGGTCAATTTAACCCATGTACATGTGGAAAGTATGGATGTGTTTGATGGTGTTGTCATTAATATTCTCATTGATTTCAACATAGTCCCGGTTGATTGCAAATAGTACTTGTATATTTCAAATATTGTAGAAGTGTTTAGAGTATATGGAGCTATATTTTTGAAGTTGTGGAAGTGTGTGTTCTGATTGTGCTCTGGTATTGTATTTTGCATTTCTTTTGTGTTGATCTTATGCTTGTGTAGATCTGTAAGTGTGCTCATGAGCTTCACTGTATAATATATCATGAGTTTTAGCTTTTGGTTTGATGGAGAGTATAAGATAAGTTCACTAGTGTGTGACCTAGTTTGGCAGGACTATTTTTTTGTGGAGTGGGAGAAATTTTTTGGCTTCGCAGTCTTCTGATATTTGATTTTAGATCTTATGAATCTGGGAGATGATTATTTATGATGGTTTTTGTGTTCTGAAAAACTTTCTTGAGATTTGGCCCTTTGAAAGACCTGTTCCAGAGCTCTGGTGTTTTGTTGGTTGGTTTCGTTGGACTGTTGAATATTTTCCTATGAATTAAGTTTGATGTATTTTTTGTGAATGTATCTAAGGCATTCTCTAAGATGGAAATGTGTTTGGTGAACTATTTTGATAGGGAGGTTGGATGAATCACTCACTGATTCATGCTCTAAGTCTTTCTTGGAAGACTTATAGGGTGTCTTTCTCCACCACTTGCAAACTATAGGATCTCTTCCTTCTTAGGATCCCCTGGTTCTCCTTGCCAACTCAACTATCAACAAAGTTCCTTCTCCCAAGTCAAAACTTGGTGCAATCTTGTAGCACTAGCCATTAGCCCTTAAACTACCTTAAAGGCTACTAACCTCCAATTTCTTGAAATGGTTTTACAGAGGTGTGGAGGTGCTTCCAAAAGCTTCAATCCATCCTACTAGGGGTATTAGGGATCCACCTAGCTCCATCTGCAAGTCGCTTCCACCAAACTCCTTCATTAGGCCTAGAAGGCTACTAGCCCTATTAGGTCTCCTTCTCCGAGATATCAGGATTTTTCCCACATTCCTTCCAAAGAAACCCCCAATATTTTCTTGGGATTCCTGGTTCATATGCCCAACTCTCAAATATTTTTGGGGTTTTGGGCCACAACTGGCCATACAATGCCCTAACCTGAAAATGAGCAAAATTAAGGCTTTTTAGGCCCTTTCCTAGATTTTTTGCAACTTCATAGTTATTCCCCTCACACATGGATTGGTAGGGTCTCCTCCTCTTTACCATATCTTGGTAAGACTCATATCTTCCTTCTCCAAAAGGAAATTTGACCCTAAGTTAACACCTCTACAAATTAAGTGCTCTGCACTATGGTCTTTCCTAACCGGGCTCTTCTCTGGCTCGCCTAGGAGAAGACTCCATCAAAAGCTCCTATGTTTTCAAAGGCTCTAACTCCTAATATATGTACACCCATGGATTCTAGCCACTAATCCCAAAGCGCTGTAGAATTTTTACGGTGGGAAAGTGAACTAACACTCCATTCTTTATAAACTACCTGGTTCAAACCAGCAACAGTGTAGAACACAAACTATTTACAAACAAATGATTAAAGATAAATTAACAAGCTATCTAATGCCACATAGAATTTAAAGAACAACTACCCTAAATCATGCATGAGTTACAATGCCAAAACTACTCCATTAAAGCATCACTGTAATACAAAAACCAGAAATTTCACACAGAATTCACATATGCTTTCCTTGAATTCAAAAACTTAAACAATATGAAAGGCTTCTAGCCTCACTCCGATGCCGAGGCATCCCATAAATAGGGTCACCAAATAGTTATCCTCTCCCTTGGGCTCTTCTTGGTCGGTTGTAGCTCCAACTATCAACATTGTTGAGAAACATTTCAAATGTTGCACAGTTGCAAGACAACCTCTTAGCCCTCTTTGCACCTTACAATAATCCTAATCCTCCTATGGATCTAAAAACTTATTACACCTACTCTGTGGTCAACATGACCTTCATCTAGACACAACAAAAATTCCATAATAGATTGCTTAGTTTTCCTAGACAACCTATGGGTGCTCCTGCACCATTCTCCCCCCTCTACACAAACACTAAGGAATATGGGGAGAGATCAGAGATAGATCAATGCCATACTTCTTGAAATGAGCTTATTCCACCCATGTAGCCTTAGAATCTGGTTTTTCCTTCCACTGTATGAGGTGTTCCATGTACACCTTGTGTCGAGTAGACTTCTTCACTCTGGATTCCAAGATCCAATCTGCTTGCAGCTTGTCATTAGGAGGTAAGACTACAATACTCACATCCTCCAATACATCCATACTATTTATATTCACATCAGTTACTAGTCCTTTATACTTGATCAAGTTAGCTACATTAAACACTTGTGAAATACTTAATTCTGCAGGAAGCTCCACCTTGTAAGCATTCTTTCCATACTTAGCCAATACTTTACATGGTCCCACTCTCTTCGTTTGCAACTTTGTTGGTACTCCTTTCTACAATCTATATTTGTTGATATGGACCATGACATAGTCACCTACTATAAATTGGATATCTGTCCTAGACATATCCACCTTAGTTTTCAACTTATGAGTAGCCTATGTGATTGTTTTCTTCACATGCTCCTGAATCTCCTTCATGGTCTGAGAGAAATCCTTTGCATGGCCACTTTTATGCTCCATATCTCCTAGATCTTTGAGCTCACACACACCTCTTGGGTGCATACCATATACTATCTCAAAAGGACTCCTACCTATGGTCCTGTTCACATTGTCATTGTAGGCATATTCAGCTTGTGATATGACCAAGTCCCATGTCTGACCATACTCCTTGGTTAGGAATCTTAGAAGGTTACCTAACACTCTATTTACCACCTTAGTTTGTCCATCTATCTGAGGATGGTAAGCTGAACCAAAAGATAAGTTAGTACCCAGTCTACTCCATAGAGTTTTCCAAAAATGACTCATAAACTTCACATCTCTGTCTGATACTATGCTCAATGGTAATCCATGGATCCTCACAACCTCTTTGAAGAAGAGATGAGCAATATAACTAGCATCATGGGTGGTCTTGCAAGGAACAAAATGACTCATTTTACTGAACATATCTACCACCACATAAACACTATCAAACCATGTCTTAGTTTTAGGGAGTCCTACAACAAAATCCATACTAATGCATTCCCATGGTCTGTTGGGAATAGGTAGAGGTTGATACAAACTTGCATTGCTAGCTCCCCCCTTGGCTTTCATACAAAATACACACTGCTCGACATACCTTCTGACATCTCTTGGCAACTTGGGCTGATAATAGAACCTCTGTACCAACTCCATTGTCTTGTTGATACTGAAATGGCCACTGAGAATACCATTATGCTTCTCCTGAATGAGATTATCTCTCGTTAAACCTTTGGGAACACATAACTGATTCCCCTTGAAAAAAATTCCACTCTGCAATGTATAGTCTAAGAACTAACTATGAAAATGATTATCAAAATCAGAACATACCTTATATGCTTCAGAGAAGTCTTCATCTTCTCCATAGAGATCCTTGAAACTCTCTATTCCAATGCTTTTGAGTTGAATCTCCTGCACTGTTAGCAACCTCATACTTAGTGCATCTGCCACCTTGTTCAACTATCCTTTCTTTTGTTTGATAGTAAAGGTGAAGGCTTGGAGGTACTCCATCCATTTCAAGTGCCTATTACTTAACTTTTCTTGTGTGTTGATGTAGCTAAGTGCCTGGTTATCTGTAAACACTACAAACTCCTTAGGTAGGAGATAATGTCTCCACTTTCTAAGAGACTGCACTAGAGCATATAGCTCTAAGTCATAAGTAGAATACTTCTTTTTAGCCTCATTGAGCTTTTCACTAAAGAAAGCTATAGGCCTGCCTTCTTGGCTTAGTACTCCTCCTACTGCAATTCCACTGTGAATAGCTTATCAAAGCTAGGTAAAAAAAGGATGGGTTGAGTTGCCACTTCTTGCTTCAACTTCTCAAAACCCTTATCTGCTTCAAGATTCCATTTCAATTTAGTCTTTAGACCACCCTTGATAGTATCAAGCACTGGTGCACAAATTCCACTGAAGTTCCTTATAAACTTTTTGTAAAACTGAGCTAACCCATGAAAACTCCTTACCTCTATCCCGGTGGTTGGTGTAGGCCAATTTAGTATAGCTTCGACCTTGCTTGGGTCTATCTTCAATGACCCTTGGGATACTACAAACCCCAAATACACAAGATCTTGCTTGAAGAACTCACACTTTTCTAGATTGATGGATAACCTCTCCTCGTGCAACCTGTTAAGTACCATCTCCACATGCTTCAAATTTTCCTCTGTTGTCTTACTAAAGATGAGTATATCATCTAGATACACTACCACAAATATCCATGTGAAATCCTTAAGCACTTCATTCATGAGCCTCATGAATGTGCTAGGGGCATTTGAGAGGCCAAATGGCATAACTCTCCACTCATACAACCCATCAGTTGTCTTAAAAGTTGTCTTCTATTCATCCCCATCTTTGATTCTAATCTAGTGGTATCCACTCTTGAGGTCCAGCTTAGTGAAGTACTTTGCCCCTCCAAGACAGTCCATCAAATCCTCTATCCTAGGAATAGGAAACCTATATGTGATTGTAATCCTATTGATAGCCCTAGAGTCAATGCGAAGTCTCCAATTACCACCTTTCTTGGTTGCTAAGACCATTGGTACTGCACATAGACTGATGCCCTTCCTGATTAGTCCTTGGTCTAATAACTCCTGCACTTGCCTAGCCACTTCTAGGTTCTGATCTAGTGTGAGTTTATAGGCTACTTTGTTCAGAAATGAAGCCCCTGGTATGAAGTCAATCTGATGACTCATAGCTCCCTTTGGAGGTAATTTTGCTGGTGTCCCATCACTGACTATGTCCTTGAACTTCTCAAGTAACTTATGGACTTCTTCTGTTATAGGTGTCTGCATAGTCTTTTCTTCTTCCTTGGGTTGCACACTAATAGCATATCCTTCACCTCCTTGCTGAAGAGTGTTGATAAAATCCTTGCCACTACTTAACAAGACACTAGGGGTCTTTGACTATACTTCTTCATCCAACAGTGGCTATAACTTAAATTTTTTACTATCCTTCTTGAATGAGATGGTGTTCTCCTTTCCATCATAGATAGATCCTTTGTCATATTGCCATGGCCTGCCCAATAGAAGATGGCATGCATCTATAGGCAACACATCACAAACCAATTTGTCTTTGTATCCTCCAATGGAGATTTCCATCGATGACTACTCATTCACAAGGACACCCTGCCCTTTATTCAGCCATGTCACCTTGTAAGGATTAGTATGGGGCATCTTCTCCAACTTTAGCTTCTTTACTGCCTCCTCTGAGATGATGTTATCAGTGGACCCTGAATCCACTATAACTTTTCACACCTTCCCAAGTATTTTTCATCTCACTCTGAATAAGGCTCTCCTTTGCTTTGTCTCTTCCTTGACTGGTTGCCTAATTAGAACCCTTCTAAACATCAAGTTCTCCCCCATTTCTAACTCAATATGGCTAACCTTTGGTGTTTTGATGCTCATAGTGTCTTCTTGATCATATTCTATTCTCTTTTCTATGTTGGAAGAAGATTCTTTCTCTGGGCACCTATAAGTAGGATGTCCCACTTGGCCATAGTTATAACATTTCATGCTAGCAAAGTAAGAGTTACTTCTGCTTGCACCTCTTCCTCTGTTAGAACCTCCCTGAGATCCTCTACCTCTTCCATAACCTCCTCTAGAAGTTGTTTCATTTCCATTCTTTATTTTTTTAGACTCTCCTTGACTTCTTTGTTCAGTCCCTCTACCTTGGTATCCACCTCTATGTCCTCTTTGATCTCTGCCTTTTCCTCTGCTCTTGGAAGTTTGATCTTGTTTCCTTTTACTTTTCTCTTCAATCTTTATAGCCAATTGACAACATTGGTGCACTATTTTGGGACTTAGAAGAGTCATCTCCTCTTGTATGTTCCTCTTCAAACCATTAAGGTATCTAGCCACCTTAAGGCTTTCATCCTCAATTACATTAGACCTCATGCAAAGCTTTTGAAACTCCTTTGTATAGGAATTTACATCTTGATCTCTTTGTCTCAAGCTCTGTCTTTTCTTATGCAATTAAATTTCATAGTCATCTGGCATGTATGCCTCTCTCACTTTGACAACCATTCCCTTCCAAGTGGAAATAGGTTTCTTGCCTTCCTTTTCTCTCTCTGTCTGGATGAACTTCCACCATGTCAAAGCTGGACCTCTCAATCTTGATTTTGCCACTTTTACCTTTTGTGCTTTAGTGACTCCATCACACTCAAAATGGTTTTCCATTCCCTCTATCCAGTCCATGACTAGATCTGCTTCCAATTTTCCACTAAACAGTGGTATGCCTTCAAGTGCTTTTCCACTCATAGCCTTCAATGCCTTCAAGAAAGGCTCTTCTTGCAAAATAGGGTCAAGTTCAGGGGTCTTGTCTTCCTCTGCAACCTCTTCACTCTTGGGTACTCTTCCTTCTATTTTATCACTGACCTCATCAGTCTTGGTCTGTACGTGACTCATTGCTTGCTCAAGTTGGGCTATTCTTTCTCTCAATAGCCTATTGTCCTCCTCCTGATCTTTGACCTTCTTGGCCAATTCTATATTTGTCACCATGATTTTAGAACCACTAGACTCAATCTCTGACATACAATAATCAATCCCAAATCTTTTGTTGCTCTGATACCAATCTGATAGGGAGGTTGGATGAATCACTCACTGATTCATGCTCTAAGTCTTTCTTGGAAGACTTCTAGGGTGTCTTTCTCCACCACTTGCAACCTATAGAATCTCTTCCTTCTTAGGATCCCCTAGTTCTCCTTTCCAACCCAACTATCAACAAAGTTCCTTCTCCCAAGTCAAAACTTGGTGCAATCTTGTAGCACTAGCCATTAGCGCTTAAACTACCTTAAAGGCTACTAACCTCCAATTTCTTGAAATGGTTTTATAGAGGTGTGGAGGTGCTTCCAAAAGCTTCAATCCATCCTACTAGGGGTATTAGGGATCCACCTAGCTCCATCTACAGGTCACTTCCACCAAACTCCTTCATTAGGCCTAGAAGGCTACTAGCCCTATTAGGTCTCCTTCTCCGAGATATCAGGGTTTTTCCCATAGTCCTCCCAAATAAAACCCCAATCTTTTCTTTGGATTCGTGGTTCATATGCCCACCTCTCAAATATTTTTGGGGTCTTGGGCCACAACTGGCTGTACAATGCCCTAACTTGAAAATGAGCAAAATTAAGGCTTTTTAGGCTATTTCCTGGCTTTTCTAAAACTTCCTAGGTTTTCCCCTCACACATGGATTGGTAGGGTCTCCTCCTCTTTACCATATCTTGGTAAGACTCATATCTTCCTTCTCCAAAAGGAAATTTGACCCTAAGTTAAAACCTCTACAAATTAAGTGCTCTGCACTATGGTCTTTCCTAACCAGGTTCTTCTCTGGCTCGCCTAGGAGAAGACTCCATCAAAAGCTCCTGTGTTTTAAAAGGCTCTAACTCCTACTATATATACACCCATGGATTCTAGCCACTAATCCCAAAGGGCCGTACAATTTGTACGGTGGGAAAGTGAACTAACACTCCATTCTTTACAAACTGCCTGGTTCAAACCAGCAACAGTGTAGAACACAAACTATTTACAAAAAAATGCTTAAAGCTAAATTAACAAGCTATCTAATGCCACAAAGAATTCAAAGAAAAACTACCCTACATCATGCATGAGTTACAGTGCCAAAAATACTCCATTAAAGCATCACTATAATACAAAAACCAGAAATTTCACACAGAATTCACATATGCTTTCCTTGAATTCAAAAAATTAAACAATATGAAAGGCTTCCAACCTCACTCCAATGCTGAGGCATCCCATAAATAGGGTCACCAAACATTTATCCTCTCCTTTGGGCTCTTCTTGGTCGGTTGTAGCTCCAACTATCAACATTGTTGAGCAACATTTCAAATGTTGCACAGTTGCAAGACAACCTCTTAGCCCTATTTGCACCTTACAATAATCCTAAGCCTCCTATGGATCTAAAACACTATTACATCTACTCTATGGTCAACATGACCTTCATCTAAACACAAAAAAAATTCCATAATAGATTGCTTTGTTTTTTCTTAGTTTTCCTAGACAACCTATGGGTGCTCCTGCACCATATTTTTAATGATCCTCATATGATCATCTTGTTGGAGATGTGTGTAGTTAAGATTGTTGGTGTTTTCATTAGGTTTGGTTGACCTGGTGTCTACATGTTACATTAAGTTTTTGCATCAATTTGAGGAAGCATTTTATTGATCCAAGATGTTGTTTGGGTCCTAAATTAAATATATAATTGGTCATCTCTCATTCTTATCCACCATGGGAATTTTGAGTAGCCGACCTAGTTTGAATTTGTAAATGAAATTGTATAGTCGACCTTGGAGAATGTTTCTAGGGTTGAAGGCAGTATAAAAGAAAATCAATTTGTAGTGAATAGATAATCCATCCATCATCCATGATTCAATCAAGTGAAGTGTGCAAAAAAGTGTGAAAAAGAAGAGTGTGCAAGAGCGAATTGAGGTAGCAATACTTTATTATGTTATATTCCTGAAAGTAGTGAGTTGATGGTATCTACAATCTTCTGATCAAAGTTGTGAGTGTGTGGAACCCTTGTGGTGGATCTTTATTTATTTATTTTTTATTTTATGTAGGTAGTGAGCCTCCTTCTGGATAGTGAGTCCTCTTTAAGGCAATGATCCCTGGTTCTGGGTAGTGAGCCTTTGTATCCAATATTGCATTATTACTATATTATGAGCTAATGCTCACCATGGTTTTTCCCTCATTGGGTTTTCCACGTAAATCTAGTGTCTCCAGTGTTTTCTTTCTGTTATTTTCATTTCATGTCCACACATAATAAAATATCAAAGTTAAAGTAGAAATAACATGAGATAGGTTATTTGGTTTTAATTGGTTTCAAGACATAGCAAGTTATGGAGACAAAGTATGTTAAACCCACCGGTGGTCCTTCCTTTGTTGATGAGATTTTAGCTTATGAGGAGAATGAAAGGGAAAGGTATTCTATCTTCAGTGCTCTATCTAAAACTGAAAGAAAAAAATTTATTTCTCTAGCTACTGCTCATGAAGTATGGGAAAAATTGAAATACATTTATGAAGGGAATGATAGAGTAAATTTGTCAAGGAAACTAACTGTTAAGAAAAAAATTGAGAACTTGAGGATGAAATATGGAGAAGATATTGCAAGCTATTATCAGAGAGTTGAACTTATAGTAACTGAAATCAAGAATCAAGGTGGTACCATGTCAGATAGAGATATAATTGACAAGATCCTGATGACCCTACCAGAAAATTATAGTGACAAAGTATCTTCTCTTGAAGAATCATATGATCCAAAGACATTTACTAAGGATCATCTATTAGGTGTCTTGATTTCATTAGAGATGAGAAAATTTTCAAGACAGAAGAAGAAGACTGAAATAGATTTTAAAGAAGTGAAGATAAGAGATGACTCAAATGGTGATGATTCAAAATATTTGGAAGAAAATTTTACAAGGAGATTGAAGAAAGGTATTGGTAAATAAAAAGGTAAGTTGTCTTTTAAATTTTTTATTTGTGGAAATATTTGTCATTATGCACCAATGTGTCCTAATAGAACTACACACAAGAAGAACAAGGACAATAAAAAAATCACAAAGATAAAAAGGATAAGAAGTTCAATAAATTGTACTATGTCAAAGAAGATGCAAGAATTTTTTATGATGAATTTGACTTTAAGGAGGATAAGGATGAATTCTTATTTCTATCTTTGGAAAATATTGTATCTACTAACCATAAAATATGTGAAAATTAATTTGGTCTAAAGAGCAAGAAGGATGAAACAAAAGGTACTCTGGTGACTTCTTTTTATGCTAG
Source organism: Sequoiadendron giganteum (assembly GCA_007115665.2). Taxonomy (NCBI): domain Eukaryota; kingdom Viridiplantae; phylum Streptophyta; class Pinopsida; order Cupressales; family Cupressaceae; genus Sequoiadendron; species Sequoiadendron giganteum. The sequence goes on from CM021101.1 coordinate 33,338,647, forward strand.
ACAAGATGAAGACTTTTGGGTAATTGACAGTGGGTGTTCAAATCATGTGACTAGAGATAAGAGTAAGTTCACTAAAATTGAGAAGTATAATGGAGGAATATTTATGTTTGGAGATGACTCTAGTGTCAAGATTGTCGATAAAGGAACAATTAGTTTTGATGGAAAACATAATATTGATGATGTCTATTATGTGAAGGGTTTAAAACATAATCTCTTAAGTGTTGGAAAAATATGCAGAAAAGGTTTTAATCTTGTGTTTCAGGATAACACTTGTGAGATCATAAAAGGATCTAGAACTGTAGTAGCAGCTAGAAGAAGAACTCATGAAAACATCTATCAACTTAAGGGTGGTGATGGTCAGTGTTTTGTTTCTCGGATTAATGAAATTTGGCTCTAGCTCTGGTGGATAGGACATATGAATTTTGACAATATGATCAGGATTAGTTCTAGGGAAGTTGTGAGAGATCTGCCTAGAATCACAAAGCCTTCAAATTCAATTTGCAGAAGTTGTCATTTGGAAAAACAAACTAGAAATAGTTTTAAAGGAAAGGAAAAATCATCTACTAGAATGTTGGAATTAATCCATACAGACCTTTGTGGTCCTACAAGAACAAGAAGCCAAAATGGTGATAGGTACTTTATTCTCTTAATTGATGATACTCTTAGATGACATGGGTTACATTTCTTAGAGAAAAATCCCAAGCTCTTGATAGATTCAAGGTGTTTAAGGAAAGAGTATAAAATGTGGTAAACCTAAAAATAAAATTCCTAAGGTCTGATAGAGGTGGATAATTTACATCTAGTGAGTTCAATGCATTTGATGAAGAGCATGGAATAAAGAGACATTATTCTTCTCGTAGAACCCCTCAACGGAATGGAGTTGTGGAAAGAAAGAACAAGACTATTCAAGAGGTTTCTAGAACTATGATGAAATAAGAAATTTTTCCTAATGTGTATTGGAGAGAAGCAATCCACATTGTTGTCTACATTCTTAACAGAGTTCATATCAGAGGTAACAACACTAAGACTCCTTCTAATTTATGGACTGGTAAGACTCCTACAGTTAAATACTTTAAAGTATTTGGGAGTAGATGTTACATTAGAAGAGATGATGAAAATCTTGGAAATTTTGATGCTATATGTGATTAAGGAATTTTTCTTGGATATTCAAATAATAGCAAAGCATACAGATTCTTTAATAAGAGGGTGAGAAAAAAAATTGAAAGTGCTAATGTAAAGGTCGATAAAGCTATGTACATAGACCAATGGAAATAAATGAAGTTGAACCTGATGATTCTATCTATGTCCAAGTACAATGGGAAGAAAAGTAAGAGAAAAAACAAAGTGATGAAGAAGAAATTATAGAACTTGCACCTAAGACTCCTAAATATATACAGAGAAATCATCTGGAGGAACAAATAATTGGAGACATAAGTGAAGGAGTGAAGACAAGAAGCAAAGTGGTTGAGGTAAAAATTTGTTTAATTTCTAAGATAGAACCTAAGACTGTGAGTGAATCATGTAACAATGATAGCTGGGTTAGAGAAATGAAAGAGGAACTACAACAAATAGAGAATAATGAGACATGGGAACTAGTCCCTAGACCTGCAAACAAAAATGTAATTGGTTCAAAATGGGTATTCAAAAACAAGTTGAATGAATATGGTGAAGTGGTAAGGAATAAAGAAAGACTTGTATGTAAAGGATATTCATAGGTTGAAGGAATATATTCTAAAGAAAATTTATTACCTGTAGCAAGAATGGAGGCCATTTAGATGTTCTTGGCATTTTCAGCTCAAAAAGACTTCAAAGTATATCAAATGGATGTCAAGTTTGCATTTCTGAATAGAGAATTGGAAGAAGAAGTATATATGGAGCAACCAGAATTTTTTCAACTATTGGACAAACCGAACATGGTTTGTAAGTTAAGAAGGCATTCTATGGACTTAAACAATCTCCCAGAGATTGGTATGCTAGATTGGATAGATACTTGAAAAAGAAAGGATTAAGCAAAGGATCCACAGACAACAATAGTTACTTTAAGGTTGAGAAAAACAAAATGTTGATAATTGTGGTACATGTTGATGACATCACATTTGGTGGAAATGAAGGTATCTGTAATAAATTTGTTGAAGAGATTAAAAAATAATTTGAAATTTCTATGATTGGTGAATTGAATTACTTCCTTGGACTTCAAGTAAATCAAAATAACAAATGGATATTCATTTCACAATCTAAGTATGTTAAGGATTTATTAAAGAATTTTGGAATGGATGAATCCAAATTGGTTTGTACCCCTATGGTAATCGAATGCAAGCTAAGCAAGGATGATAAATCTGCTAAAATTCATCAGAGAATGTACAGATCCATGATTGGTTGACTATTGTATCTTACTGCTACTAGACCGAACATCATGCATGTAGTATGTTTAGCTGCAATATTTCAAGCATAACCTAAGGAAGCACATGTTACACCTGTGAAGAGGATATTCAAATATCTTAAAGGAACTCCAAATTATGGTCTATGGTATCTAAATGACAATGATTTCACATTGAATGCCTACACTAATGCAGATTGGGATGGTTGTGTAGACGACCATAAGAGTACAAGTGGTGGTGCATCCTTCCTTGGAGGAAGATTAGTTTCATGGTTGAGTAAGAAATAAGATTCAGTTTCTTTATCCACTGCAAAAGTAGAGTATATTGCAAAATCATCCTGTTGTACATAGATATTATGGATGAAGCAAACCTTGATGGACATGGGTGTGGTGAGTGATGAACCTATCTCTATATTTTGTGACAATAAAAGTGCTATAAACATTTTGAAGAATACAGTGATGCATTCTAGAACAAAGCACATATCTATCAAATATCACTTCTTGAAGGAGAAGGTATTATGGAATGAAGTTAGACTTGAATATGTACCTACCAAGGAACAAATTACTGACATATTCACTAAGGCCCTTCTAAAGGATACCTTTGAGTATCTCAGGGGGAAGTTAGGGGTTATGCCCCTCCTTCTTTGAACTAAGTGGACATGGAGGTGCATCAGTCCAGTGGATTCAAAGACTTTTTTGATTTGGACTAATGATTGAGGTCTACTCCTCAGGGTGAGTAGAGAAGTTCATTGTTGCAATATGTTATGTAGGTGTACTCATAAGGGGGAGTGAAAAAATATTTATATGGCAAGAATTTCCTTTGCCATTGATTTCAAAGGGGGAGAGAGATCATGTGAAAATTTTGTGCTTGTGTAGGTTGTCACTTCTGAAAATCATGTATGTTGTCTTTGATGGTTTTTCACATCATGTGTTTCCATCAATGATAAAGGGGGAGATTATTGCAAGTATGTATGTGTTTGATGGTATTTTCACTAATTTTTTCATTGACGTCAACACAGTTCAAGTTGATTGCAGATGGTACTTGTATAGTTGAAATATTGTAGAAGTGTTTAGAGTAATTGGAGCTATATTTGTGAAGTTGTTGATGTGGAAGTGTGTGTTTTGATTGTGCTCTGGTATTGTGCTTTGAATTTATTCTCTGTTGATCCTATGCCTGTGCAGATTTTTAAGTTTGTTCATGAGCTTCAATGGAAAATATATCTTGAGTTTTAGCTTTTGGTTTGATGGAGAGTAAAAGATAAGTTCATCAATGTGTGAACTGGTTTGGTAGAACTATTTGTTCGTGGACTAGGAGAAATGTTTTGGCTCCGCAGTCTTCTGATATTTGGTTTCAGATATTGCAGATCTGGGAGATGATTCTTTCTGATGGTTATTGAGTTCTAATAGACTTCCTTGTGATTTCGCACTCTAGAAGACCTGCTCCTGTGTTTTGTTGGTTGGTCTAGTTGGACTGTTCAAGAGTTTTCTATGAATGAAGGTTGATGTATTTGTTATGAATGTATCTAAGGAATTCTCAAAGATGGAAATATGTCTGGTGAAGTGTTTAGAATGATCCATGTGTGTTCATCTTACTGGAGATGCGCATACTTCAAATATTGTTGGTGTTTTCATTAGGTTTGGCTGACTTGGTGTCTACACATTACATTAAGTTTTTGCATCAATTCGAGGAAGCATTTGATTGATCCAAGATTTTATTTGGGTCCTAAATTAAATATATAATTTTTCCTCTCTCATTCTTATCCACTGTGGGAATTTTGAGTAGCCGACCTAGTTTGAATTTGTAAATGAAATTTTGTAGCCAACCTTAGAGAATATTTCTAGGGTTGAAGACGGTATAAAATCAAATCAAGTTGTAGTGAAATGATCATCCATCCATCATTAAATATCAAGAAAATACCAAAGCTAAGAAGATGAAGTATGATTTAAAAGGCATGAGGCAAGAGTCGAAGATCATATCAACATGGGAAAAGTGAGAGATGCCAATATGGACCATGTGTATTATAAGCACTTTAAGCAAAGGATGATTGGTGATGCACCAACCCCTCTTTCCAAGATCATTGTTCATACAGGGTTAGCACAAGTTGTTGGGTTCCCACCTTCTATGTAGTGTCTTGAGCTTGTTATGGAGTGTGCAAAACATTATGATTCAAAGAAGAGAATAATTATTGGCTCTCAAGGTAGGATAATGGAAATCTTAACTTAGGATTCAATAGCTAGGACTTTCAATATTGGGTCACATCAAAAGTTTGTAAAGGTGTAGTTGATGGTAGCTCAAGAATTTTATGAATCTGATCCAGCTCAGTTTTTAGAGATCATGAACAACTCTTGGATTGAGAAGCCCAAATCACACTATGCTAAGTTTCCCGAGAAATTATATGGGAGTTACTTCAAGCAATAATATAATTATATTGAAAGGAAAAATAAATGAGCAATGGAAAGTACTAACTAATGAGCATTGTTTGAAGGAAAAAGATTACCAAGAAATAGAGAAGCCAAACCAAGTACCACTAAATGCAGAGACACGAGAATTTGATAAGGGAAAAAGCAAAAAAAAAAACCCAATATTATGAATGGAGGCAAAATGCCTAAGAATTATACAAAGAGAGATATATCCCTTAAGCCTTAAGCTTTCTTGCTTGAATATGAGGAATGAGAGGAGAGGAACCTCAATAAATAGACGTGAGAAGAGGAGTTAGAATGTAACTCCCAACTTAATGAATGCTACCATTCATATATGTGTGTGCAATGTGGCAATAACCTCTTAAGGAGGTGGCTACAAATATTCCTTAATAAAGGAATTAAAAATAAAATGAGTCATCCTCATACATGTGTGAGAAGACAAAAAGACAAAAGACTTGTAGGGATTCCTTTGGAATATTCCTACAAGTTAATAAATAATTGTAATTAAAGAATAACCTTTACCAAGTAAATATTAATATTTTAACATCCCCTCTTAATATTAACTTGGGGAGGTTACATCAAACCCTTCAATGGGTTTCAATCCAATATTTTTACAATCAAAGAGAAATTTATCTTTACAAAGAGCTTTGGTGAGAATGTTTGCAACTTGATCTTCACCTTTACAATACAAAAGATAAATTTTCTTGTCTTCAATGTGCTCTCTAATGAAGTGATGTTGAAGGGTAATGTGCTTGGTCCTTGCATGCAAAATTGGATTCTTTGTCAAAGAATAATCACTTTTATTATCACAATAAAAAGGAGTGGGATCCTTTTGAGGTAGACCCAAGTCTTCAAGTAATTTTTTTAACCATAGTTCTTCTTTGGGTGCATTAGTACAACCTTTATATTCAGCTTCTATAGAAAAAAGAGAATTAGATTATTGTTTCTTACTATTCCATGATATTTCACCTGATCAAAAAAACAAACAATAAACACAAGTGAATCTCTCATCATTGGGATCACCTCCTAAATCTGAATTAGTATAACCCTTTAAAGAAAAATCATCATTTGCATCATAAAAAAGACCAAGATTAAGAGTACCTTTAGAATATCTTAAAATTATTTTTGCAACTTTAAAATAATTTTGTTGTGGTTTAGACATAAATCTAGAAACGAATCCAATACTATAAGAAATATTAGGTCTAGTAAGAGTTAAATAATTTAAACTTCCTACTAATTTCCTATATAATTAGGATCAACAAAAAGAGTTTCAATATCAACCATTAACTTAGTTCCTAACCAAGGAGAAGAAACACAATTTGCATCATTCATTCTAAACTTATCTAAGATATCTTGAGCATATTTATATTGAGAAAGAAAAATACCTTTAGGTGTTTTCCAAATTTGCATACCCAAAAAATAATGTAATAGGCCTAAATTAGTAATTTGAAATGTTGATTGAGTTGAGACTTAACATCACTAATCAAATTGTTAGAACTAGAAGTGATAATTAAATCATCAACATATAAAATAATAATCTTAATATAATTTTCACTATGCTTAATATATAAATTTGGATCATTTTTACTTCTAATGAAACCTTGAGATAGAAAGAAAGCATTAATTTTGGAATACCATTCTCTAGGAGATTGTTTTAAACCATAAATTGATTTTCTCAATTTTCAAACAAGATGTTCATTTCCTTCTTTAATGAAACCCAAAGGTTGAGACATAAATTTCTTCATGTAAATCACAATTTAAAAAAGAACTTTTAACATCCATTTGATTAATAGGCCAATTCATATGAGAAGGTAAAGAAAAAAATGATGCAGAGATAGGGTGTTAACCATTGATCCTATGTCAACACAATGATTTCCACACAATCTCAAAGAATAACCACCCCGGGTTCTCCAATTAGCAACCTACACATCAAAGTACCCCTTGTAGCACTCCAAAACTAGTTTCGATCAGCTTTCACCCAACCTTGCCAAAACACTTAACAATTAAAACGTGGTTTAAGATACCCTTTTCAGGGTTACACAACATGCTCAAGAATTAAGGATTATTGTTTTGGACCAGCATAGACTTGTAATACACCTACCCGGTTCTATCTTCACAATTAGGCCTATTTTCCAAAGGAACTACCCATCTAATAATGGATACTCACCCAAACACCTTGGAAAATATTAGGTAATGGTGCCAAACCTCATATTTTGATAATGGATTGCTTCTACAGGGCCTCTAACCCTCTGTTCCAATAAACCCTTCTAAACTCTCCCAAAACTAAGGGTTTTGTTGGTTTTCATGGCTCCAAGGCTTAGCCAATCTCAAGGTCCCCTCAAACACTCCACAAAACACCTGCATAGACTCAATCAACCCTCACATGCCCAATACATTCACTGGTTCTCAGATTCACCACTGTGGTTTCTCAACTTCATGGCCAAATTACCCCTGATCAGCACTAAAACATGCATATCCAAACCTGCAACTTGCCATTGTATCACTCTTGGATCAAAGGTTGAAATCCTGCTATCCTTTACACCTACAAACAAATAATGGTTAGAAACTCCACTTTGTCCATGCAACTATTTCATCTTGACCTTTGGCTTAGTTTTGTCCATTCTCAAGAATCCTTTGCTTAAGTTACCTTCATAAACATGCATTATCATACTCAGACCTATGCTCACACACCTCATCCAAATGCTCTCAACTTTTTCATCATACTTATTCTCTTCTAAACAATATATACCATGTACCTCTCCTTTCATCTTAACTCTTGGTTTGTCTCTCATCAGCATTATCATCAACATAAGGAAGTAACATATGACTCCCTTCCTTTTTTATCTTTTAACTCTTCCTTTCACACTCTTCCTCACATTCTCTGTGTTTAGCACCATTCTCATGATAGTATGAAACTGCCCCACAATTGGTCCTATCTTCCAAGGACAACTCTCTATCCAAACCTCAGCAACATCACGCTTCTCCACTTCATTTGGGGACTTCACAAATTCTTCTTCTTTAGCCTTCTCCTAGCCAATCACTAACAATTCTTCACTTCTAGTCTCTTTCAACATGGATACTTTCCTCAACCTTTACATACTTCCTCTTCTTCACCATGCAAGGTGACTGCAACCCCCTCATACTCTTTCAGAAAATCACTCACTACCATTTGACATTCCCTTTGGCTTACTAATTTCTCCTCTATCCTGATTGTTTCTTCACTCTATACCTTTACCTTCTCTGCATTCTCAGGTTACTTTACCTTCAGACTATACACCAGTCTTGTTTCTTTCCTTTCCTCTATAGATTTTGACACACAACTTGCTGTGTTTGCAATCCTTGCTTTCCTATCACTTTCACCTGCCCTCAAGGGACACAATACTACCTCAATCATGATCCTCCCACTTTTTAAAAGCCCTTCATGACTTTCTATCATCCTCTCATCTTCCTTGACTGTATCTACTCATACTCTCTTCACATTCTCAGTCTTTAAAACCTCTCTTACATCTGATCTTTCATCTTTTCCCCTAACATACATCTATTGCATCTCAACTTCCCTGTTATCAAGCTCTTGTTTCTTCTTACCTTCTTGTCCTTCCAGTGGATAGTATATCTCCTTAATGAAATTTCTAGGCCATTCTTCCCTCTCCCTAGGCAACTCTTTTGCTCTCATATCACTTTCTCTTTGTAGCAACTCAGTCCCAAATCTTCCTTTTTCCCAAACCTTTGTATCAGACCTATCCTTTGTTGCCTTTACCTTATCCTCTTGCAACTTCAAAACCTCTAACTTGCATTTATCTTTGTCACTCTCTCTACCCTTATCTTGTGTCCTCAAGGTCTTCTCATCTTTGACCTTCACTATCTTTGTTTCCTTTTTGTCTTCAAGCTGCTTTGTCTTCTTCAATACTTCTTCAGTCTTGACCTCTTCTTTCTCACCATCCCTTACATTTTCCAACTTTGAATTTGCTCCTCCTGTTGTCTCAGGGACCTCTCCACATGAAATTCTTGCCTCTTCCTTGTCTCTATCTTCTTTTTATCCTAGGAAATTTTTTCCTTCCTGCAGCAACAACCTTGTCTCCTTGTCTTGACCATTATCTTCTTCCACCAATGAGTTAAAATTGTAAATCTTCCCATCCTTTTTAAACTGGTACCTATTATACCTGCCATAGTACATAGAAAATCTTTCCCAACACCATGTTTTCCCAAATATAGATGACAAGAGTTAAATGGTACAATATCACATAATATTTTGTCCTTGTATTCACCTATTTGAAATTCAACCCATGACTTATCTTTAACCAAACATGTACCTTCACCATTCATCAATGAAACATAATAAGGTGAATTATGTGGAAGTCTTTCTAAGTTCAATTTTTCAACCATGTCAAGAGCTACCAAGTTATCCAAACTACTTGAATCAATAATAAACTTGTATACCTTACCTTTGCACTTGCACCTGGTCTTGAAAATTGCATTCCTCATTTGTATCTCATTCTCATTCAAACCTCTGATGGCCATGATGTATTTTCAACTCTAAATGCTCCTCCTTCAATCTTCAAGAGATCTACTTCCTTGCTCTGATACCACTATGATGTAGATACAGGGTGCTAACCTTTGATCCTATGTCAACACAATTTCTTACACACAATTTCAAAGACTAACCACCCCAGGTTCTCCAATTAGCAACCTACACATCAACCTACCCCTTGTAGCACTCCAAAACCAATTTAGACCAGTTTTCACTGAACCTTGCCAAAAACTTAACAACTAAAAGGTGGTTTAAGATACCATTTTTAGGGTTACACAACATGCTCAAGAATCAAGGGTTGCTTTTTTGTACCAACATAGACTTTTAATACACCTACCCGGTTCTAGGCTTCACAATTAGGCCTATTTTCCAAAGGAACTACCCTTATAAGAATGGCTACTCACCCAAATTCCTTGGAAAGTCTTAGGTAATGTTTCCAAACCTCATATTTTGATAATGGCTTGCTTCTATAGGGAATCTAACCCTCTGCTCCAAGTGTATACATGGAAAATATACAATTCAATCTGACACACTAGATCCTGATTTACTATCATTTCCTCTGGAATCATACTTCCAACACTTCATCATAATTTTTTCTCTTAATCTAATGAATCATTATTCATCTAATTAAGTCCTCACCTCCTTTGATTAGATTAATCAATTTAATTTAATTAACCTTACATTTCTGTTTAATTAAATAAATCATTTTATTTGATTAAAATCGCTAAAGTCCTCTTATTAAATTAAATAAATTAAACCTTATTTGATTTAATCTAGCTTATTCCTTCTTGGTTAAATAAATCAAATAAATCATTTCCTCTCAATTCTGATTTAAAATAATTTATCTATTTGAGTCAAAATTGTCAAATCACCTAATTCTTCATTAAATTAATCAAAACCTTGATTAAGCTAATCTCTCTCACTAAAATCATCTAGAGAATGCAACTTGCACAATAAATCAATTACTTTGATTTATTTAATTCTCTATTTTCCCTCACAAAGCATGAAAAGGGAATATTCCCTCATTTGAATTCAAAAAGGCCAAGTGGACTTGGTCCTTCCAACAAGGCATTTAAGGCCTCTTACATGTCCTTGGCCTTGATCCAAGTGACATTAACTCCATTTCCCTTCCCTCTTCAACAAGTCATTTCACAAATTCAAATTCAAAATAAATGCATTTATTGGCACTTTGGCCAAAATGTGCACAACCATCAACCATTCACATCATGACATGTGGCATTCAACCATTGGATTGAAGGTTAGTCCCACATTGCTCAAATCTCTTTCATTCTTCCAAGTTGAAATCTATAAAGTGGAGACTTCTCTCCTCATTTCTCATCCACAATCTTCATGCAAAGTTACCCTCTTCACTTTGAGAGCTAATTTTTCCCATTTCACTCAACTATTCATCATCTTCAAGATTTGCAACAAGGTTATGCTCAAATCTCTTTGGGAGATTTGACCATTGCTCAATCACTCAACATAGCAACTTAGGAATTGGGAAAGGGCCAATTGCAACATTCCATTGGCACCAATTCCCCCATGGGATCTTAAATCTATTGGCTTAATTAGGATTTATATGCTTCTCTTTTATTGTGTTCTTCATTTTCCTAATTTTAGTTTAAATAGATGGATGCCATGGGGAATCTCTCATGCTTGTATGCACTTTTGAGCTAACAATCTAACCTTGTTTGTTGTTCTTGTGCATTCACAGTTTTAGGGGTTCACAATTTGGCACTAGAAGGACGGTTGTTCAAGAATTTAATCACGTTTTTAAAAATTTCTGCATTTTTTATCTTTTTTTTGCAGGACACAAGAAGCTACGCCTCTTACCAGTACCACGGTGCCCTATTGTGTCACTTCCAGAGCTACGGCTCCATATTGCACCACTCCTAGAGGCGCGACGCTTTATCAAACCGCAAAAAACTTCCAAACCGTGCCGCTTCTTTCTTTTCTCACCTGTCATTTTTAAATTTACTAACTGCACTGCTTTCATCTCCGCGGCGCTATATCACACCATGCCCAACACCATGGTGCCATATTACACTGTGTTTCTTCCAAACTATGCCACTTTTGCTTTGCCGCTTGTCAAATTCAAAATTTCAAACATAACCGCATCATAAACAGCATCCCTTGACCATATTGTGCCACATATTCGGTCTTTGTTCCTGCAAAGTGTCACCCACAGTTAAGCGCACGATGCTACATAGCACCGCTTTTAGTCCAAAATGTTCCACTTTTTACAAACTACATTGCGGGAAACAGTCAGGTCTGAAATTTGGCATTTTCTTTTTGAATTTTGGATTTTCTAACTCTTGACCTTGTTTTCTGTCTTTTTTTTGTCTGGTTTTCCATCATTTTGCAGGTTGGAGCAAATAAAAAATAAAAGGAATATGTTCATCATGACATCATGCTCATCATACCCAAAGTGTTTTTAAACACTCAAGTGTTCTTCAAAACTTCTTTAAGGATTTTAGATTCTTGTTTAAGAGGAATTTGTTAATATCATTGTCCTTAGAAACACTAGATTTATTTTGGGTTTAAAAAGAACAAGAAAAATTTAATTATGACACCATGTTCATTAGGCACAAAGTGTTCTTCAACACTCTTTAAGGAATTTTCTAAGTTCAATTGCTTTAGGAACACTAAACTTCTTTCGGATTTAAAAAGAACAATCAAATTTATTTTCAAAAGTTGCCAAAGGGCTAAAAGGAACCTTGGATAAATGTACTAGATTTTGTTTAAAGGTTAACAAATTGAAGGCAATCTCACATTTCCTTTGGTGATTAAAAATAATTCATTATTGCTTTGAGGGATTTAAAATGAACATGTTTTTTTGTGTCTTGTAATCTTTTTTGCAAAGTAGTGTCATTTGAAAAGGCATATGCACTTCTCTTGCATTTCACGGCGATCTTAAGAATCAAAAGTCTTTTTGGTGACACTAACTTGCATAAAATATTGCCTCCACATTTCAATTTGGGTACCTAACAATTGAACAAAACATGTGAGTGTGAGCACAACATATTGCAAAGGTTCTCCCTTTGTTTTTCAATAAAGGCTGATTGAACGATGGGATATGCTAGCTTGCTATTGTTTATCTTAGCAGGCCTACCTTGTGGGAAAAAGTAATCACCCAAGGGAATGACCCAACCGAGAACACGCTAAAGCCAAGTGACTTCCAACCAGTATATAAGTGTGGATTCTTGAGGAAAGTTCAAGAATCATGAGGATTATTCCAACGAGATGGACAGAAATGGACTCTCGCCGACGTTGGATAATCCCCCACGAACGAAATGCCCGAATTAAAACCCTTTTTTTAGAAAAGGCCAAATCCTTGTCTATTTTGTTGGTGGAAAAGGTCATGTCCTTTGAACCCGCCCCACGTTATACATGCGGTTTTATTGTAGAGATGGAAAGTATGCCATGGGAGATTCATGGGTACTAATGCTCGACTGACGCGAGAAGTGTGTGTCATGGAGGGGAGTCAGTGTGGTCAAGAATTTATCCATCCACACAAAATATGCGCAGCTAGATTTGTCCAAGTGGGAACCCAACAAAATATTGTCTCATCATTCTAGGGTTGTAAAAAGAGTGCTTGGAAGTGAAGAATACATTGCTTGGTTCTATTTTTTTTTTGAAAAAATGAACATTCACAAGACCTCCAAATTTCAAACACCTTTTAGGAAACAAATACCTTTTGACCAATTTAGGCACTTTTTCTTTCCCTAGGGATCATATCCTTGGAGGTTTCTAAGTGTTTGGATTCTATCATAATTTTTTTTCAATAAGGTTAAACATAGGAAACTTTTGTCCTATTTTTCCTTGATTTCCACATAATGGACCTTGTGGGATGAAAAAGAAAGTGGGACATTAGACATATATTTTGAAACATAAGCAAGCAAGTGCCTTTGGTGACAAAGAATTCATTAAGCCAAGATAAAAGACAAATTGAACCTCATATGTGTTGTTCCAAATGATTTCCCGAAAGGTCAAGATTCCAAAACCAAGGTTCAAAAAGATAAGTCTAAAAGCTCATGAATAATGCCTTGAAATGCTCCTTGAAGTTAGAGAAAGACTAGTATACAACTTCTATAAAAAGGATTCAAGGAATAATCCAAATTTGTATACATTCTACTATCAACAAAATCCTGAACTTTTTGAAAGGTTTGCTTTCCTCACATAGGAAGTCTAGCATTTTCTTCAATACCGAGGTTTTGTAAAGAGAGTTGTGTCTAGGTTCAAGTCTAGGATCAAATTCATCATCATCATCCATCCCTCCATCAATCAAATCTCATTCCATCAACAAAACCTTTTGCGAACTTTAGAAAAATTACTCATGCTAAACTTAAATGGCTAAACCAACATCACCCTATCTTGGCTTAACACACCTAGCCAAAATAGTAAAATCTCTTGGATGAATTCACCTCTAGGATAATGCAACTTCCTAAAGGTCTACAAGTTCACAATCACCTTGACTGGCTTAACACAACTAGCCAATTCATCCATTTGTACAAGTTCCCCTAGGATAACACAACTTCCTAGGGACTACAATTTCACTACAATCTTGTTTGACTTAATGCATCTAGTCAAACCATCAAAATCAATCTAAGTCCCAACAGTTTAGCATAACCCTTCAAAAAAAATTCAAAAGGTTTCATTAACTCACTTCATCCATTTATCCCGTCATCATTACCACCCTCTTTGATCTTTGACTTCTCTAGTTCTTCTCTTTTTGAGCCTAAAAAGTTAGGATCAAACGATCCCTATTTTTATGGTTCAAACAAGATAACAATACAAGAAGAACATGGAAAATATCAGTGAAATATCAACTTACCTCAACATGAGTCAAGTAACCTCTGAAATAAACCTTGTGGGATCGAGCAATCCCCCAAGTAACTCTTCTTTACTATCACAAAATCCTTAAGAGGAGAGTTACAAAGAGGACATCACAAACGAAGACATGGGGATGACACAATCTGAAATGATAAAGATGGTTCAAAATCCAGAGAACCATAAAATTGTTAGTGCCATGTTCAAATACTTAAACACATTAGCAGAAGGAGGGGTCCAATTCCTTTCTAACCTTGACGCAAGTTCTAATATGGACATGTCGCTTACAAACGCATCCCCAATATCAAATATCAATCAAAAAATGCCTCACACCACCTTGGCCATCACAACAACCTCGCCGAATGTAAACAAGGGAAGTGCCATGTTTTGAGAGTTACAAAAACATCGCCTTGTGACCAAAAAAGAGGTGGTTGTCAACACCACATAGGATAATTTTGTCCCGGTAAGTCCATCACACCCATACATCCCACTCACCTTTCATAATCCTATCGGCTCATCTTCATTCCATGCTACGCTAGCATGTCAATCAAACATACAAACTTCTCTACCACAAGGAGAAGGTGGTTTGTTTGGAACAACCAAAGTTGTTGATCCTTTTTCTTTCTAGGGTAGCATACCATCTCTTCTCCCATTTCCATTGACAACCACATCACCTCTTAGAGTTGGTTTTCCTCCCCTAAACATTGATAGTTCCTCAGATCCAGGCCATGTGAACATCACGTCAAATTCTCTCTTTTCGCCCGTAGCATCACAACCATTAAAACACCGTGACAAATACATCAATCGGTCCTCAAATATCCCAAAGCATACCTTCTCAAGGACCGAGCATTTCTACCACCCCTCCAACAATGCAAATCCCAATCACCACCATAACCCTTTCACCTATCAGAATGGTTGGCATCATTCCCATTCCACCACCAATCCCACCAAAATCCAACATGGACAATTCATTCACCACTCTAATCCAAACCATTCAAAAGGCCAACCAACAGAGGGTACTCAAAGAAAATCAGCAAGCGCAAACCCAAGACCAAGCTCAAGCTCAAGCCCAAGTGCAAGCACAAGCCTAAGCCTAGCAACAGGCACAAGCACAATACCAAGCGCAACTACAAGAAATCCATCTGTAAGCATACCAACAAGCCCTCAAAGATTTTCAAGCACAGCAACAAGCCAAACAACAATCTTTGTTGGCACAACAATAGCTCAACCAACAACAAGCTTTGTTGGTGCAACAACATCTAGACCAACAACAGGCTTTGTTAGCGCAACAACAGATTGACCAACAACAGGCTTCATGGGAACAACAACAGATGGACCAACAACAAGGGTTGTTGGAACAACAACAAGATCAACAACAAGCGTTGTTGACACAAATGCAAGCATACCAACAAGCTTTGAACGCATAGTAGAGCTTGCAAAAAACACCCACTAGTACTCCTCCCACCCATCAAAAACCTCAAACACCTCAAAACACGTTCATTCCACCACCCGATCCAAACAAAGATGTTGCAACACAAATGAAACTACTCTCGCAGCAAGTGTTGGACTTACAAGCAGGAAAAACGACAAGAACACCGGGCAACTTGTGCCCTTATCCTTTCAACAAAAGTCTCACCATGGTACCATTCCTAAAGGGATTCGAGATCCCCAAATTTAAAAAGTAGAATGGAATGGGCAACCCTGAAAACCATGTCAGGGAATTTCAGGTGCATTGCATGGAGGTTGCATATGATGACATGTATCTAATGCGACTATTCCCCTGAAGTCTAACTGGTCCAGCTATGGAATGGTTTTCTCGCCTACCCACGGGCATTAAAACATTTGAGGAAATCGTGGAAGCTTTCCTTAAGAATTATTCCTTCAACATGGATGTAGATGTTAGTTTGGAAGAACTATCAACACTCAAACAAAGAAAAGGAGAGTTATTTGCATCCTTCTTGCCAAGATGGTGATCCAAGGCCAATCAGAGAAAGTGGACCATGCTAGAGGAACAACAAGTTTTCACCATCATATCCAATCTAGATGAAAACTTGGCATTCTACTTGAAAATGCAATGCATCACATCATATGATCAACTGATCCCAAAGGCGCTCAACATCGAAAGAGCCCTTACTGCGCAAGGAGGTGCATCAGCATTCACTCCACCACAGGATAACCGTATGTCCAACAACTATAATGATAAGCCTCGAACATGGTCAAGGAATAAAAATATCACAAATGATGGCATGGTCGATGCTAAAGTGGTCATCAGTGCCCCTAAGCAGAACCCAAACCCATCATCAATCACAAAATCATAATCGCAATAATGTGCAGACTAATGCGATCGTAGCACAGTAGCAACGACCTCTCACCAACCAAATCAACAATCTGAACAATCAAGGAGGACCACCTCCTAGAGGTAATTATCCCCCCAAGAGGAAGTTCATGACCCTTGAAGAGTCTATCGAGTCTATAATGAAGAAGTTGGTCAAGGAAAACTTGATCAAAATCTCTAACTCTAAGAAATACGCAGAGCCCATGACCAAGCCACCATGGTATATTGAGAACCTCCTTTATGACTTTCACAAGGTCAAAGGACATACCACCACCAATTGCATGAGGCTAAAGAACATCATTCAGGACCTCATCGAGGACAAGGTTATCAATGTTGAATAGCCATTTGGAAACCAAGATCTAAAAATATACACAAATCCGATGATGAACCACAACCAAGGAAACAATCAGGGGAACAATAGAGGCAAGCAAAAATATGCTAGCACTAATCTAGTGTGTGAGGAGATAGCCGGATGTGTTGATGAAATGGTCACAGTCATAAATATCAAATTAGCCAATAACGACTGTGGAGTCACCACACATGGTGGAAAGGTCACCATTGCAGGGGTACCAACTAAGGCCCCCATTTCTAATAAAAAAGCCATCCCCTATGACTACAATTTCATTGACCGGCTGAAGAGAACCCTCGCCCAAATATCTATCATGGAACTTGTGAACCCCTAAACCTTTATACATGTATAAAAACAAAAAAGAAACACATAATTAGATCAATATGAAAGTTAAGACAAGGATTCCCCATGAAATCCATTTGCAATGCTCAAATAGGAAAGAAAATGAATAAATAAATAAAGAAAGAAATGAAATCCTAATTTAAACAATGCAAACTCTTGATCCCATGGGGGAGTTGGTGCTAATTGGTATGTCGAAATCATCCCTTTCCCAACTCCTTTGTAAGCTTTGTTGATGGTTTGATGAGTGATCCACCTTGATGAAGATTCAATCAAGCTTCATGATAAAAATCTGCATAACCTAGCTAAGAATGTGAAGAAATGGATGAAACTAGATGTGCTTGAGGAAGAAGTTGAGTATAGTAAGTTTACTAAAATTGTGGATGATTGAATGAGAGGAAGAGTCTCTCATTTATAGATTTCCAAGTTGGAAGGATGAGTGAAAATGAGCAATGTGGGATCATTCAACATCCAATGGCCAAGTTTCATTTGTCAAGATGTGAATGGTTGAAGGTTGACCGCATTTTGATCAATGTGCAAGTTTGAATTTTGAATTTGATGAAGTGACATGTTTAGGGGGGATGAAAGAAATGGAGTTAATGTCACTTGGCTCAATGCACAAGGACATGTAAGAGGCATTGAATGCCTTGTTGGAAGGACCAAGCCCATTTGGATTTGAATTCAAATTTGAGGGAATATTCCCTTTTTATGCCATGTGAGGGAAAATAGAGATTTAATAAATGAATTAAATCTATTTTAATGTGAAAGTTGCATTCTCTAAAGAATTTTAGTGAGAGGGATTAACTTAAAATATTTTTTGGTTAATTTAATAGGAGATTTGATGATTTGACAATTTTGACTCAAATAGATGAATTGATTTAAATCAAAATTGAGAGGAAATGATTAATTAAATAAATGATTTTGATTTATTTAACTAAGTGGGAAAATGTTAGATTAAATCAAATAAAGTTTAATTTATTTTATTTAATAAGAGGACTTTCGAGACTTTAATCAAATAAAATGATTTATTTAATTAAACAAAAACATAAGGTTAATTAAATTAATTTGGTTAATTTAATCACTGGAAGAGAAAAACTTAATCACATAAATAATGATTTATTAAATTAAGAGATAGAATATGATGAAATACTGAGAATATGATTTAGGACGAAATGTTGTTAGTAATCAGGATCAAGTGTGCCAGATCGAGAATGTACATTTTCTATGTCTACATTTTGCCCCTCTTTGAAGCAATGTATTTGGTGCATTGATTCAAAGAATAAACTATTGTGATCAAAGTTCAAAATTTGTCGATTTTTTTCAGATGCCCCACTACTACCCTAGCGGAAGGATATTGCTGGTATACTGCTCCCTCGAGAGATCGAGCGGAAATGTACAATTTTTTGATCGAGATCGCGATAAAATGCAAGATGAGTGGTTCTATTGATCAGAGGACGAAAGATAGTTCTTTGATGTAGACAATTCTAATGATGTATAGACAGTCATTGGCCATGGGTAGCCTCATGTATATTTTGATACAACACACTGATTTTAGATAGAAATGTTAGTAAAGATAGAAGAATAAGAAGAATAAGATGGATGGAAGGAGGATCCACACAAGTTCACATTATTACCGATGATGATGATGTATTGCTTACCAGGAGTTGGGATTTTCAAAGGGCCAATTACTTTATGTTTGATAACACACATAGGTACGATGCATCAAGGTATAAAGGACCAAGATGGCGTTGTACCTAGTGTGATGGACTTTGACTCATCAATCAGATAGGAGTATTCTTGTTCACACTTGACATACAGAAACCTTGCTAGGACGGACCTGACAAAACAAGTATTTGCCAATTTATTTTACAAGAACATCCAACAAGCACAACAAATAAAAAAGATAATGAGCGTTGCCCCATTCCTTTCTCTCTAAACCTATTTTGTTTAGGCATCATCAAGAGGTCCTTGGAATGAGTGCAAAATAAGATAAGTCAACAAAGACCAAGAAAAAGTAAACAAACAAGCCAATGTTCTTCATATCGCTAGCCAAGGCTAAACTACTGGGGGGTACCTGATGCTTATGTCCATCGCAGGAAAGCTTCATCCTATGACATGTTGTGATCAGCGTTTTGGTGGGATTGATTGGGTGATAAGCTATTGATACTCTGAGTTGACTAACTTGCTTGCTTACTGATCTAGACTTTCGAGACCTTGACGATTAG
Organism: Sequoiadendron giganteum; assembly: GCA_007115665.2. Classification (NCBI taxonomy): domain Eukaryota; kingdom Viridiplantae; phylum Streptophyta; class Pinopsida; order Cupressales; family Cupressaceae; genus Sequoiadendron; species Sequoiadendron giganteum. The sequence continues at coordinate 33,358,051 of CM021101.1, forward strand.
GGTGTTCACTTTGGAACCTACTAGACTTGCTTCTGACTGACTCACCAAAGGGTGAGAGCGATGACTAATTTTATTATGAGTGATAAATATCGCAGGTGAAAGTGAGATGAAATGGATCCACCAATTTGGATTTTATTTTTTTAGATATTTTGAGGCTGTTTTTGGTATTTTTGAAATGTTTTACAATTATTTTGGTATTTTCACATTTTTCAATGTTTTTGGTATTTTTTGATTTTTCTATGTTTTTGGTATTTTGTGTCTCGGGAGCCGATCAAGGATGGCCTTGCCCATGTTTAATCTTAGAGACAACATAGTTCAGATGACAACTAACTTGACTGTTGATGAGATAGATAGGAATACGGATTGCCCTCTGCGACAAACACCTGAAGGACTGACCTAAATGTGAAAAAGATGGGCAAACGGATTTCCATTGCGATGGATGCTTAAAGAACTAACCTTAACTGTCTCAGGGGATGATCAAAGATCAACCTTGCTTATGTTCAAGCTCGGAGATGACGTAGTTCGGCAACATGACTCTATTTTTTATTTTTGACTTTTGACATGCTTTGGATTTTGAAGGATTTTTTGAATGATTTGGATGTTTTGATTTTTTAGATTGATTTTTTGAATTTTTTTGAATTTTCACATGATTTTGACAATTTGGATATGGATACGTGATGACGTCAGTGCTCTGTTTTGAGATTTTGTTGGAAGCCAAGCTTAAGGTTGATTGATCAGATCAATGGATTGATAGTTTGACTAATTCAAACAAAAGTGATAATGCACTTGTAAATTCCAGGAAGTTTTGTTATCCTAGAGTAAACTCATGCACAAGATGATGGTTTGAATAAGTGTGTCAAGTCAAACGAGGTGGTTTTGGATTTGATAATTTGGCTAAGTGTGTTAAGCTAAACAGAGTGATGACAATGAACTTGTAAACCCAAGGAAGTTGTGTTATCCTAGAATAAATTTGTGCACAAGATGATAGTTTGACTAAGTGTGTTAAGTCAAACAAGGTGATAATTGATTGGATTCAATTGATCAAGATTTATGAAGCTTGATTTGGAACAAAACTACTTTGATGATTTGATGTGACATTGAAGTACACAGTAGATGCAATTGATATGGATTGTTCAGATTGATGTTTGACGAGAGATAAAGCTTGAGAAGGAACATCGTCTTGTCAAAACATTCCATGGGCTAGTGATTTGGATCTTTGGCTCACAAATTCTTTGACCAAGTTGATTTCATGTTTGCCAATGTTCAGATCACCACATAAGTTGGAGGATATAGATCAAGATTTATTCCCGAAGTAAGATGTAAATATCTGCCCCCAGTGTCTAACAATGTTTGAACAACCATGGGTGGATTCTTGGATAGACTGATGGACGAATGGATATGGATCATCTTATGATTAGATAAGGGTGTTCAAAATAGAGGATTCTCATTTGGATAATTCTTTAAGGCTTAGATGGGATCAATGAAAATGACCCAGGTCAAGATTTTTAACATAAACGAGTGTAAAGTGTGCTCTGAAATTTTCCAAGATCATGATAACTTGGATTATGGATGCAAATGGATGAAAATGGATTGGATAAATGGTTCATGGATGAACAGATTTATTATGGATAAGATGGAGGGAATGTTGGCTTTATTATGGATGTGATAAGATGCTTTCTCCTGAACTGGCGCACGCAGATGCTCGATTCCACACATGATGCTTGTTTTCCGGGTTTTCATCATGGTACTTGTCCAGAGCGCCACCAAAGTGGTTTTCGCTAGAGGACAATTTTTTTCTTTATTGTTTTCAATCCTTTTTCTGATTTTATTTTTTTGGGAGTTTTATATATTTTTTATTTTTTTGTATTTTCTGAGAGATTTTAAGCTGATGTTGAATCACCTGGTATTGCTGACATTAATTTTATTTTCATAATGTACCATCGATATCCTGCTTGAAGAAGTTTCTTTGCCAAGATACGTGCACTTGAATGCAACTTTTGAGATCCTTGATCTACTTTGCCGATACCAAAGTTAACTTTGTCTTTGTGCGCACATCGTGATAGAGTGCCTTTTGAATCCTTATGATGAAGGGTGACTGTTAATACATGGTCAATGTGAGAATTGGATATCATGCATGGAGGTGTGGATGGAGTGTGTTTAGGGATAAAAGATGGATTGGTTGACAATTTGGAGCCTTTGACTCTCCAAACTTGGGAAGATGAGCAATGATGGGTGGATATGGAAGTGTTCATGGAATTAGGACCACCTTCTTGATACACTTCTTATGTCGCTTGAGAACCATGTTTTCGCTTTTTTGGACATCTTTGATGGATACTTTTCCCTTTTTTATTTTGCCCCATAGTTTCTTTGACTGATGGAGTTTGATAGGGATAATCTTTCTTTGTATTCTTTGGTATCCATATGTATTTGATTTGTCCTTCATGCTTCAGGACTTATTTTTCTTTGATAGAAATCTTTGTGTTTTGATTCAACATTTTATTTTTGTTTTGGTCCCAGTTTGTGGATGGGGTGATAGGTGGGTGGAGATTCATGACGTGGTTGGTTGTAGTATTGGCATTGGTTTCATCATAAGGATTATTCGTGCCCCCTATGTTGACATTTGCTCGAGACGAAGTTTTCCCCAATTTTATAGAGGTATCACTTACATGTTTATATCCCTTGCTTGTTGAATAACCAAGGCCTTGATGCTTAGTATTGCTAATAATCTACACTGGTTCCAAGATACCCTATTCATATAGGCCTAATCCTCTGCCTTGATAATTCATCTATTGAAACATTTTATGTGCAACAGGATATGATTTACCTTGGAAATAAGGTGCTAATCCTTCTCTGCTCTATGGTGGATCTTCAAAAGTGCTAGTTGCTTTATTGATGAGGTAGCTTTCCATAATAAAGGTGAATGATCCAACTTTATAAGTGATAGGATCCTCCATATGTGGGATTACTTCCTGATTGATATCCTTAGCTTGATCTTGTGAGATATCAGATTGTAGTGCTTCTTCAAGAAGTGTTGATGCTTCACTGTCCACATAAAAGTCTTCCTCATGACTCACTTCACAGGATGTTTCTGATTCATGACTTATGTAGAAGCCTTCTTCATGACCCATTTTTGATGTCTCTGCATTTCTCTATATCTTTACCATGTGTATAAATGTTAGGAGTATGAGACTCTTGTTCCTTGGTAGTGATATCAAGAGTATGAGACTCTTGTTTTGAATGAAGATCATCTACATGTCCATCTAAAGAAAACATCTTATGGGTAGATGGAGGAGTATGTGCTATGTGGATATGATCCTTATTTGAGATATCTTGTATAGATAGGAGAGTTCCCATTACCTCATTGTAGTATCTTGGATATAAAAATTCTTGATCTTGGTTAATGTCAGAATTGCTTTCAACATGCTTTGGATCAAGTTCTTGACATGGGTCAATTTCAAAGAATGGATTGCTTATAAAGGATTCTTGGATATCTTCCTTAGGCATAGGAAGTTTCTCAAATGTCATGAGGTCAAAGGATCTCCATATGTTTTGGAAAGGATCATTGCTAGACCTTGGTGAAATATGTTGATCATGCTTTGAAATAAGTTCTTGAGATATGTCCTCTAACTCGTTAGGTGATGTAGAGACATTGTCAATATGATCATTTGTGGATGGATCTTGTTTTATGTCAATAGGATCAAATAACATCAACACTCCTTGAAATAGATATTTGTAGGAGGGGTCTTGATCACGACTAAAAAATGGCTCTTGATTTATGTTGATTTGATCATCGGATGAGGTGGAAACATCTTCAAGGTGTTCATCGATGGATAGATCCTGATCGTTGTTTTCAACAATTGTGTTGGGAATCTTTTGCAAGCTTTGTTGAGCGAGTAATGCTTGTGTTTATTGTGCCAACAATTATTTTTATTGTTCTTGTTGTTGTTCCAACAAAGCTTGTTGTTGGTCTTGCTACTGTTGTGCCAACAAATCTTACTGTTGGGCTCCTTATTGTTCTACTTGTTCATGGATTTCTTGCAATAGTACCCAGAATTGTGCTTGCACCTGTCGAGCCTAGTGTTGGGCTTGAGCTTGATCCTATGCTTGTTGGGATACTTGAGCCAAAGCACAACTTGTGCATCTTGTTGGGCTTAGAGTTCCTTTTGGCAGGCAACTTGTTCAACGACTTGCAACATGATAGAGAATGAATTTTCCATGTTGTGCTTTAGTGGTGGAGGCGGTGGTGATGGTGGTGGATTGGCAATAGTGTCGATTGTTGGGGTGGGTAGAACAGTCTCATTGATTGCCAAGGTTTGAGTGGAGAGTGGTGTGATTGATATTCTTGGTCCTTGAGACACTTGAGAAATAATAGATGTGTTAACTGCTGGGGTTGCTTGGATGGTTGCCATCTGTTGTTGCAAATCGATGAGAATTTTGAGTGTAGCAATTTTGTTTTGCAATATTTGACCTTGACATTCTTCATATGGTTGACTTGGTTGTTTAGCAAGTAGATTTGGAATGCATCCTTGTGGTGTTTGTTTGGGATCATGGACAAGTTTATTCTAGATAATGCTTTGATTCGGTGTGATATTTAGATTTGGCATGATAGATTGAAATTGAACATTGTTGAGGTTGGGAATCATATTTCCTTGATTTAGGTAACTTTGATTTTGCATGGTGTTACCTTGACTTGAATCAACATATGAAGTTACCAATATACTACCAGTATTTTGAACAACATTAGGGGGATTTGCAAGCATATCTATCCCAAAGTTCACCAAGTGTGGACTAGAAATGTTCACGTTCAACAAACTTGTATTTGGAATATATGGATTTGGTGGTATAATGTTGTTTGGAAAACTCATGCATTGAATGTTTGGTTGATAGATTTGAAGATTTGGACTTGGATTTAAATCTATCATTGGGAAAGGTGTTCCAAACTTTAGATTGGGTATACTCACATTCGTGTCATTGAAGTTTGGAGGGGATAATGATGCCATGTTTGAATTGCATAAATGTGAATTTTGATAATCAATTGGAATTGTGAGACTTGGATAGTTTGGTTGAATTGGATTACTCGTGATGTATGAGTCGAGTTTATATTCCATGTTCTTCTTGTGTTTTAACTTTGTTGACCTCTAAGGGGTTTAGGACCAATGATGAGATGGAGGATGAAAGTGGTGAATGATATGGGTGTTTGAACTTTTAGGAGTTGATTTGATTCAATTTGGATAGTTTGACTAAGTGTGTTAAGTATAACAAATATGATGGTGAACTTGTAAACCCTAGGAAGTTTTTGTTATCCTAGGGTGATCCCACAAAGCTGGTTTACAATTTCTGAGAGGAATTGATTTTTGCTAAAATCACATATTTTTAGAAAATATAATGATTTAAGTCTTTAAAATTTCCATTTTAAGGATTCCAATTGAAGAGGGTTTGATCAAACCACCTTAGATCAAACTCCCTTGGATAGAACCTCACTAGTTGTAAACCATACCTATAAATGAGTCTCCTTTACACCTATCAAAATGTTGATAAAAAATCACTTTTGATTTAGCTTTTGGGTGATCAAATGAATTAATTTAAAATTTATTTCAAATGATTATGGTAGTCCTCGAAATGAGCTATCCCATGAATATAATTTTAATATGTTTTGGTTTTATTATGTATGTGTTTTTTTAGTTTTATTAAACATAGGTTTTTCATCGAAAATCAAGCTCCATGTTTTGCACATGTGGAAAAATAGAAAATTATCAAAATAAATTTTTTAAAAATATTTTTGTGTTGGGTATTTATGTTCTTGATACATTAAAAAAATAAAAATTGAATTTCGATATATAGAGAAAAATTTATGTTGTATACAGTCCGCCTATGTCTGAATTGCAATTGGTTTGACTTTGAAACTATATTAAGGAAAAAATATTCAATTAAAACTATAAGACCAAATGAAAGTGCTAGATATCATATTTAAAAATCTAAATTTGAAAAAAAATAGAATTTTATCCTTCATACAAAAAATTTTATGTTGTATACGGTGAGCATCACTTTTTAAAAATGTTGTTTTTTGAAAAAACCTAGTTTTCATGGGAGATGGAAAAAGAAGTGCAATATTATTCCAAAAAAATTGAAAAAAATATTTTTAGAATCTACAGACAAAATGTGATAAGACTCTAGTTTGCATCATCTTCAAATTCCTCACGGTTTAGCCCCTATAGGTGCCTGAATGTGAAGATTTAGTTAAAAATAATAATTTCAGTTTTCAGTTTGGCCAAAAATTGTAAACCAGGGAAAACTCGCATAAGAGAATGAATTGGCTAAGTGTGTTAAGCCAATCAAAGTGATCATGAACTAGTAGACCTCAGGAAGTTGCATTATCCTAGAGGAAATTTTTTTCAAGAGGATTGATAGTTTGACTAGGTGCGTTAAGCCAAACAAGGTGATTTTGATTTTCCAAAAGTCTAGCATGAATGATATTTTCAAAGTTCCAAAAGTTGTTGGTGAGATGGAACTTTGGTAAATGTTTGAAATGGGTGAAGTGTTTTGAATTGATCCTAGATGACCCTATGAGGACATACTTACAAGACCACGGTTTTGAAGAACGTTTTTTTACATAAGAGTAATTCAATGAAAAGACCAATGTTTGCATGGAAACCAAATGACTCAAAAGAGAAAAAGCACATGTGTGGTTCAATTGTCTGTTATCTTGCTTAGATTCAGTTCTCTTTTACACAAGAACTTTTTTGATTATTTCTTTCAAACTCAATGTCCAATGTCCTAACTTTCTTTCATCCCACAAATTGCATTATGTGGAAATAAAGGAAATCAAGGCAAAGGTTTCCTAGTGTTTATCCTTGGTTGAAACAAATGATGATAAAATCCAAGCACTTAGAAACCTCTAAGGATATGATCCCTAGGGAAAGCAAGAGTACTTAGATTCTTCAAAGGATATTTGTTTCCTCCAAGGGGTTTGAAATTTGGATCTCTTTGTGGATGTTTGTTTTTCAATTATTTTAGAACCAAGCAAGGTGTCTCAATAACATGCACAACCCTAGGTTGAAAAGACAATATTTATTGGGTTCCCACTTGGATAAATCCAGTTGCGCATATTCTATGTGGATGGCTAAATGCTCGACCACACTGGCTCCCCTCCACGACACACACTTCTCGAGTCAGCCAAGCATCAGTACCCATGAATCTCTCATAGCATAATTTTCATCTCTACAACAAAACCACATGTATAACATGGGGCGGCTTCAAAGGACATGACCTTTTGCACCAACAAAATAGACAAGGATTTGGCCTTTTCTAAAAAAAGGGTTTTAATTCGGGCACTCCGTTCGTGGGGGATTATCCAATGTCGATGAGAGTCCATTTTTGTCCATCTCGTCAGAATAATCCTTGTGATTCTTGAACTTTCCTCAAGAATCCACACTTATATACCAGTTGGAAGTCGCTTGGCTTTAGCATGTTCCCAGTTGGGTCACTCCCTTGGGTGATTACTTTTTCCCACAAGGCAGCCCCGCTAAGATAAACAATAGCAAGCTAGCATATTTCGTCATTCGATCAACCTTTGTTGAAAAACAAAGGGAGAACCTTCGCAATACGCCATGCTTACACTCGCATGTTTTGTTCAATTGTTAGGTACCCAAATTGAAATGTGGAGGAAATATTTTATGCAAGTTAGTGTCACCAAAAAAAACTTTTGATTCTCAAGATCGTCATGAAGTGCAAGAGAAGCGCATACACCTCTTCAAATGACACTACTTTGCAAAAAAGATTGCAAGACACAAAAATCACATGTTCATTTTAAATCCCTCAAAGAAATAATGAGTTATTTTTAGGCACCAAAGGAAATGTGAGATTGCCTTGTTCAATTTGTTAACCTTTTAAACAAAATCTAGTAAATTTTTCTAAGGTTCCTTTTAACCCTTTGGCAACTTTTGAAAAGAAATTTGATTATTCTTTTTAAATCCAAAAGAAGTTTAGTGTTCCTAAGGCAAATGAACTTAGAAAAATCCTTAAAGAGTGTTGAAGAACACTTTTGTGTTTAAAAACACTTTGTTCCTAATGAACATGGTGTCATAATTAAAATTTGTTTGTTCTTTTTAAACCCAAAATAAATCTAGTGTTTCTAAGGCAAATGATATTGACAAATTCCTCTTAAACAAGAATCTAAAATTCTTAAAGAAGTGTTGAAGAACACTTGAGTGTTTAAAAACACTTTGGGTGTGATGAGCATGATGTCATGATGAACATCTTCCATTGCTTTTTCTTTGCTCTAACCTGAAAAATGACAGAAAACCAAAGAGCAAAAAGACAGCCAACAAGGTCAAGAGTTAGAAAATCCAAAATTCAAAAAGAAAATGCCAAATTTCAAACCTGACTATTTCCCATGGTGCAGTTTGGACTAAAAGTAGTGCTATATAGCATCACGCAGTCGATTGTGGGTGGCACTCTGCAGGAACAAAGACAGAATATGTGATGCAATATGGTCAAGCGACACTGTTTATGACACGGTTATGTTTGAATTTTTCAATTTGACAAGTGAGAAAGTAGAAGCGGTGCAGTTTGGAAGAAACACGGTGTAATAAGGCATCGTGGTGCTGGGCGCGGTGCAATATAGTGTCATGGAGAGGAAAGGGGCACAGTTAGTAAATTTAAAAATAATAGGCGGGAAGAGAAAGAAGTAGCACAGTTTGGACGTTTGCACGGTTTGATATAGTGTCGTGCCTCTAGGAGAGGTTCAATATGGAGCCACAACTTTGGAAGTGGTGCAATATGGTGTCGCGGTATTGGTAAGTGGTGCAATTTCTTGTGTCCTACAAAAAAGTTAAAAAACACGGAAATTTTGAAAAAAACATGATTAAATTCTTGAATGCCCTCCTTCTAGCACCAAAATGTGAACCCCTAAACCTTTATACCTGCATAAACACAAAAAACAAACACATAATTAGATCAATATGAAAGTTAAGACAAGGATTCCCCATGAAATCCATTTGCAATGCTCAAATAGGAAAGAAAATGAATAAACAAACAAACAAAGAAATGAAATCCTAATTTAAACAATGCAAACTCTTGATCCCATGGGGGATTTGGTGCCAATTGGTATGTTGAAATCATCCATTTCCCAAATCCTTTGTAAGCTTTGTTGATGGTTTGATGAGTGATCCACCTTTATGAAGATTCAATCAAGCTTCATGATAAAAATCTGCATAACCTAGCTAAGAATGTGAAGAAATGGATGAAACTAGATGTGCTTGAGGAAGAAGTTGAGTATAGTAAGTTTACTAAAATTGTGGATGATTGAATGAGAGGAAGAGTCTCTCATTTATACATTTCCAAGTTGGAAGGATGAGTGAAAATGAGCAATGTGGGATCATTCAACATCCAATGGCCAAGTGTCATTTGTCAAGATGTGAATGGTTGAAGGTTGAACACATTTTGATCAATGTGCAAGTTTGAATTTTGAATTTGATGAAGTGGCATGTTTAGGGGGGATGAAAGAAATGGATTTAATGTCACTTGGCTCAATGCAAAAGGACATGTAAGAGGCATTGAATTCCTTGTTGGAAGGACCAAGCTCATTTGGATTTGAATTCAAATTTGAGGGAATATTCCCTTTTTATGCCATGTGAGGGAAAATAGAGATTTAATAAATGAATTAAATCTATTTTAATGTTCAAGTTGCATTCTCTAGAGAATTTTAGTGAGAGGGATTAACTTAATAGAGGTTTTGATTAATTTAATAGGAGATTTGATGATTTGACAATTTTGACTCAAATAGATGAATTGATTTAAATCATAATTGAGAGGAAATGATTAATTAAATAAATGATTTTGATTTATTTAACTAAGTGGAAAAATGTTAGATTAAATCAAATAAGGTTTTATTTATTTAATTTAATAAGAGAACTTTAGAGACTTTAATCAAATAAAATGATTTATTTAATTAAATAGAAACATAAGGTTAATTAAATTAATTTGATTAATTTAATCACTGGAAGAGAAAGACTTAATCACATAAATAATGATTTATTAAATTAAGAGACAGAATATGATGAAATGTTGAGAGTATGATTTAGGAGGAAATGTCGTTAGTAATCAAGATCAAGTGTGCCAAATCGAGAATGTACATTTTCCATGTCTACATAACTATTGAAAATTTCCGCCGCCCATAGGAAGATCCTTGATGAAGCATTAGTTGTGTCCACTGTCTCCACCACCCTTGACACAGAGCAGTTTCAAGCTATGGTTGGTAACATCGTTACCCCAAATATCCTTAGATTCTCTAACCAATATTTCCCCCTACAGCCATCTCATAACCGCGCACTCCACCTTCAAGTGCTTATCCATAAAAAGAAAGTTAAAAGAGTCCTGGTGGATGGAGGTGCAGGCCTTAACATTTGTTCTCTAAAACTCATAAAGAAGTTGGGATTCGTCGAGGATTCCATTAATAAGAACAAAATAATCACAATAAGGGTGTATGATGATCAAGAGAGAGTGTCTCAGGGCACTATCAAAATCCCCATCCAAGTGGGACCGGAAACTATGGACACCACCTATCAGGTCCTTGACCTAGACCTACCATATAAAATCCTCCTTGGACGTCCATGGATCCATAGAATGAAAGTGGTAGCCTTGAAATATCACTAGTTTATCAAATTCATGCACCAAAATGAGGAGGTCACTATACACGGGGATCCAGAACCATTTTCTTACTGCAAAAACTTGGAAGCCAATTTTTATAAAATCCCCCAAGTACCAAAAAATGATGAAGGCCCGTCCACTTCATTTATCGACCCAGCCAACCTTGCCTCCACCTCTATGATAGAGACACCCGCCATCCCTGACATATCTGACATCAAGAACATGATCCAGGACAATGGATGTGGTGACTACAGAATGAGATGGAATGCATTTTTTGTAGGAGAATTACCGCAATCTCCTAGGATGCATGGGCAACCTCAACCAAATGAAACACCCGTCCACACCTTTAGGACTAACCCCTCTGGATTCCACCAGTGGGGAGACCTAAGTTGGGAAAGTGTTGGTGAGGAGGATATTTCAAGAATAATATACTGTAATGTGGAACCCACACCCACATTGCCCATGGATGAGGCTAGCAGTGGGCTGCAAATAATGCTTGGCATGGGCTACAATAGAAACAAAAGTCTTGGAAAGAATAGTGACGGACGTCTAGAGCCCATCATTATAGAAAGAAGAATGCAAAATCTTGGCCTTGGGTATACTCCTCCGAGTATAACTATATGTGGTAGAGGTACTCCCAGTAGGGCAGTCAGGAACTCTCCTCAAGTATCAACAACTACCCTTAGACCACCTGTTTGCCTAGGCATCCCACTGGACAATTTCACCTTTGACGTCACTGATGTTTGCACTAGTAGTGATGATGATGACACCATAGCTGACCACCTAGGCTCTTTGAGGATTCCACCCTACTAATGATTAGTGCCTCTCTGGCCGATTCAAACCAACCAACCCACCAAATCACTTTAGTAAACCCACAACTCATCGATCACGACCAACGAGGACTACCAATTCTAGACTCATTTGAAAATGATAAGGCACTCTCAAAATTCACGGGACTAAGGGATAAGGTTCCATATGGGGATCACAAAGTAGGATTCAACATCACATTGGACACCCAAGCATATTATGGGGAGACGATTGAGTCCTTCAGTCACAAAAGAAAAATATCAAGAATAAGCTCGGGGTTATTGAGTGAAAACCACACTGTGGCGCTCTCTAACCACAAAACAATAAAAATAAAGGATGAATCCAATGGTGAAAACCTCTTTGAGGCATTGGAGGATGAAGGATTCAATCTCCCCCTACTACTCTACATCAAGAAAAGTCAGCAGTCCTGGCAGAGCAGTGCAATCCTGTCAACCTAGGAATGGAAACAAAACCATAAATCACATTCTATGCTCAAACACTTCAGACAGAAGAACAAGAATTGTTAGCTGCATTCTTAAGAGAAAGAAATAAAAACTTTGCATGGAACTACGCTGACATGCCAGGTCTAGATCCTAAAGTAGTAGTTCATCATTTGGCTATTTACCCTGGAGTGAAACTAGTTAGACAAAAGTTAAGGAAAATGCACCCACAAATAGCCTTGCTGGTCAAGATTAAGCTACAGAAACTCATGGATGTTGGCTTCATATGACCAATTGACTATCTTGAGTGGGTATCCAACCTTGTACCAGTCTCAAAACCAAATGGGGGCATCTACATCTGCACAGATTTTAGAGATCTAAACAAAGCATGTCCTAAGGATGATTTTCCACTACCCAACATTGACATGATAGTGGACATGACGGTCGGACATGAGATGTTGTCCCTAATGGATGGCTTCTCAGGATATAACCAAATAAGGATAGCAAAGGGGAACCAGCATAAGACGGCCTTTACATGTCCTTGGGGCACCTACTACTGGAATGTGATGCCATTTGGGTTAAAGAATGCAGGAGCTACATACCAAAGAGCCATGACACTGATCTTTCATGACATGATCCACAAAACTATCGAAGACTATGTGGATGACATATTGGCTAAATCAAGAAAGAGACAAGATCACATAGTGACTCTAAGTGCAAATTTTGATTGGCTGGAAATTTACAAGATCAGACTCAACCCAAAGAAATGTGTCTTTGGGGTACAATCAGGAAAGCTGCTAGGGTACATAGTGTCAATGAGAGGGATAGAAGTGGATCCCACAAAGGTAAAAGAAACCCTTGATATGGGAGCACCAGAAACATTAAAGCAACTCAGAGGATTACAAGGTAGACTCCAGTCCATCTGAAGATTCATAGCACAACTGGCAGATAAGCAGATTGCCTATTCACACTTACTCCACAAGGGAGTGGCATTCAGGTGGGACGACAAGTGTGAACAAGCATTCAAAAAAATCAAAGAATATCTACTTACACCACCTGTCTTGATGCCACCAATAGTAGGGAAACCATTGATTCTATACATCTCAGCAACAACAGCTACCCTTGGTGCCCTTTTAGTCCAACATGATGAAAAGGGAACCGAGCGGGCGATTTACTATATCAGCAGAACAATGGTGGGGCACGAGCTCAACTACATGTCAATAGAAAAAGCTTGACTGGCATTGGTCTTTGCAGCCCAGAAATTCAGACACTACATGCTATCCCATCAAATTAAACTAATTGCCAAGATAGACCCCCTTAAGTATCTATTGTCAAAAGCAATGCTCACACGCAAAATGCCTAAATGGGTTATGATACTATTTGAGCATGATATTGAGTATGTAGAGAAAAAAGCGATCAAAGGACAAGTAATTGTGCATCAACTAGCAGAGGCTCCAATATATGCATACAACCCTCTCATATTAGAGTTTCCAGATGAGTCCCTTTTCAATCTTGGTGTAGCCGACCACTGGAAACTATACTTTGATGGCTCCCACACGCAACATGGGTCAAGAGCTGGTGTGTTATTCATCACCCCACAAGGAGATTGCATACGAAGATCTTACAAGTTGACATTCCCCTATACAAACAACATTACAGAGTACGAGGCTTTAACCATAGGTCTCAAGATTGTAGCATGGTGGCGAATCATGGCATTAAAGGTCTATGGAGATTCACAACTTATCATTAACCAAGTCAATGGTGAATACCAAACTAAATATGATAAGCTTGTGCCACACAAAAAGGTGGTAGAAAGCCTCAAGGGATCATTTATCGATATCACCTTTGAGAAAATACTGAGGGCAATTAATAGAGAATTTGATGCAATGGCGACAATCGGATCCTTGCTGGATATCCCTCGCAACGTCTCGAAACATGAATTCCTCATAGAACAGCTTCTTGTACCCACTTTTGAGGTACCAAAGTTAGAATATGCGTGCGAACTCGTTGGTCCCGATGATCTTTGGTACCATTAAATTTACACCTACCTAAGATTAGGAATCCTCCCAAGTGACATTACCCCAAACCTCAAGCGAACCTTTGTCAAAAGGTCCTTATGATTTGTTATCCTAGGAGAAACCCTCTTCCAAAGAAGCATAGATGGAACCTTGTTACGTTGCTTAAAACCTAAGGAGGCCCTGACTGCTTTGAATGAGGTATGCAATGGCACTTGCAATATGACCTTGGCCAAGAAGTTGTTGAGAACCGGATACTACTGGCCAACAATGGAGAGAGAGGCACACGACTTCGTCAAAAGGTGTCTACATTGTCAGCAACATGGGGACCTTATTCATGCACCAACTCAAGAGTTGCATCCTATCATAACACCATGGCCCTTTTCATAGTGGGGGCTCGATCTCATAGGTAAAATCTCACCCACATCATCCAATGGCCATAAGTTCATTATCATCACCACCGAATATTTCACAAAGTGGGTCGAAGCAATTCCCATGACCTACATCATTGGAAAACAAATATCCAAGTTCATCCTAAACTACCTCATCTACCAATATGGTGTTCCCAAATCCATCATCTTAGATAATGGGACACCCTCCAAGAATCAAGATATCCAAAACTTATGTGAAAATTTCAAAATCCAACATCTCTTTTCCACCCCATATTACCCACAAGGCAATGGCCAAGCAGAAGCTACCAACAAAACTATCCTAAAGATCCTTAAGAAAATAGTCAATGACTTCGATCATGACTGGAATCTATAGTTAAATCTCACCTTATGGGCCTATTGCACTAGCATCTGCATTCCAACAAGCGCCACCCCATTCTCCCTGTTCTACGGATCAGAAGCCATCCTCCCTATTGAGATCGAGCTTTCATCACTAAGGATATCATTGCAAAACCTCATCACAAATGAGGAATATAGGGTTACAAGACTAAATGAGCTGGATTTACTGGATGAATGACACATGGACGCCCTCAATCATCTACAAGCCTACCAGAATCGCCTGAAATGGAGCTACAACAAGAAGATCAATCAACGCACCTTCCACGTTGGAGACCTTGTGCTAAAAGAGAACCAAAAGAATGTACCAAACCCGGATAGCAAAGGAAAATTTGAACCCAACTGGCTGGGACCTTTCATCATCACCGCAAGCTATAAATCAGGGGTGTATCAGTTGTTGACACCAGAGGACGAGCCTCTACAAGAGCCCATGAATAGTTGTCATCTCAAAAAATATTATTCCTAAGAACCTGCAAGGTATAAAACTAGAAAATACAAAAAACAATTTGAAAAAGTCCTGAAAAAATGGTTACCTTGATGAAAACCTGGCAAATAGGCATCTTGGCAACAACAAAAAATACAAAAAATCTATAAAAAAATTAGAAAAGGATTGAAAATGGAAAAAAATCATCCTCTAGTGGAAATCACTTCGGTGGCGCTTTGGACAAGTACCTTGGTGAAAACCTAGCAAATAGGCACCAAGAGTAAATAAAGCACTCCCCATCCACCAGGATCTACATGACTCACTCGTCCATTCCATCACATTTCATTAATCATCCATACACCCATCCACTCGAATCCATACCATAGCCTGAGTTGGTGCCCATATCATATTCCACCATAGCACTACTTGGCATATTCCTAAGGTCAGTTTGTCCTACCTTTATCAAAGTATTCTATCACCTAAATGTTGGGGGCATGTACTTGAAACTGGAATTGGATCGGATTTGTGTATATCTTTGGTTCTCTTCCCGAAATTCATCAAAAAAAACCAAAAACATTCAAAAAATTCATCAAAAATCCAAAAACATCCAAATCATCAAAAATCCAAAAACATGTCGAAATATCAAAAAATATTCAAAAATTAATCATTGAGTCTTGTCAGTATTTCATCTTGTCAAACTACATCATCTCTAAGCTTGAACATAGGCAAGGTTGATCTTTGATCATCCCCCGAGACAGTTAGGTCAGCCTTTAGGCATCCATCGCAATGGCAATCCATTTGCCCATATATCTCATCATTGGGTTAAGTACGTTGTCAGTTGAACTATGTGGTCTCTGCATGTATAATGTAGGCAAGTCTAATCTATGGATCAGCTCTTGAGACCCCTATGATAGGTCTTTAGGTTAGTCTCTTCATCATAAACCTCGAAAATACCAAAAACAACCTCAAAATATCTGAAAAATCCAAAATGGTGCATCCATCTCATTTCGCTTTCACTCGCGATAGTCATCATTCCTAATAAAAATCAATCATTGGCTTCACCCTTTGGTAAGTCAGTCAGAAGCAAGTCTAGCAAGTTCCAAAGTGAACACTCTAATTGTCAGAGTCTTGAAAGTCTAGATCAGTGAGTCAACAAGTTGATCAACTCGGAGTATCAATAGCTTATCACCCAAATCAATCCCATCAAAAACCTTATCACAAAATGTCCTAGGATGAAGCTTTCCTATGATGGACATAAGCATTAGGTACCCCGCAGTAGTGTAGTCTTGGCTAGTGGTATGAAAAAAATTAGCTTGTTTGGTTTGCTTTATTTGGTTTTTTATGGACTTATCTTATTTTGTACTCATTCCAAGGACCTCTCGATGATGCCTAAACAAAACAGGTTTAGAGAGAAATGAATGGGACAAATATTGTTGTCTCTTTTATATTTCTATGCTTGTGGGATACACTTGTAAAATAACTTAGTTATATGCACTTTTTTTAGTATGTGGGGATGATGTTTTAGATATCTTGTTGACCACATAGGAAAGCTTGCTTTCTTGTGTTTTGGCCCAAGATGTTTAGAATGTCTGAACTATATCCTGAATGAAGTACATATGCTAAGTGTGAAAAAGAATACTCCTATCTAATTTTCAAAGTCAAAGTCCATCACACTAAGTACCATGCCATCATGGTACTTTATACCTTGATGCATCGTACCTATGCGTGTTATCAAACATAACGTAATTGACCCTTTGAAAATCCCAACTCTTAGCAATACAAATCACCATCATCCTAACTAACTGATTCTAAATTCTTCTATCTTCCTTCCATATTAACATGGTATCATAATAGTGATCAAAAACATCACCAATGCATACACCCTGCATCCACCAGATCATTAGCATAAAAATAACATTGCATCATATCATTATCTTAAGTTATGAGGAATAATATAAATTTATTATTCTAAGCATCTTAAGAAAGCATTGCATCATACATAATCAGTTGCATCCATTACCATTTGCATATCATTATACCATTATTAACATACATTACATCCATTAGATCATCATTAAAATACATGAAAAGCCACAAAAAAAAATGCATCCATACATCATATTACATGAACATAAGAAATCGGAACATCTCATAGCATCACATCAAATTAGAACTCATCCATACATATCATAAAAGGCGAATCATCTCATATAGATCATCATCAAAAAATACACTGTTATGATACAAATCGGATCAAGTGTGCATCAAATACATGGTACAATGGGGCAGTAATGTGGCCCATAAATCAAAAGTGAAAAAAAAAAAACTGTATGTGATTAAAAGGGCTATTCCTGCTCACTGCTGCCCTCCCCCACTTGCCTGTCACCATGATCCTCTATTGGCCACCTCCCTATCTACTGGGAGAAGTCAAGCACTCTGCCTGATGATGGCATGACCTGTCGGTAATGTTACCAATAGTACTCAGCCTCCCTGACAGCCTCTATGTACTCTCGAATATCAACTGATCGGCCTCGAGATGTGGAGGTTGTGCTCTCTAGCTGTCTCTACCAACCAATCTCCTGATCCCTCTTGGTTGTAATGGAAATAATCTATTATCGAGCCTCATCTCACTCTGCTGTCAAAACCTATACCTGGCCCTGCAGCTATTGAATCAGTGCATCTCGAGGATTTGGCTGTCCTGCTAGCTGTGTTGTTGGCTGACATTGTGGTGCCACCTAGGGCTGCCCATCTGCTCCTGCTACCTATTGTGTCGGGTCTCTCGGAGGTAACTATTGAGGAGGTGGTACACCTCCTCCTCCCTGGCCTCTACCTGTTGCCTTGCCTCTAGCCCTCTGACGTGGGATCACTGCCCCAGGAACTGTCAATCTTAGTGGAGGTCGAAACCACACTTTGTATGCCGAAGTGACCCCTGCATCTGCTGGGCCCCGATCATATGGCCATGGCTGAGCCACTAACTACCTGAATGAGGACACTGCCTCCTCTACTGGAATTGGTTGCCCCCATGTTGTCTCCTTTATGGTATGGGAAAAGATGGCTATGTACTAATCATCGAGTATGTCCTGCACCTCACCAAACTATCTGGCTACCCTATCAGGAAGGTACCTCTCTACCATGGAGTGCTCCCAGCCCTGCATGAATCTGTTCTGATGAGCAAAGAAAATTTGTTGTGCATCATCATACCATGGACCTATACCCATCCACAACCTCCATATGACCACTGACATCTCATCCAAAACCCACCGTCAGTAGGCCACACCGTCCGTACCCAAATGAGTAAAATGGATCTCTGCCCCACCATACCACCACACAATGGGATCATCAATATCTATAATAACTAGTGTCACAATTGGGTGAAGCACTAGGATCCACTCCCATGCCCAAATGTGTAGAAGAGTCAATCTGGCCCCAAGAGACCGACCATCCAGGTAAGCAAACTCTTGCAAATCTCTATACAAAGAGGTCAGCAGTACTGGTCCCCAGGAAAAGCACTCTCAGTGAATGCACATCCGCTGCCATGTCAATCCCCAACCTAGATTGAAATATCGACCATGCCGATCAGGAGCTACGAGACCAGAAATAATAGTAGCCACAATCAACATGTAGGTAGGAGCAATACCCCAGTATCACTCCAAGTCTATTTGACCATCACAAAGGACAAGCTCAGTAATGCCCATAACATCGAAGTAGGCATCCCTACCCTCCTCTAGATCCTAGATCACTTGGGTTCCATGAATGGGTAATCGGAGGATGCACCAAACATCCTCAAGGGTAATAGTGGCCTCACCAGTAGGAAGATGAAAGGATGAC